>CM040127.1:122140162-122688713 GCA_022559845.1 Amorphophallus konjac | reverse complement strand
GAACTTCGGATCTCGCTAAAAGCACAAAAAAAATCATCAAAATCAAAACACAAAAAAGGCGTAAAGGCATCCACTTGTTTGATAATCTCTGCTACCTGCTTGCTAGTGTATGTTTTTGCGTTCTGGGAAAACTGTGAGCATGGCTCATGAGTCTTTTGAGGAAAACCACCCTAGTCGTGGTTTGTCAGCCGACCCGCGAGTCTATGCTATGGACTCGGGTCCTTCTCATGAGCCCTCGCATGAGGTGCAGGTTATTGCCGGGGACACGTCCCCACCACAGGATATCTCTTCCTTATTGGGCGTCCTCGCCAACACGGAGCTTACCTATGAACAGCTCCGGGCCTTCCAGGCCATTCTAAAGGGGAAATCTGTTTCCCCCACGCCCTAGGAATCAACTCCGGCCATCGCACCTCTCCAAGAGTCCGTGCAGGCCATTCCATCTCCTTCATTGGCGCAAGCCATCCAGCCTCCCTCGCTTCAAGGACAAGCGAGCCAACAACCACCCTCATTCTAGTTCCCGTCACAATCTCAAACTCCCGTTGCTCCCCACACACCGCTTCAGCCCGGCCCAACTGTCGGCGGTCCGACAGCTCCCTCTCATTCGGGGTTCCCCCCTCAAGTCTCCGGGAGACAATTTCTCCCCCAGTGGCAAGTGTCACCTTCACCTCCAGAGGAGCTCGCCCAATCGCTCCTCAATAGGTTCAATCGCATGGACGAGCAGTTTCAAAATCTAAGAAGAATGGTGGACGTGAAAGCCACCCCGGAGGTTGCTTTGCCAATCCTTCTCGTCATTCATCTTCCTCCCTCCGAAATGCCCACGTACCGCAGATACAATGGTACCGGCAACCCCTTCATTCACCTCAAGGACTTCATGTATGAGTCCTCCTATTGGCAAAATGATCAGAGGTCCCTGGCATACCTCTTTCGGAGATCATTGGATGGTCCCGCGCTTGAGTGGTTCTATTCTCTGGAGCCCCGCGAGGCCGAGAATTTTGAAATAGTCCAGAGAAGGTTCTTGCTGAAATATAGGGATAGGGTCGGTCCCTCACTCTCCATTACCGACCTAGTGGCCGAAAAGATGAAACCCGACGAGGATTTTGTCCGATATGCTGATAGATGGAGGTCTCTGGCGAAAAGAATAAGGGATACCCTCTCCGAGCCCGAACAAGTGAAGATGATTGTGTCTAATGCAACCCCACAGTTCAGACACGTCCTGGCCATGAATAAACTTACTACAATGGAGGAACTCTATGAAAGGGCCCGGTACATCCAAACCCAGCTAAAAGACTCCCCCATTATGAACATGTTTGAGTCGCCGAAACCCAAAGTGGTCAGAAAGATAGGCGCTGGTGTCCCGGGCGGAGCCACAGAAGGGGTCGTGACAAATGAGCAAGTGGGTGCGGTCAACAATGCCAACTATGCAGTCAACCCAAGGCCTCCACAAATGCCCCGACTTCCCCTCCAACCAGGTCCTTTCCCTCTTCGTCCTCCACCCCAAAATAATCCACCCCAGGATAATATGCCTCCATTACGCCAACCCCAGCAACAACAACCACAACCTCAGCAACAACAACCACCGCTTCAGTACAACCAAGTTCCACCCCCGGGGAACTATGGTCCCCAATAGCAACAAAGGAGGCCGCTCGGTCCCAAGAGAGCCTACTATCCACCATTGCCGGAAACCTTAGCAGACATTTTTAATGCCCTCATGGCATCAAACCAACTCGCCCTACCCAGAGAAAGGCCCGTGTGGCCCCCAAATGTTGATACCTCCAAATACTGCGTCTACCATAGGCAGCCAGGACACACAGTAGATTACTGCTTCCATTTCAAAGATTACATCCACGATATGAATGATGAACATCAAATAGATTGGGATGAGATGAGACGATACGTCGCCGCTCTCAAGGCTAGGAGACCTCCTCATAGGCCACAGCAGCAGTTACAACAGCAGCAGCAACAGCAACCACAACAACAACAACAGCCTCAGCAGGCCCCACAACAACAGCCCGACATGGGCATAATCCAGAATCCATTACCGGAGCACCAACAGCCCAATCATCAGGTTAACCCCATCTCCTCCTTCCCGGAAGTCGGGAGAGAGCAGGTGTGGCACCAGGAAAGTACCTCCATTCTTTCTACTGCCAATCCTATCATCACGCAACACCCTCACCTTGCCCGGGTAGCACCTCTCTCTCATCAACCCGCATCAGTATCACCATCACCATTTCCACTACCATTACGCCCTCTCATCTGCACCCCGATCTCCTATCAACCGACACTCTCCACTATGCCTTCACACCCTCTCATCTTCTCCCACTCCCCCACTTTACCATCCACCTCTACCACATTTACCCCTACGCCTTCTAAACCCCTTATCATCCGTCAACCATACATAACCCTGTCTTTCTCCACCGTATCACCACTAATGCCTTCAAAACCACTCATTACCCATCACCCACCTCAAAATCATTGCCCGCTTCAACCCCTACCCACTTCTACTTCGTCTCCACCTCCACCTTCCAGACCCCTTATCCTTCATAATCCGCGCAATATCCCCTCTACCTCCACAATGCCTTCACCTAACAAACCCCTCATCAGAATCCATGCTCCCGTCATCACCCCTGCTTCATCAACCATTCCTCCACCACTACCCCTCAAATCTCTGTTAAAACCCACTGCTACCCCCACAGAGGTACAAAAGCCGCAGGCAATGGTGCTCCGGAGTGGAAGGATTTTCCACAGGGTTTTCCCCCACAACAGTCAGAATCTTGAGCAGTCTCAGCCAGAGAAGGATAATGGAGAACAACCAGAAAGAGCTATCCCTGGAACACAGTATGATCTATTGAAATATTTGGACAAGACGCCTGCTCGGATCTCCATTCTGGAGCTACTTCAAAGATCCACATCCCACCAGGCGGCCTTGATGGAATATCTTCAAAAGGTCATGGTTAATGAAGACCTCCCCGTGGAGAAGATTTCGACTGTCCTGACCCCAACAGACACACAACCGGCCATCATGTTCCACAACTACGAGCTCGCTCCCAAGGAAGCTCGAAAATATGCACTGTGCATTTCAATAAAAATTAATGGGGTATCCATAAACCCGTGTCTTGTGGACACGGGTGCATCCATAAATGTGATTTCCATGAGCACTCTTCAGTTGTGTGGGGTCGACGAGGAACAAATAAGACCTTCCTCGATCACGGTCACGGCTTATGACAATAGCAAAAGGCCGCCGCATGGGATGATTATTCTGAAGGCAGAACTAGGCCCCATGTCAATTCCCACGGAATTCCATGTCCTCAACATGGACCCCACATTCAAGGCTATACTGGGTCGCCCTTACATCGAAGCCATGGACGCTGTGCCTTCCACCAACCATCAGTGTCTGAAGTTTCCTTACAATGGGAGAATTATTAAAGTGGTCAGTACACATGTCCTTCACACAGTGGATGCTATTAACACCTCTCTGCCCTCTGTTTGGCCGTCTCATCGGCCCATATTGTCACTGCTGGACGTGCGTGATCCATCTCACGTTCCACTAGAACCAAAGGAGCCGGTCAGGGCAACCACAACATCATGTCTCCCTTTTCACTCCAAAGGTTGGGAGATTATGAGGAACATCGGCTATCAACAAGGAAAAGGTCTTGGTGCACAGTCACAGGGTATGCTCAAACCGCCAAAGGAAATTAGGTCGAACCGCAGGTTTGGCCTAGGCTTCAAAGGACCGTTCAAGGCGGATTGGAAGCCCCTCACATGGACTCTATCAAACCACTTCAACCGAGGGCCCGTTGTTCAGATAGGAGATCACCCACAAGAAGCATATGGGGGATCACATGCTGTATATTTGGCTGAAAAATGTCCGAGGATCACCAAAAGAGGCAAGATCAAAGATCCAGAATGCGAGTGGAATAAATGGTTCGACATACGGGACATTTCCGTTGCACTGGAAAGGATGTTCTCGTCTCCGTAACTTGAAGGACTGCCATTGATCTCCGGAATACCAGAGAACATTACCACTCTTGCCAAGGTTCCAAACTATCCTCGTCCTCGCCAGAAGGACCCTGTCATTGACGGATCTTCATCCGTCCTCGACATTGCCGTCGACGGCTCATTAGCCGCCATCTTCTCCATCCACTCGTCTCAGCCTTTGCTGATATCTTCTTCCTGGGCCAGACAATTGTCTGATGATCTTCCCAAGTCCCCTTCTTTGCTTACATACCTACGCGGGCTTTTCAACCCGCGCCAGGTCTTCAACCATGATCTGGTCTATGAGCCTCACAATCCTCTAGCCATAACCGCTTTCCTTTCTCCTCCAATCTCTTTTCACTACTTTGTCATTAAAAATAAAAATGAAAAAAAAATGTCAATTTTCAAACTCCCCAACAACACATCTTCGTTGAGGAAACCTCCTACATCTCCCACGGGTGCGTACCGCCCTGCGGACCACCCGTCCAAGGTCTGATGAGCGACCTTTTCTACCCCTCCTCTGAGGGGTCTTCTCCTGTACATTCTACACCATCCTCTTCATCTTCCTCTTCTTCTGTAAATATTGTCAGTCAATTTAGGAATGATAGGCCAAGGGTAGTACCTAGGAAGAAATCCAAGGGTAGGCAGATCCCTTGTCGATTCCTTCTGGATTTGGCCGCCAGGTGTCAGGCCCTTTTTGTCATCCCCCAGTTGTTAGAAAATCCCATCCAACTACCGGAAATAGAATGTGAGGGTGACTGTACATTTGATGAAGGGTATGGAGTCTACGAGTTCACGGATGAAGAATGCCCCACTGAAGATGAGGGTGAAGAATATGAGGATGCGGCGGGCGCATACGCAAGTGGAATGAGGAGATTCGACGAGCCGTCAACCGCGGTAGAAGAATCCACCAAAGAAGTCAACTTGGGAACTGAGGAAGACCCTAGGATCATCCTCATAAGTGACAACCTACCACCCTCTGAAGAAGAGACATTAATTGAGGTTCTCAAGGAATATAAGGACACGTTTGCATGGAGCTACGAGGATATGCTGGGTCTAGATTCAACCTTGGTCGAACACCGTTTAACCGTAAAACCAGGGACCGTCTCGGTAAAACAAAGGTTAAGGCGTTTCCACCCTCAGATGGCTTTGAAAATGAAAGAAGAGGTCGATAAGCTCCACAAAGCCAGGTTCATTAGAGTCGTCCTTTATCCTCAATGGGTGGCGAACATTGTCCCGATCATGAAAAAAGATGGGAAAGTCAGGATTTGCATTGACTTCCGGGACCTTAACCGCGCGTGTCCAAAGGACGATTTTCCCTTACCTCACATTGATGTGTTGATTGATAACACGGCAGGCTACGAAACCCTCTCATTCATGGATGGATTTTCAGGATACAATCAAATTCGTTTGGCAGAAGAGGATCAGGAGAAGACGTCATTCACTACCCCTTGGGGAACATATTGTTACGTAGTCATGCCGTTTGGGTTAAAGAATGCTGGAGCTACATACCAAAGAGCGATGATGGCCATATTTCATGACATGATGCACATATATCTGGAAGTGTATGTGGATGACTTATTGGTAAAATCAAGGACCAGGATGGAACATCCAGAAGTTTTGGCTAAGGTCTTGCAAAGGTCAAGGGAGTTCCAATTGAAAATGAACCCGAAGAAGTGTGTGTTTGGTGTGTCGTCAGGTAAACTACTGGGGTTCATTGTGAGTAAAAGAGGGATCGAGATAGATCCCGACAAAGCTAAGGCTATCAGGGATATGCCGCCTCCCAAGAATTTGAGGGAAGTCTGAGGTTTAATCGGGAGGTTACAGTTTATTCGTCGGTTTGTGTCCCAACATTCACAAAGGTGTAGACCTCTCTACGAGTTGACCAAGCCAGGAGTAGAATTCCACTGGAATTCTAAATGTTAGAAAGCTTTTGAAGGGTTGAAGGAATATCTGGCTAGTCCACCCGTTCTTATTCCACCCAAACCAGAAAAACCTCTGATCCTTTACGTCTCAGTCTTGGATGACTCCGTGGGAGCCGTCCTCGCACAAGCTGATGAAGAAGGCAAGGAACGGGCAACCTATTACTTGTCTAAACTTCTCAATCCCTATGAGCAGAAGTACACCGTCATGGAGAAAACCTGTGCTGCCCTCGTTTGGGTAGTGCAGAAATTGAAACACTACTTCTTGGCTCATGAGGTCCACTTGATTGCTCGAATGAATCCTATCAAATTCCTTCTGGAGAAAGCCGTCCTTACAGATAGGCTAGCACGCTGGCAAAGTTTTCTCTCTCAGTTCGACATCACCTACATCCAGCAAAAGGTGATTAAAGGCTATGCCATATCCGAGCATCTCGCTCACCATCCTCTTCCCATGTTCGATCCCGTCCAATCAGAGTTTCCAGATGAGGAACTAATGTCCGTCAACCAATCGGATGAGCCAACGTGGATGCTATATTTTGATGGAGCTCTGAATTCTCAAGGGAGAGGAATCGGTGTCGCCCTCCTGTCGCCTGAAGGCCTCACATTCCCATTGGCATATCAGCTCAAATTTTCAGTCACCAACAATATAGCCGAATATGAAGCTCTTCTAGCTGGCCTAGAACTCGCTCATTCTTTTCGTATCACTGAGTTGCGAGTCGTAGGTGATAGTAAACTCATCCTTCGCCAGGTGCTCACTAAATATCGCACTCGCGATCCCAAACTCAAGCCATACCAAGAACTCACTACTGCCTTTGCCAAATTGTTCACAAAACTGATCTTCGTTCATGTCCCTCGTCATCAGAATATTCTCGCCGATGCCCTCGCCTCATTGGCATCATCCATAAGGTTTCTAGGAAGATGATTTAAGTCCATTTCCATCTACAAACTTCACGCCCCTGCAATCGATGATGCTTCCTATGTAAACATCAAAGACAGGATAGCAAGGAAGATCCTGCAGGAAGATATCCTTGAGAAGAGGGAGATCATGTTGGCAGAGGTTGAAGAAGAACTGACTGATGAAGAGAAACCATGGTTCTATGAAATCGTCAAATACTGCCAAGATCAGTCTTATCCCGAAGGGGCCACCACAGAGGATAAGAAAGCCATAAGAAGGGTGGCTCAGAAATATACATTGGTTGGAGGTCTACTCTATAGGAAGAGCCTTACTGGTATTCTGTTAAGATGTCTTGGTGACGATGAGGTTTGGAAATGTGTAGAGGAGACGCACTCGGGTGTGTGCGGTGGCCACATGAATAGTCAGATGCTCGCAAAGAAGATCATTTGTCAAGGCTTTTATTGGCCCACTATGGAAGAGGATTGTGCTGTCTATGTCCGTAGGTGTGTCAAGTGTCAACTTCACGCCGATAAAATCCATTCACCATCTTCCTCACTTCATCCAATATCCTCCCCGTGGCCTTTCTCCATGTGGGCATTCGACATCATTGGTCCCCTAGGTGATCCCAATTCCCTCACCAAGCAGAAATCTTTCATCCTTACTGCGACGGAATACTTCACCAAATGGGCCGAGGCCGAAGCCGAAGCTTACGCGGAAATCAAGGCGTCAACAGTCTGCAAGTTCATCATGAAGAACATCCTCGCCAGATTTGGCATCCCAAGCACGATCGTCACCGACAATGGGCCACAGTTCATTTCTCAGGACCTACAGGACCTCTGCAAAAGGTACGCAATTGCATTGCATCATTCATCGCCTTATTACCCACAAGGTAACGGCCAAGCGGAGGCCACCAATAAAACATTGCTCAAAATCATCAAAAAAACCTGCGAGTCTAGTAAGTTTTCATATTGGCCAGAAAAGCTTATCGAAGCTCTATGGGCCTATCGCACTTCAATCCGTACCCCCACCGGGCAGACTCTGTTTGCCCTTACTTATGGTATGGAAGCGGTAGTCCCGTACGAGACTCTGATCCCTTCTCTCAGGGTACAATTGGACGAGGAATTTCCCCTCGACGATCGTCGTAATTCACTCCTCGCCCAGTTGGAACTCTTGGATGAGAGGCGGCTGGCCGCTGCCGAACACGCGCATGTGTATCGAAATAGACTCGCTCGCTTTTACCAAAAGAAAGTCGTTGAGAGAAAATTCAAAGTCGATGAGATGGTCGTAAAAATTTTTTTTGTCAAACCTGGAGGGCCATGTTCTAAGCTCCAACCCAATTGGGAAGGACCATTTGTAATTCAAGCCGTGTATCCTGGCAACGCCTACAAGCTAGTCAACGCCGAAGGGACCGAGTTATCCCACCCTTGGAATGGGCTTTATCTTAAGAAATACTACCCTTAGCACAAAACAAAAAAAATGATGAAAAGATAAAAAACATCAAAAACAAAGAAATATTGAAAACCACTAAAAATATGGAAAATTCAAAATGCCGATGCTTGGCAGTCACCATGTAGTTAAGTTCCTACATCTAACCTTCATGTTAGGATAGGGCCCATTAAGGCTTGGTAGGCACCGGGTCTTGGTTTGCCAGAACCGTGTAGATCCCTGTCAGCCACGTCGGCCTATGCTCGCTCGAAGGAAGCTAACATGTGCTCGCTTATGTATTTTATTCCAAAAAGTCGGTAACATCACCTACGGTGGGGCCCCACCCAGAAGATCTCCGGAAGCTGTTATCTTTATTCTTTTCTCTTCGACCAAATGAGACAGTCGGCGCCCTTAAAACGCTGAGCATGAGAAACCGAAACTCAAATCCCAAAGGCAAGAGTAGGATCCATTTCCTCGAGCATCGATCAGAGCACGAGAAGAGGGCAGTGTCCCCGCAGGCATACGAAAAGGGAGCCCACAAACGTCAAACGACTATATCTCCCTCACAAAAAGAAATACAAAATCAAAATCAAGAGCCTGGTCGTGACCGTGCCTGATGCGATAAATGGAACCCCTCAAAGCAAAAGTCTGAATCCACAAAAAGGGGGGGGGAGGGCTATGGAATGTAAATGCTCGAGATTTGGTCCGAAGTTGCCCGAAGGAAAGAGTTAATGGGCCCTTATTCGCTCGCCGGGTTAACGGCTTTGCCGGTCCTCTCAGGAGGTTTATCCCCTACACTCTTCCTTCTCCCTCTAAAGATGAAGGTTCGATGGAGTTTCTGAAAGGTGAAAACTGCCCAGGGTCTGCGACCTTATTTTAATATACACGTTTGGTTGCCTACTTTGAAAAGCAAAAGCTATCACTGCGAAGGAGTCTCCGTGTTTCTGGCTGGTCAAGACCCCTGTTTACCACCTTGATGTCTTCTTGTTTAACCTCGGGCTTAGGCCAATGCAAGCGCGTCACCTATGGGTGCGACGGCGTCTGATTCCGGGTCAGCGTCGCGCGGTTGGTCGTTAGGGTTCCAGGGTGTTCCATCATATACCATCTAGAGTTGTGAGGAAATAGACCCAGATCGGGTAAATCTCTTACCTCAAACACCTTTTGGGTGAATCCCTGTGGTCGGAAGCGACTGGGAGCCTAAGCATGGCATGGCGGTATTGTCATCTGGGTAAGTCTTAGCCGGCGGGATCATCATTCGCGGGGTCTAGAGGCCCAAATCAACCTAGATGTGCACTTAGGATACCTGGGAGGTTAGTAAGAAACCCCTGTTCTCACGTAGGTTAGGTGCCATTTGGGTGCTTGCCTGGCGTTAGCAACAAAAAAAATTGAAATGATAAAAACAACAAAAAAATGGAAAGAGAAAATGTACATATTTGCAAACAAAATTTTTTTTTTATATAAAACAAAAAAATGCCGAAGAAAACAAATCAATTTTACATGATTGCATTTGCGTGCAGCATCTCACTCTTAATATCGCTTGCATTCGTGTGCTTGCCTGTCGCATTTATCATCATCATATCTTTATCTTGCCTTTATTAATAAAGGCTTGGCCCCTTGACCAGTTATCAAGGACAGTCACAGTGACCATTTGCTTATTGAGCAAGGGGCCAAGTCAGAATAGAAATTCTGATTTGTTTATTTCAGTGATATGTGCAGGGATTCATGCAACTGAAGCAAAGGTGAAAAATAAACAAACCGAACCTTGTATTTTATTCCAAAAAAAACCAAAAAAATTACATCAAGTTCCGCCCTCTCTCTCTGCATTACTCGTCTCACTACTCTCCGGGCAAAACGCTCTCAAAGGTGCTACCCAACTACGAAAAGCGGTACTCCTACCGCTCTGTACTCCCCTTGCTATTCTCACATCCCGGCGTTGATCCACGGAAGCAGCAAAGAATCTACCAACACGAAAGCCACGCTCTCGTGCTCTTCGGTAGCGCTCCTCACCATCTCTCAGCCACTGTTCAGCAAGACCAAGGCTGATTCGGAGTTCGAACAGTTGGGCCTCCATGGCCCTTCGTTCCTCCCTTTTAGTCAATCTGTTGGCTCTTTCTCACTCTGCGTCTCTTTCTTTCTCTGCACGTTCTCTCTCGCGGTCTTCCCTCTCCAACTGGAGAGTGATCCTCAGTTCCACGGCATCCCTAGAGGAGTCGTCATCAGTATGACGCCGCAGTTCCCTCTCCAGTTCTGCTATCCTAGCCTCCTTCTGCGCAGCTTGGGCAAGCGCTTCTTTCGTCTCCTTTTCCTGCCAAGTGTACCATCTCAGATACGCGATAAGGCGTAAACAAAGAGAACTCAACACTGAAACTTTTACCTGTATATAGAGCATCCCTTCTACCTCCGCAGCAAGCTGCGTGGCGTGAGCAAATTGCCCATGAAGCGAGTCATGTTCTGAGGTGGGAATCCACAAGCTGAAGAGGCACCACCTACTCCCATCGCTGGGGAAGCCGCGCCAATCTGGACATGCTACGACCGTGTGAATTAGCAGCCAACATCAGGAATCTGGGGTTTTAATTAGGAATGCATTGTACACCTACCAAGGGGCTCTTAGCTCCGCGGGCATCGCCTGACCGTTGCTCCATCTGTGCCAAGCGAGTTCGTAAATTCGCTATCATGGTATCACGGATATCCTGCAGCCATACGAGTCAGCATTTCCACTAGAAAACCAAAAAAAAGGAGAAAGAAGAAAAGAGAAAAAAGGGGAAACCTACCTCCACAAGTCCCCGGGGTTGGAGCCGCTTTGCATACTTTGCCCTATATAGACGCAGGTAATCCTCGCTATCCCGCGCATGTGATTCTACAATCGTGCCACCCCGTTGCCAGTCTTCATACTGTTCAGGGAACCGCACGCGCCAGTCAATACAGGTCGCCGGTCCTCGCGTCTTTCTCCCGACACGAGGTGGCGCAGCCGTATCCACCCATTCCTGAGCCAGTCCTAAAGTCCTCATAACCAATCGTAGCCGAAGCGGCTCGATTTCATTCAGGCAGTGCATCCACAGTTCCCGTCCAAACCGGGCACGACTTGCTAGAACCCACGGCTGGTTGGCATCGACCATGTCTGAGTAGGGTCTCCAGTTGACCATCGCTGCAGGGAACTCCTATAGCTCCCGCCTTAGCACCATCAGTTGGTAGGTTAGGGGTGCCGCACTCATGATGGGTTCCCACTGCCTGGCTAGCGGCACCATCGCGGGTCGCCGATGTCGAGCTCTCCCCATCGGGAGGTAATAATAACTCCACAGCTGCTCGGCGCAGGTCATCAGTACCTTGCAAAAACACAAAAAAAAATAATACAAAACAAGCAAAACCAAAAATACCTGGATGAATGGTGTGAAACCACTCACAGTCATCTCACGGTCTGCTTCTTGGAACAGACCTGCAAACAAGTGCGCCAGCATGGCAGCTCCCCAGGCATAGTATCCTACTCTTTCAAGGTCTGACAGCAGCTCCAGGAAGCAACATTGGATACCGTCCCCTTTCGAGCTCAGTACCAATCTCCCCAAAAGGAAGAGGAGAAATCTCCTCAAATCTATGTTGCATCTTTCCCAGTTGCCGAAATCTGCACAGTACACGGCACGGCATCCTATTTTCATCCTTTCCATAAACTCTTCTGAGGATTCGTCGTCCCATCGACGAGTGTCGGTGAGCCCTAATGCATCCATGAGCGACGCCCTAGCTACCGACCTGTTTTTCCGACCATCTAGGTCCAAACCCAGTAGCTTCTGGGCACCTTCTCGGTAATCCGCATAAGTGACCCCGGTCACTGCCTCACCGTCCACCTTCAGGCTTGTGATCCGGACCACATCCTCCAAGCTGGGCACCATGTGCCCCCAGGGCATCAGGAATGCCCGACTCACTGGGTCCCATCTCTCACACAAGGCTTGGATCAGGACCAGGTCGACCTGGATCGGCTCGATCCGAAGAAAGGTGCCAAAACCCATCACGTCTAGCCTGGCCTTCTGAAAATCCGGGAGACCTCGGTATGCTGCCACTACCAACTCCCATGAGATCTGTGATTTCATCACACTCTACGCATGCAAGAAATCGAGAGGAGGTTTGGTTAGAAAGAAAGGAAGGAGAAAGAATGAGAAAATGGTAGGAAAGCTCAGCTTACGAGTTGTGATTGGGCCCTTTCGCTGAAGTGCCCTTCGAGGTCCGAAAGCCTCCTGGAACTACTACCACTGGACCTGCTTCTCTTCGAGGAATGGGAAGATTCACCCTCCATCCAACTCTCAGAATTTTGAGCTCCTCGAGTTAGTCCTCGATATACCTGGAAAGATAAAAGGGATAATAATTTATAGAAATGGAAGGAGTGCGGGCCAAGATTGCCTCCATCACCTGTTAATGATAGCCCTCGCAATGAGGCACCTGCCATGCGGTCCCGTGGGTCACTTCACTGCTCGCACAGGGTGATTGATTGGACGAAGGATGTGACGACTAGCCCCCTATGTTGTCTAGGGATACCCTATCATGTTTTGGAGGACGTCTGCAAAATTTGACACAGCATCCGGGAAAAGCAACTAGGGCCGTCATTTTTGACCTCAACGGTGGATTCCCGTGGAAAATGGTCACAAGACGCGATCCTCCGCTTGGGGTGGAGTCTCGGCAGACCTATCACATGGGAACAGTGCAAAGGAGAAGAAGTGTAGGGAAGAAGGAACGCACAAGAGAACAAACAAGCAGCAGAAAATCAAATCACTCCATTCATAAATTCTACATAAGCTGTCATAAACACTACAATCATAGAGAGGTGGCGGGTCCACTAGCTCGCCAACTCTCGCCATTATTTTCATGCTCGTCCCTCTAGGTGTCCCTCTCCTCTCCCCTGAGGAGAGGGTCCCTCAGAAGCCTCTGGGATCCTCGTGCAGCGGCACCTGCCTTGCCTCTTGGCACCTGCTCCGCAGCAGTGACTCGCTGCTCCTCCCCTGGCGTGGCGAAGAAGCCACTAGCGGCAAAGCGACCGGACTGGCGGAGTCGCTCCCCGAACTCTCGCGCTCTCTCATAGCGCGTCTCCATCCCTCCTAGCCTTTGCACGACGGCCTGAAGGCCCAGCTGGAGCTCCCTCACTTGGGCCTCCAAGGCCCTCCTCTCGGTCTGATCCCGCTGTCGCTCGGACCTTCTCTCGGCTTTCTCTCTCTCTGCCTCTCTCCTCATCATCTGCAGAAGAACCCTTAACTCCAGGATGTCTGGAGAAGGCCTCTCCTCACCACGATGCCGCAGCTCCGCTACAGTCGCCACCCAGGCATCACGCTCCTCTTCCGCCCGGGTCGCGCGGGCTACCGCACCGGCAAGTTGTTCCCGGAGGGAGGCAATCTCGAGAAAAGGGGACGAGGAACTGGAAGATGTGCCACCAATCATCCCCGCCGTCGCTGTCTGCTGGGCACGCTGGAACAAAATAAACAACGGCCGTCAATGAAACTTCTAAATCAGAAGATAAAAGTGCGGCATGTAACTTACCAGGAGCGACAGCTCATGTTGAGCGACGGCCAGCTACCGCCGAGCCTCTGACAGTTGGGCGCGCGAGCCGCCGATGCCACGCGTGTCCCCAGCTTGGGGAAGCCCCGCATAACTCTCTCTCTGCCGTCGCAGGAAGTCGGCGCTGTCCTGCACCAATACACTCCCTTGCTGTCAAGGGAGACGTACGTGCCAGTCCTCGAGCCTCGCCTTGTCGCGACTCTCCCTCCTGACGCGGCTCGGCTCGTCCGCACTCGCCCACTCATCGGCCAGGCCCAGGGTCCTCGCCATGTCCTGCACCAAGGAAGGAGGACCTCGCATCATAACAAAGAACGCGTCCCCTATCTAGGACGCGTCCATTGCTTGAGTGTAACACTTGCCGAACCCTTTCCCCCTCGCCTGCCTTGCTTCAAAACTTAAAATGGATCAAAGAGGAAGAGATTGGAGGACCTACCAGACCGTGTTCACCTCCCTCCGCGACATCGGGCCCCTCGGGTCCCTCGGGGGCCCGAAGCGGCCCTTCCTCCTCCATAGATGCCGTTCCGTGCTCCGGCGCGTCCCTCCTTGGGCGAGGGGTCCCGCGTCGCTCTCCACCTTGGTCGGGCCCACCGAACTCCATCGATCAAAAGAGGAGGAAGACGAAAAAGGGGGCAAGCGAGTTTCGGCAGAAGGCGGGCTCGTTTGCGGGTAAGGCACGGGAGAAGAAAGGCCACCCGACGCTTTAAATTTGAATTCAAGGATTAAGACGTGTCCTCGCGCCTGGACGCGCCCAAAAGGGGAGAAAGGAAATAAAATCCCCCCGTGTAAAGCGTAGTTCCCCGCTGTTCAGGGCAAGGTCTCGTGGAGCGTGCCTCGAAGACAACTCAATGCAAAGAAGAAAGTGTGGGAGAGAGAAAAGTACACACGACACAAAAAAAGCCATTTTCATTTCATATAATAGCCGAAAGTACATCATACAGTAAGGAGGGTGGGGTGTACAAACAACTCTCTAACTCTCGCCATCACCCTCCTGGTCATCTCTCTCCTCCCCCCTCTGACGGGGATCCCTAGGGGGCCTCTGCGACCTCTGCGAACCCTGAGAAGCCGTGCTCGCCTCTCCAGGTGGCACCATGCCAGCCTCCAAGGTGCGGCGACGCTGCTCGGCCGAAGAAACTAGAAAGCTGCCCACAGAAAAGGAACCGGACTGACGAAGTCGCGCCCCGCGCTCCTTCGCCCTCTGATACCGCTCCTCACTCTCCCGAAGTCTCCCCTCCGCCGTGCCAAGACTCAGCCGGAGCTCCGACACTTGGGCCACCAGAGCTCTCCTCTCGTCCCAATCTCGATATCACTCTGCCATCCTATACTCCCTTTCTTTCTCCATGGTCTCCCTATCCCTCTCCCTCTCTCTCTCTAGGGTCTCCCTATCCCTCTCCCTCTCTCTCTCTAGGTTCTCCCTATCCCTCTCCCTCTCCTCTCTCTCCCTCATCGCCTCTCTCCTCGACAGCTCGAGGGCGATCCGCAGATCCACTACATCGCGAGGAAGCTCCTCAGCCTCCCGTCGCCGCTCCTCCTCTAGCTCCGCAATCCGGGCGTCACGCTCTGCCACCCAGGCATCGCGCTCCTGCTCAGCACGAACAGCACGGGCCAGGGCCTCCCGAATCTCGGCCACCTGTCAAAGCACGCATGCACCATAAGAGAACAGTGATAGAAGGAAAGTAGCCAGAAGGAGAGCCAAGGTCAGGCAGACGCTCACTCTAGCCTCGCGGTCACGCTCGGCCTCCTCAGCCCGAGCCACCGCGTACGCCAGCTGCTCCTGGAGGGCAGAAACCTCCGGAGGGGGGCCCCGCGAACTGGAGTGGTTTGCCCCAACGTTTGCCCCGCTCCACCAGCCATCCCGACTGCCGTTGTCTGGTGGGCCCGCTGAAACACGGGGCAAATGTCAGTCAAAGGCTAAGCATCAAAAAATCCAGGTCATTGCATAGACTCACCAGGAACTCCAACTCCTATGGGATGGCCACCAACTGCCGCCTGGCGTCCGCCAACTGGGCCCACAGGTCGGCAATCATGTTGTCACGAGCATCCTGCATTGCACATAAGTTAGTGCCACATGCATACACATATAGAAGGGTGAATCAGTTTCATTTCACTTACCCCTGCCATACCACCCAAGGAGAGGCGGTCCCCGTACGTAGCTCGGTACCGTCTCATGTAGTTTGTGCTGTCCTGTACATGGGACACCACTTGGACCCCTCCCTGCTGCCAGTCCTGGTATTATGCTGGGAAGCGCGTGCGCTAGTCCACAATCTTCGCCTTCCCCTTGGTCTTCCGCCCGATGCGGGCTGGCCCATCTACATCGACCCACTCTTGGGCCAGCCCCAACGTCCTCATAACTAGCCTCAGCCGAAGCGGCTCGATCTCGTTCAGGCAATGGACCCACACGTCCCGCCTGAAACGAGGAAGACCCGCTACAACCCAAGGCTGGCCAGCGTCGCCCATGCCCAGGTAGGGTCTCCACACCACCTACATCACCATACATACATCATGTTAGTTACCATTCAGTCACATGCATAAACACAAAAAAAAATCATACGCATCATACCATGGCCTCGGGATACTCGCTCAGCTCCCAACGAAGCGACGCCAGTTGGTAGCCGTGGGGTGCAGCAACCACGACCGGCCTCCACCGCCGCGCCATAGGCACGGCCCTCCTGTTCCCATGCCTAGCCCTCCCCATCGAGAAATAGTAATAGCTCCACACCTGCATCCATCATACATCATTAGTACAATAATTGCATATTTAACTGTGGGAATGCATAAATAAAATGTTTACCTGGAGAAAAGGTGCGAAGCCACTGACTGTCGTCTCCTTCTCCGAAGTCTGGGAGAGATCGACAATCAAATGGGCAAGCAGATCCGCCCCCCACGCGTAGTGCCCACTCTGTCAAGGTCCGCCAGGATCCCGAGGAAGCGGCAGTGGATGCCATCCCCCTTCGTCCCCAGCAGAAGGCGGCCCAGGAAGAAGAAAAGAAACCTCCGGAGGTCTAGATCCACCAGATCCTGCTCGCTCGGGTCATGGGTGAAAGCTGCACGGGCATCTCCCTCCAGTCGTGCCAGAAACTCTGCTCCAGTCTCGCTGACCCGCTGGCGCGGGTCGACGAATCCGAGCGCCTCCATGATCTCCACTCGGCCGACTACCCTGCTGTCTCTATCAGTCACGCTCGTCTCTAACCACAGCAGGTCCAGAGCACTCTCTCGGTAGTCGGGGTAGGTGACCCCGCTGACTGCCTCTCCGTCAACTCGTAGCCCGGTGATCCGAGCTACGTCTTCAAGCGTCGGCACCATGTGCCCCCAGGGCATCAGAAACGCCCGGCTCGGTGCGTGCCACCGCTCCCTCAATGCCTGGATAAGAGGAAGGTCGAGCCGGAAGGGCTCGATCCTAAGGAAAGCTCCAAAGCCCATGGCGTCCACACGCACCCTTTGGAAGTCCGGCAGCCCGCGGTATGCTGCCACCACCAGGGACCAGCTGATCCGACCCTTCATCACGCCCTGCACACCACAAAACCAACAAAGAACACATCAGCATCATGAATAGTAATAAACAATAACACTGTATATACTACTTATTCATTTTATTTTATTTTTATTTTTTTAAAATATTTATGTTTCTTTGGAGGCGTCCAACACCTTGGACGCCTCCTTTCCATTTCCTTTTTTTTTTTAGAAAAACCCAAAAACCAAAACAAAAAATAAATAAAATATATATATATTATCATGGAGGCGTCCCAGGTCATGGACGCCTCCTTATTTTTAATTCTATTTTTATTATTATTTACGTAAATAAACAAATAAACAAAAAGAAAAAGAAAATGTGGAGGCGTCCAGGCCCCTGGACGCCTCCTTTCCACCACGCCCCTGCCTTCTCTCACAACCTCTCGCCCGTCCGTTTAGCCTATTGAACCACAGAGTGAGAGTTCCGAAGGGCTTACCGGGCGTGATCGTCCTCTCCCGCGTCGCCAGCGCCCGCAGCGGCCTCCGCGGCCAGAAGAGGCACCTCCATCTCCTCCTCCGCAGCGATCTCCTCTGTTGCGGCCTCCTCGGCATCGTCCCTCAGCCTCCTCAGACGACGAGCCCGTCGTTTGCGCTTCTCTCCACCCTGGCTTGGGCCTCCTTGCTCCATTGGGACTAAGAATGGGTCGTATGGACTAACTGGATCGTTTGAATGAACAGTAAATGAGCAGGGGGGGAGGCCCCCCCCATATATATAGAATCCACCTTCATTGGGGTGTCCAGGCGCCTGGACGCCCCCCCCCCCCTTTTTCATTTTTTTTTAAAATTCAAAAAACTAGGGGCGTCCAGGCGCCTGGACGCCCCCAAAACAAAAACTAAAAAAAATTAAAAAATAAAAAATTAGGGGCGTCCAGCACCCAGGACGCCCCCAAAAAAATAATAATAAAAATTTTCAAAACAAAAAAAAATAAAAACTTAGGGGCGTCCAAGACCCTGGACGCCCCCATAATAAAAATTTCGAAAAAAAATAATAATAAGAAAAAAAGAGGGTAAGAGTATGTATATAATCCAAACAAAGCACAAAATAAAAAACACAAAGAAAAAGAAAAATCACCAAAAATAATAATAATAATAATTAAGTGGACAGGGGCCCAAAACATCCAAATGCCAGATTTTTATCAGAAAGCAGAATGAGCTACATCAGGGGTTTAGGCACCTTAGGCCTTAACTTCCCCAGTTCGGTTACATAAGCCCTCCACGGCTCGCATTCTTCCACCACGTGCGCTAAGGCCTTGCCCGCAACACTTGTCTTCTAGGGAGCTTTAATGGCCTTCGCTTCCTTTGCGTCCGCTTCAGTGCCCAACTCCCTCTTCTTCAAAGGAACAATGCCAGTCGGTAGCGGGAACGAATGGCGTGGGATGCCAATCTGGAGGCAGCACCGATGCGCATTATAAAGGACGAACTCGATCGCGCCGATCAGTTGAAGATCAACTTCGGGAGAAGGCCTCATGAGGAGATCTAGCGAAAGCAAACATGCCGGTGCGCAAGTAAAGAAGCCTTGTGTCACGGTGCGGAAGTGAGACCGCCAGTCTTCACGTTTCTTCAGCCACGGAACGCGGTTCACTACAGTACCACCGAAGCCTAACACATTGGCTATGTGATGAAGAGGGCTTTGTTGGAAGAGCTTCGAAGCAGTTGGCATTCCCTCGCGGTGGTCGAATTTGAAGTGCAAACCAAGCCAGCAATTCAAGACAAGTGCGCAACCAAAAGGAGGCTTACCCATGCTCGAGGCAGTAAGGCCGCTGTAAAGATAGGCAAGGATGGCGGGTCCCACCCTCTTTCCACTCCAGATTCCGTGAATGGCACTTAGTTGATCCTCCTCCACTATGTTGTCAGTATGAGGAAACAAGAGAGCACCCGCCAGACAGATAGTGCACCCCTTCATGATTCCGTCCAAATAGTCATCGTCTGGTGACCCTCTCAGGGCGTCCATGACCCACTCCGTGAGCTTTTGGAGATCGATCCCCTTTTGAGTACGGACCTTTCGTGCTGCGTCGGGCGTCATGAAGCTTCCAAGGACGCTTTCAGAAGTCCCCCGTGTCAGCATCCGCATAGCCTTCGCCTTCCCGTCACTCTTGAATTTCTTCAATCCGAGCAGAAGTTCCACCTCCTCGAGGAGGATGGTCACCTCGAAGGTCGGGAAGATAAAAGTGTGGGTCTGGGGATGCCAGATCTCCACTAGTGCGCCCATAGCCACCCAGTCCATACGAATCTTCTCGTAATGTTTGGCGTGAATAAGGAGCCCCTGTAGATGCCACTTCGAGAGTATGGCCCTCATGCCAATGGAGATATTGGAAGTTAGCTTTGAAAGCCATGGCAGTTTGGAAAACTTCCTCGGGCCTGGGAAGAGTGGATATGGCTGGAAGAGGAAAGAAAGAAGAAAGGAAGGAAGTAAGAAGAAGGTTCACGTGGAGAAATTTGAAGTGAATCACCTTACCATATGCGACATGATCGTCCCACTCAGATGACCCTCGAGGTCGGAGAGTCGCCTAATCTCGCTGCTAGGCCTGCTCCTCTTCATAACGCGGGAAGACTCCCCTTCCATCCTGAAATCTCTAGATTCTCCTCTCCTTCCTCTCCTGAGCTTCCAAAACCCACCTTGGTGCATTTGAATGAACTAGCCTAAGGGGAGTTCTTATAGGAAAGGTAGGGCGCTATAGGACGGAACATGTCACATCAGCAGTCAATGTCAGGATTTTGGCTAGATCTCCCTTCCATTGTGGTGCGATTCTGTTACGATTCTGTTACTTTCTGATGTTATTAATCCATGATGGCTTGTGCAGGTTTTACTAACGGACGTCTTTGTCCTATCTCATGTCCCACCTTTCATTGGTTGGTCCCACCATGTCATGCATCGTAGTATATGATACCTACGCTATTAGAACATGTCAAGGACCTTGCGGCCCGAACGAATCTGAGATCTGAGTTCCCCTTCAACAAAAACGGTGATGATCCCAGAGGAATTTGGGTTGTACGGATAGGCCGTTAATTTGTGGTAGCATGGGGACGACGGTTCCGTTCAGTGAGTTGGTACGTGGATAAACGGGCCCCAGCCCAGTATCAGCTCACCGGATCGATATCCCGACCCATCCTTCACAAGTTGACAATATTATCCTTGGCTATTTTCTATTTTAGTTTGTTTTAAATTTTTCTTTAAACCCAGCATGCATTCATATAGGACTTTGATTTATTGCGGAAGATCATTCAAGTGATTCGATTGCGAAAGCCGCGATGCTTCAATTCTTGCAAATATGAGATATTCTATTCCAAATGAAATACTGAGTTTCCTTGAGACAGCCCTATGCTGCTCTTCCAAAGGAGACCCTTGTTTGGACAGACCCTCAGATATTCCTTTACTTTTGACCTTGTTTGACCCACCTTGGCCGCAGCACTTCCACATTGGCTGGTAACCGCTCCCCAAAGGTGAAACCTCCAGTTTATGACCCAGGTACTTCCACACCGACAAGTTGGTCTCCTTTTGTTTCGTGCCTGAGCGCACATCTCACCCTCCCTTATTTGATCTCTGTCCAAGCAATGGTCAATATTTGAAAGACCTTCTTCAAGGTCGCCTCATTGAAACTCAGGAAGGATTCCAGATAGTAACGTCAAAAGCGTGTCTCATCACACCTTGGCATCAACTTATCAGTCCGCTCCCACTTCATTTCACTCCACTTCGATACCATTCCACTACGTGTCGCTCCCTTGCAAAGCAAACGCCAAGGCGAGGCAGCTGTAGACACGCCATTCCTGACGTCTCCTGAGAAAATCTCATATTACTATACAACGCCCCGCGATGGCTTACGCATTTCGAATCTCTTAAGTGCTTCCTTTTCTTGGGTCTTCTTCCGCCCTTTTCGGCATCCAGAATCGTCTCGTCACGGCATTCGGATGGCATCAACACCAGTCAGACGCATCAGGAGGTTCCGGAACCAAGAAGGGTGTCTGCCGGGCAGCCACCGACACCTGAACTGAGGACCCGGGTGGGTCTTTATGGGGGCGTCCAGGCCCCTGGACGCCCCCATTTTTTTAATTTATTTTATTTTTATTTTCAAAGCCCAAAAAATAAATAAAAAATTATATATTAATGGAGGCGTCCAGGCCCCTGGACGCCTCCATAAAAACAAATATAAAAATACATAATGCCAGTTGGCATAAAAAACAAAACAAAAATAAAAATATTATATTTATGGAGGCGTCCAGGCCCTTGGACGCCTCCATCAAATCTCTCACGGGCGCCGGCCACCGAACGACGGTTTGTCGTGTGTGAAAAAATCCAAATTATGAAACGTCTAGCCAACTGGACGCGCCCATTTCTGAATCACGAGGTGCCGCTCACAAAACCATGCGTTGTGCCAAACCGCGTGCGGCCGTCGTCGATTTTTGGTGGACCTGTTGGAGGCGTCCGGGGCCCTGGACGCCTCCACAAAAATATTCCGAAAAAATAAATAAAAATAGAATAAAATATTAGTTTGGCCCTGATGGAGGTGTCGAGGGTCCTGGACGCCTCCACCCTCCGGAGCCCTGTAAATAGAGGCCCACCCCCCTCAGTTCTAGGGGAGCTTCTAAGAGATCCGATAGGCTGCCGGAGCACAGAGGCTACTGCAGTCATTTCTAACCCGTGGGGTCTTTTGTAGGTGGAGGTTCTTCCGGCTTCTCGAGTGCCCACGCTCGCGAGAGGAAGGTCGTCTTCATCCACCGTGCTTCCACGTCGTCCCTGCGCTGCCGGAGCTCCGCCGGATTTCACCATCGGCACATCCAATAAGCCAATTCTTTCCTTTTCTTCGTAGTTCTTTTGCATTCATCATCTCGCATCCTCTATCCCCCTTCATAAGAGCGCCATTTCTTATATACTTCTTGCATCCATCATCTCATTTTCCTCCTACTCGAGTCCGAGAGGGGTTTAAAAGATAACACCAACCAGGTGTGTGTCTTGCCATCATTTCGTTATTTTTATCGCAAGGATTTGAATAATACACCTTCATCTTTCTAATCCACTCGTTACTTGTTTGTCGTTGTTTTGCAAGGGTACCCAAGGAAAGCCCTCTCCGTCGGCCAGCCGAAGGGGGAGGAAGAAGCAACCCGCCATCTCCCGCTCTTGAGGTAGGCGCGATCACTTTCTTTATTTTGGGGTCTTTTGGCCCCTGGCGATCACATCTTGTTCTCGAGGCCGCGGCGAGTCACTTCCCCAATGGCCGTTTAAATTTTCGTTCTTATATTCTCTTTATATTCTATTATATTCTGCTCATATTCTCGAGGCCGCGGCGAGTCACTTCCCCAATGGCCGTTTAAATTCCCGCTCTTTATATTCTCTCTATATTTTGTTATCTTCTTATCTGCTCATGTTCTCGAGGCCGCGGCGAGTCACTTCCCCAATGGCCGTTTCACTTCTTGCTATTTAATTTCTGCATCATTCCCGTCCCCCCGAGGTCGCGGCGAGTCACTTCCCGCTATGGCCGTTTAACCCCCATATCTTGCTATATTACATTTGTCCCGCTCGCCCCGCCGGAGCAATCTCCCGTGGTGGCCCCTTCTCTCTTCCCTTATTTCTGTATTGCAGCAAACAAAAAGAGGAGCCCGCGCGCTCCGCGTCCTCTCCGCTTCCCCGAACCCCGTGACGTCGCTCACAAGTAGCACTTGTGCAAGTGGAATACTAAATTCACAGTAGAGACAATTGCGTCCTCCAATTGTTATTCCGAACAAATGTCTTTCAATTCTGCACTTCTTAATCAGAGTGTTCAGCATACTAGCTTTTTATCTGCCTTATTGCTATGTCCCTTTGGGATCACTATATATTTTTCTTTTCTTTTCTTTTCTTCTTTTCTTTTTTATACACACATGATGCTGCACTACCCTTCACTGTTTTACGCGAACCTCAACACGTCTTAGGTGAAGTAGGCCTGGTTCCACAGATCCAAGTTCCCTTTTCCTTTTGACGCGAACCTCAACACGTCTTAAGTGAAGTAGGCCCGGTTACTCAGAATCGGAGCATTTTTCATGGTGTTTTTTTTTCTCATAATTTTATATGGCAGAAAGCTTCTAAAAGATCTCTTCTTCAGAAAGTGCAGAATCTCAGACACATACCCAAACTAGCAGAAGGCTTGTCCTTCATGTTTCATTAGCGTGCAACGTGAGTTTCTTTTTTTCTAAAGTGCATCTGAACTTTAAAGAGATTCTTAAATCAGTTTTCCGTAGCTAGATTTGGATAAATTTGCCATCATCCTTTTCCTTAGGGTTTTTCTATTTAAGAGTCACTTTTCATGCGACATGAATCAAGAAATTTCGATGGAGGGAAAACTGTTGTTTAACCTGACAATACAAGAGAAAAAAAAAATTTTATCTCCCCCCCCAACTTAAATGACATTGTCCTCAATGACACAAAATAGAAAGAGTAGAGAACAAGTAAACAGATAATATGGTTGGGATGGAAGGATACAACCTGATGGGTGGGGCGAAGTGATGAAGGCTTTGTTGCCTTGTGGCCTGACAACTGAAAAACAAACACACTAAAATATCAAATCACAAAAATCATGGGTTGCCTCCCAAGAAGCGCTTAGTTTAACGTCTTCAGCCAGACGCAATGTAACTCATAATGAGTTTGTGAAGTGCACCTCATCAATGTGTATGTCAACTGAAACTCCCTCAATATAGGGTTTGAGTCGTTGGCCATTGACTTTAAAAATAGTCCCACTCTTAGGATCAAGAATTTCAATTGTACAGTGTGGGGATACTGAATGCACTATGAAAGGACCCTCCCACCTAGATCTGAGCTTTCCAGGAAAAAGCTTGAGCCGCGAGTTGAACAACCAAACTCGTTGGTTAGGCTCAAAAGTTTTTCGAGAGATGTGTTTGGCATGAAAAACTTTCATTTTGGCCTTGTAAATCCTAGAATTTTCATAAGATTCCATCCGTAACTCATCCAGCTCATTCAATTGTAATGCCCGATTTTCTCCTGCTTGGGTTAAGTCCAAATTAAATTGCTTTATAGCCCAGTATGCTTTGTGTTCCAATTCCACCGGAAGGTGACATGCTTTCCCATAGATCAACCTAAAAGGTGACATTCCATTGGGGGTTTTGTAGGCTGTCCTGTAAGCCCACAGAGCATCATCTAGTCTCTCTGACCAGTCCTTCCTATCAGGTCGGACTATTTTCTGTAGAATGTTCTTGATTTCTCTATTAGAGACCTCCACTTGTCCACTTGTTTGAGGATGGTAAGGTGTGGCTACCTTGTGGGTGATCCCATATTTTCTTAACAAGGTTTTGAATTGGGAGTTAGTGAAATGGCTACCCCCATCACTGATTATTGCTCTTGGGAACCCAAACCTTGAAAAGATGTTTTTCTGGATGAACTTTAGAACCACTTTGTGATCATTGGTTCTAGTAGCCACTGCCTCAATCCATTTGGAGACATAATCAATAGCTACCAATATGTACTCATATCCAAAAGATGATGGGAATGGACCCATGAAATCAATCCCCCAGACATCAAAGATTTCCACCACAAGGATGGGGTTTAATGGCATCATATCTCTTTTGGAAATGTTTCCCATGGTTTGACACTTGGGACAAGATTGACTGAATGCGTGAGCATCCTTGAATAGAGTGGGCCAATAGAAACCACTTTGTAGGATTTTTGTCGCAGTTTTCTTCCCAGAAAAATGCCCCCCACATGAAAGAGTATGACAGAAGGTAAGAATGCTTTGATGTTCATTTTCTGGGACGCACCTTCTTATGACATTATCAGCATAGATTTGGAAAAGTTCTGGGTCCTCCCAAAAGTGATATTTTATCTGAGAAAGAAATCGATCTTTCTCTTGTTTGGACCAGCCATTAGGAATTAATCCTACGGCCAAATAGTTAACAATATCAGCAAACCATGGAGGTCTTCTTTGAGAAATGGTCAGCAATTGTTCATTAGGGAAGGAGTCTTGAATGGGTTCACTTCCTTGAACTAGGATCCTAGATAAGTGATCTGCTACAACATTTTCAGACCCCTTTTTATCCCGAATCTCAATGTCAAATTCTTGCAAGAGCAAGATCCACCTGATTAAACGTGGTTTGGCCTCCTTTTTGGACAATAGGTATCTCAGAGCGGAATGGTCCAAATAGATGATGACTTTGGATCCTAAAAGATAGGATCAGAACTTCTCGAGTGCAAAGACTACAGCCAACAATTCTTTCTCAGTTGTGGTGTAGTTCTTTTGGGCCTCACCCAGGGTTCGACTGGCATAGTAAATCACAACTGGGCTCTTATTCATCCTTTGGCCCAATACAGCTCCCATGGTATAATCAGAAGCATCACACATGATTTCAAAAGGTAGTGACCAATCTGGGGGTTGTAGGATTGGAGCTTGAGTCACTGCCTTTTTCAAGAAGTTGTGTGCTTGAAGACATGAATCATCAAAGTGGAAGGGCGTATCTTTGGCCAACAAGTTGCACAAAGGACGAGAAATCTTTGAAAAGTCCTTAATGAATCGTCGGTAGAAACCAACGTGGCCCAGAAATGATCGGATCTGTTTAACTGATGTTGGGGGAGGCAAACTAGAAATTAAATCAATTTTTGCTTTATCTACCTCGATTCCCCTGTCAGAAATAACATGTCCCAACACAATTCCTTCCTTTACCATAAAATGGCTCTTTTCCCAACTCAAAACCAGATTTGTTTCTATACACCGTTTCAAGATTCTTTCCAAGTTTTGTAAACAAATCTCAAATGAATCCCCAAAAATAGAGAAATCATCCATAAAGATTTCAAGAAAATCACCCACCATGTCAGAAAAGATAGCCATCATGCACCGTTGAAAAGTGGCTGGTGCATTACACAATCCAAAAGGCATTCGTCGAAAAGCAAATGTACCATATGGACATGTGAAGGTGGTCTTCTCTTGATCCTCTGGGTACATGGCCACTTGATTGTATCCTGAGTAACCATCCAAAAAGTAAAAGTACTTTTGTCCAGCAAGTTTCTCTAGGATTTGGTCAATGAAAGGTAAAGGGAAGTGATCTTTCTTAGTGACTACATTTAACTTCCTGTAGTCTATGCATACCCTCCATCCCGTAGTCAATCGAGTAGGCAAGGGCTCGCCTTGTTCATTTTCAATGACTGTGAGTCCTGACTTCTTGGGAACAATTTGCATAGGGCTCACCCAATTGCTATCCGAAATGGGGTAGATGATTCCAGCATCTAACCATTTGACCACCTCCTTTTTGACCACTTCTCTCATATTGGGATTTAATCTTCTTTGTGACTCTCTAATAGGCTTAGCATTTGGCTCAGAGTAGATGTGATGCATGCAGATTGAGGGGCTAATACCTTTGAGGTCAGCCACAGTCCATCCAATGGCAGCTTTATGAGTTTTAAGGAGTTCGTGTAGCTGGGCTTCTTGTGTGGGAGACAAATCAGAAGTAATTATCACAGGTAAAGTCTCCTTGGGCCCTAGAAATGTATACTTCAAAGACTTAGGCAAGGGTTTGAGTTCCAATTGTGGTGGGGCCTGGAGTGAAGGCATCGCCGGCTCAGTGTTGAGTTGTGGCCAAGGTTCCACCTTAGTAGGCCACAATGCCACATTCCTTGAGTCAAGCCCATAGACATCTTCCATGGATTCCTTATCATCCAACTCATCTAAATCAATGGGTTTATTTAAGGGAGAACAATTTTCAATGAGGTCCTCAATTACATCAACTGTGTAACAGTCTTCCTCATTCCCCATGTGTTTAGAAGCCTTGAAGACATTGAGAGTGATTTTCTGATTTCCAAAAGAGATATCCATGAGCCCCGACTTACAATTAATATTGGCATTGGCAGTGGCCAGGAAAGGTCGTCCTAAAATGATGGGACTTTGAGCCAGGTCATGGCTAAGTTCCATGTCAAGAATTAAAAAGTCTACAGGAAAGTAGCAAGTGTCTATCTTGACAAGGACATCCTCCACCAATCCCCTTGGTGTCCTAACAGATCTATCTGCTAATTGGAGGATCACCGGGGTTGGTTTAAGTTCTCCTATCCTGAACTTTTGATAAACAGAAGTTGGCAGTAAATTCACACTAGCCCCTAAGTCCAATAGGGCTTTTTCAAAGGTTATACCTCCAATGACACAAGAGATGAGTGGTGCACCAGGATCTTTCATTTTCTGTGGAAGTTGGTTCTACAAGACCGCACTTACATCCTCTGACAGTAGAATTTTCCTAGTGGCTGTCCTAGGCTCCCTCTTTTGTGTGCACAGATCTTTGAGGAATTTAGCATAAGCAGGCACATGTTGGATAGCATCTAGAAGTGGGATGTTGATATGAACTTGCTTGAATATCTCCAACATTTGCTCATTACGGACCTGAGCTCGTTGTTCCTTTTTCTCCTTTCTTGTTCCTAAGGCTGATGGAAAAGGGATTTTAGGCTGATAAATCTCAGGGGTATCATCAACTTGAACTTTCCCTTTGTCCTTCTTATTCTCCTCATGACCCACTGTACTTGTGGAAGTAGGTATGGGTTCCTCATCCTTATGATCCGAAATCTTGGGTTGGCTTGAGCTGGCTTCGCCCCTTCCCTCATCGTATGGATCTACAAGGATCTTTCCACTTCTTAATGTAGTAATGGCTTTAGCATTCTCAACATGAGGGTTCTTAGGTTGTAGTGGTGGCTGTGAATTAAAACCAGGTGGATAGTTCCTAGGATTTGCTATGGGTTGGCTAGGCAATTGGCCTGGTTCCCTCCTCATATTTGCTTCAGTCATTTGACCAACCTGGGCCTCCATCCTAGAAACAGCTTGTTGAAGTTGGGCAGTAAAAGATTGATGTTGAGCCAAAAGAAGTTGTTGGAATTGTTGTAAAAACCTATCCTCATTTTGAGTTGATAGCTGAGATTGAGATGATTGACCATAAGTGGGCGGGACAAATTGTTGATGCGGTTGTGTAGGTAATGGATGAGAAGGTTGCCCTCTGTTAAAAGCTTGGTTTTGGAAGTTGGTCTGATATTGGGCCTTATTTGGAAAATTATTAGCCTGAGAATTTTGGGCCTGAACCTGTTGTGACTTCAAAGAGAAGTTGGGATGGTTCCTCCATCCTGGTTATAGGTGTCACTATAGGGATTGTTGTTAGGTCTTTGATATGAATTGGCTTGTGACCTAGTCTCCCTAAAGTTCTGGATTTCAGAGCAATTCTCAACCAGGTGATCCGAACCATTGCATAAGACACACATAAAAGGCTCAATATTTTTGGCAGTTTCATAAGTTTTTTCAATTTTTGTCATTTCTAAGGCCTCCAGTCTTCTGGCCAATGCTCCCATTTTGACTTCCATATCAACTTCTTTGTCCACTTGGAACAAACCGCCCCTTGTGACTGTCCTCCTTGGTTCCTTAATAGTTTCCCACTATTGTGATTTTTCTGCAATTTCATCTAAAAATGCCCAAGCTTCTTCTACTTTTTTATTGGTGAATCCCCCATTACACATGGACTCTACCATAGTCCGAGTATTGAAATCCAACCCTTCGTATAGAATTTGGACTAATCTCCATTGTTCAAATCCATGGTGAGGGCATTGCAGCAGAAGATCATTGAATCTTTCCATGTATCTCCACAGAGTTTCACCATCAAGTTGAATAAAGCTATTGAGTTTTTGTCTAATGGTGGCAGTCTTGTGGTTTGGAAAAAATTTCCTTAAAAATTCAGTAGATAGGCCATCCCATGTTGTAATCGACCGAGGCCGTAATGAGTACAACCAATTCTTGGCTTTATCCCTTAAAGAGAATGGAAACAATCTTAACTTAAGGGACTCAGCACTTAGATTAGTGAAGCTCATTGTACTGCAAATCTCCTCAAAATCTCTTTCATGATGATATGGGTTCTCAGCTTCCTCCCCTCTAAAGACAGGCAACATTTGGATAATTCATGACTTAAGCTCAAAATGCCCATTATGTTCAGATAACTGAATGCAAGAGGGTTGGCTAGCCCTCGAAGGATACATGTAATCTTTTAATGTTCTAGGTTGAGCGACAATTCCTTCCTTTGGGGCTTCCATCTCTATAGACTCAACTCTTGTGTTTTTAAGACTGTGTTGTAGAGTTCTCTCAATCTCAGAATCAAGCTGAGCTAGATCAAGACAAAGAGATCTTCTACCATGCATACACTCTGATTCCTTAGATTGAATTATGCATAGAATATTACTCCTTTTTTTATTGTTTTATTTTAAGAAGACACGAACAAGTTATCACACAATTCAACCTAAGACACCTAGGGGTACTCTGAATCTACAGGTGGGGTTTCACAAAGTGATCAAAGTACAATGAAAGTTCATCCTCAAAATTTTCACCAGCCAGGTAAGGGGTGGGGTAGTGGGAGGCTCCCCTTGCTTTCACAAGGTCATAATTAAGTAACCACTAGCCTGCTTAAGGCGTTTGCCGTCCGACCGTCTTGCCTTAGGCACCGGTTTCCACAAGAGGATAAACTCAAATCGTAATGAAATCACAGTGTGATCCTAGGGCCAACGTCTACTGACTTTTATTAAGGCCTAGGTAATGCAGAGATGCAAGGGAACTGTGGTTTGCGGGCTAAGGGAGGGTGATGAAATCCCCACCTTATGTTGTTAGGGGTGTTGCCCTTAAAGTATTTTGAAATGAAAATGCACACCACAATTTCAAACAAGGGGTTCTTTATGCAAAATGAATGCCAGAATATGGTGAGTAGAACGTACCTTGCCCCTCGCAATCTTCAATATGCAATTGACAGGAATTTAAACAAAGAAAAATTCTATGCTAAATGATGCATGTCCTAAAACATGATGTGTGGTTTCTAATCTTGAAATGCATTTTTTTTAGATTTTGGTACAAGTATTTTTTTTTGTTTTTTAGTTAATGAACCTATCTAACTAGCACAAAAAATTTCTTTTGTTTTGATTGTTTTTGGATTTTTATAGAGTTTTCAAGAATTTTTCAAATGTTTATAAAAATTTTTGCAGAATTTGGAAACATAGAACATGTTTCTCGATTTCAACCCTTTAGGGATGCTTCCGGGCTTTCAACAATGTTTCATATCCTTGGAATTTCAGGTTGCTTTTCCCTCTTTCTTTGAGTATTCAAAAAAATTTTTCTTTTCCCTGCACAATAAAATAACAAAATCAATATACAAATATACAAATCAAACACAAGAATATCCAACTTTCAAAAATTCCATTCCCCGGCAACGGCGCCAAAAATTTGATGCTGCTCGACAGTCGTCATTTAAAAATGCCGTGCCACACAAATTTCAAAATTTATAACCGCACTCACTCACTCGAATGATTTTTAAAAATACGAGTACAGTGGTGAATACGGGTCGATCCCACGGGGAGAGAATATTTGATTTTAGTTCAAGTTGGAAATACCCTTGTGTTTGGAAAATAAAATGTTGTATTTGGAGTGCGATTATCACTAAAAAAATTTGAATTGTAACTGTAAATGACAAGAGATAAGTAAAGGAAATTTAGCCAATTGATTGAAGAATGCCGTCGTTTCCACGCCGAGCCTTTGATGAAGATCGCTCCGCCTAGGAAGTCGACACCGTGAGAGGATTTGAAGAAGACTTACCGCTTCGGGTATGTTTGAAGAAACACTTAAGAAGACAAGGGTTGCATATAACAAGTTTGAAAACTTAAGTTTGAAAACATAACAGAATTCAAGTGAAAATAGGGATTGGAAGAAAAAACATAACTTCAAATCTAGATGGAATTAGAAGAAGTGTAAAACATGAACGTTGTAGAGAATTGAAAGAGGAAGAACTTTGATGAAGAACACAGACACAGAAAATAAGAGGAAGGTAATGAAAAATCAAGATCTATCACTGCTGGGGAATAGTAACTGACAGAAAAATAGCACCTTGAAAAATTAATTCTAACTCTAAAACTACACAGAATTAGACAAAGTGGTAGAAGAATGAAATGGAGATCTATAAGAGAGGAACAACTGTTATGAAGAACTCAGAGTTATTTGAGGACTAGAAAGACTTCAAAATGAAGAAATGGAAGAAGGTATCACCACAGATGAACAGTAAATGCACAGGATAGCACTTAAGAAAATGGGTATTAACTCTATGAATTTGGACGAATTTGGAGAAATACTAAACAGAGAAGTTAAAGAACACTGGAAAACGAACAACTTTCATGAAGATAAGAATTTGAAATGGGGATCACAACAATAAGTAATTGAACCAAGAATAGATTGAATGTTTAAAAAGAACCTTGCATTAATATCAAATCAACTTACAAAGGTGACACCAAAAGCTTGTAAAACATCAAGATCCAACCCTCCTATGGAGCTCTACTAAGACTTACAATGAAGAACTTCAAGAATACAATGGAAAACCTTCACAATCTCTTTGCTATCTCTCCTCTTCACTCAACCTCCCTTCTATTACAAATGAAGGTCCTTTATATAGGGCAACACATAACACCCCCTCTCATGTGAAACAACTCAATTGCACCTAATTTTGACCTAAATTGGTAGGCTGGAATGTGCTGCACATTTTGCCAATTTTTTCTGATTTTTTTGGATTTTTCTGACATTTTTTTGGCCTTCTTTCTTCTCTCTTTCTCTCTTTCTTTCTCATTTTCTCTCTCCTCCTGGCAGGCGGCCCGTTGCACCGACCGGCCGACCGCCGTTTGGCCGCCCGCCCGTGGGCCCCTGGTGCGCCCGCCTTCGCCCGCAGTCCGCGTGTCGCACGCGGGCGTGTGCGCCTGCCTTCCTACCGTCGCCGCTCGCCCGCCACGACCCCCCCTCCGCTTCGCCCTTCTCGCCTCGTCGCCCGTGCGGGCGGCGAAGGCGGGAAGGGGGGCGGGGGTTCAAACATTTTTTTTATTAATTATAATATATATATATATATCTAGTATATATCTAGTATCTATTTGTATAAAATACTAAAAAAATAGCAAATAAATTTATTTTTTTTTCTAATTTTTTTATTTTCTTTTTGAACAACTTCCTGGGCTTTTGGCCCAGTTCAATATATATATTTTTATTCTTTTTTTTCTTTTTCTTGGAGTTTTCCTCGTATTGCGTGCTTGCATAAATAAGTAAAAATTGTGATTAAAATTTATTTAATTTCAGAAAATTAAACATTTAAGTTTAAATCAATAATAAGTGTGAGAAGTGTTTATTGATCATAATTTAAGCTCATAAACATATGGATAATTATGAATTAAGAAGGAAAAATACACACTTATCACGCATCGGCAGCGCGGTTCTCACTACCCATCTTATACTCGAGGACAAAGGTGTAAGCTTGAATGTATTCTACCCATCGGGCATGGCGGGCATTGAGCTTTTGTTGGGTGTTGAGGTACTTCAAAGCCTCATGGTCCGAGAAGATCACAAACTCCTTGGGTAGGAGATAGTGCCTCCAATGCCGAAGGGATTGAACCACGGCATAAAGCTCTTTGTCATATGTGGAGTACCTAGTCCTAGCCTCACAAAGTTTCTCGCTAAAATAGGCTGCCGGGTGACCCTCTTGGCTAAGAATGCCCCCAATCCCTACCCCGGATGAATCACAAGTGACTTCGAAGACTTTTGAGAAGTCGGGTAGGCAAAGGACCGGGGCTTGGGTCATTTTGTCCTTGAGCTCTAGGAAGGCTTTTGAGGCTGCCCTAGTCCACACAAAGGTGCCTTTCTTGAGGCAATCCGTGATAGGAGCGGTGATTGTGCTAAACCCACGGATGAATCTCCTATAGAAGGTAGCTAGCCCGTGAAAGCTTCGGGCCTCATGAAGGGTCTTGGGTTCTGGCCACTCAAGAATAGCTTGGACCTTTTCGGGGTCCATGGATACCCCTTGGGATGAGACAATAAATCCTAGGAAGGCTAGTTGATTGGTCAAGAAATGACACTTCCCGGGGTTAGCAAAGAGACTCTCCTTCCTAAAAATGGTGCACACTTGTTTGAGGTGATCGAGGTGGGCTTCCTTGGATTGGCTATATATGAGGATGTCGTCAAAGTAGACAACTAAAAAGATGCCAATGAAGGGGTGGAGGACCTCGGTCATGAGGCGCATGAAGGTGCTTGGCGCATTACAAAGGCCAAAAGGCATAACAAGCCATTCATAGAGACCGTCCTTAGTCTTAAAGGCGGTTTTCCACTCGTCCCCGGGCCTAATGCGGACTTGATGGTAGCCACTCTTGAGGTCGATTTTGGAGAAGATGGTGGCTCCAACTAGCATATCTAGCATATCATCTAACCGAGGGATGGGGAACCTATACTTGACCGTTATTTTATTGATGGCTCGGCTATCCACACACATGCGCCAAGTTCCATCCTTTTTGGGTGTAAGAAGAGCCGGGACGGCACAAGGGCTTTTGCTAATTCGGAGGAAGCCCTTCTTGATGAGTTCCTCAATTTGCCTCCTGAGCTCGGCATGCTCGGTGGGGTTGAGGCGGTAGTGTGGGAGGTTGGGTAAGATAGCTCCGGGCACAAGGTCGATGGCATGTTGCACATCGCGCATGGGTGGTAGCTTGTTCGGAAGCTCCTCGGGAAACACATCATGGAAGTCCTCCAAGAGTTGTTGAATTTCTATTGGGTGTGGGTCGGTTGGGGTGGACTCCCCGAGGCAAATAACAATGGCACACACATGTTCTCCTTGGTTGACTTCTTCCTCAAGCTCTTTCCTAGTGATGAGGTGTAGGCTCCTAGGAGGCTCATTGATGATACTAGGATTAAGGCTTGATGGGGTGAGGTTTGGTGGGTTTGGAATAGGGTGAGGGGTAGGGGATCCCTCAAGGGAGGGAGATGCTTTCTTGGGAAGGGTGCGGGGTGGAGAAGGGTTGAGTTGGATTTTCTTTCCCTCATGAGTGAAGATGCAAGTGTTTGTCCTTCCAAGGAAGGTGGCATCTACATCGTAGATCCAAGGCCGCCCTAGGAGTATACTCCCAACTTCCATGGGTAGGATGTCACACCACACTTGGCCTTGATAGGATTGGAATGTGATGGGGATAAGGCAACGAGCACTAACGGGTATGGATGTGGTATCAATCCATGCTACCCGATATGGGTGTGGATGTAAGGAGGTGGTAAGGCTCAAAAGTTTGACGGTGTCGGGTGACACCACATTCACACTACTTCCATTGTCCAAGATGACCTTTCTAACATGGCTCCCTATCCGGATGTAGGTATGGAATATGGTGTTTCTTTTCCAATCATGCTCTTGGGTTTGAGTGAGGGTGCACCTAACCACTCCGAGGTGGGAGTCGGTGGATGGAGAGCGTTGTTCTTGGTTGGTCTCTATGTAGTGATTCTCATATTCCTCCTCCCATTCAAGAGAGGGTTCATATATCTCAACTTCTCCTTCAAATTCAGCTTGGGGTTGGGGGTTGGTCTCCTCTATGAGCAAGTTAGATGCTCCCATGGTGGGGCATTGATTGGCAAAGTGTCCATACCCATAGCACCTAAAGCATTGCTGCCCATTTTGATGGTTTGGGGCCATCTTAGTGTGAGGGGGAGTGGGTGTTGAATTGGGCCTATTGGGAGTTGTGTTTAGGGGCCCACTTGTGGGGCGGGGTGATGGAGTGCCACTAGGAGGGGTGACCCGGGTGGGAGGAGCTCCCATGGGTGTGGGAAGGAGACCTCTTTGGGGAGGTGGAGGGTTGGCCCGAGGTGCCATGCCTTTGGGGTCCATGCCCCGAGGGGGAACCATCCGTGTATACCGAGAGAATTTCTTGGCATCCCGAGCTACTTGGTAGGCTTGCTCTAGAGTGGCTACTTGACGCATGAATAACTCCTTTTTGATATGAAATTGAAGCCCATTCCTAAAGCGGGAGAGTGTGACGGCGGGGTCCTCTTGGACTCCACACTTGAGAAGGTAGTAGTCAAACTTCTCAATGTATTCCATAACGGTCTTTCCCTCTTGGGTCAAGGCTTGCCACTCATCTAGGAGGTTTTGATGATAGGAGGGTGGGACATATTTGAGTTTGAGTTGGTCTTTCATGGCCCCCCATGTGGTGATGGGAGCTTCCCTCCTAACTATCCTTAATGCCTCAACATTCATCCAAAGAGTCTTGACTAATTTGGTGAGTTGCATCTTTGCAAGTCGGACTCTCCTATCCTCGGTCATTGGGTACCAATCAAAATATTGGTCCATGGCTGCCTCCCAATCTAAGTAAATGCTCGGATGATGAGACCCATCAAAGGTGGGTGCATCGACTTTCACAAGTCTCATTAGTTGGTCATCCGGGTTGTCCCGGGGGGGTCTCTCATTCCTTCTAGGAGGTGGGTCCCTTTCCGGTTCGGAGGGTGATCAAGGTTGAGCTCTCCTATGGCTGGTTCCACATGTGGAGATGGTTCCCTCCTATCTCCTGCCCTTGGGATAGGCCTATTTTCCTCAATTTGTTCAAGCCGGGCCGTAATATCGTCAAGCCTTCCCATAATATTGGTCATGCCTTCCACAAGAAACCTCATATGGTCGGGAAGCTCATGCTCATTGTGAGCGGGATTTCCTTGGGGATTGGGATTCATAGTGTTATTTGAAGAAGATGAATTGACTTGATAATGAGTTCCACTACGAGTGGTCATGCAAAGTTGGGTGGGCTATGCAAGGGTGTGCGGATGCACCTATGAAAGACTTAGTGTGACCCAAGACTAGACTTGTAAGGACAAGCCTATGACCGCTCTGATACCACTTGATGTGGCACAGCCCAAGGATGACTAAGCATGTAATGAACAACCTAGGACCTAGATCCACAAGCATACAAGCACTCCAATGATTCTCACAATAGCGTCTCACTCACATGGCACACGCAGTCACCTGGCGGGGCCGGGGGATGATGGCAAGGGTCCGAGGCGGGACCCAATGAGTCTAATGGACTTAGTTGGCTTAGGCTGACCCTGGGGTTTGGGGTGGCACTCTCTCCCGGTCCGCGGTGGCACCAACAAATGAACATACAAGTACAGGCCCTCTTCTCACCCTCCGACGAGCAATCAAAGCAATACTAAACTCGCAGAAGTAAGGCTATCAAGGTTAGTATCAGAGGATCACCTGGTCGGTATGAAGACACCGATCCCGCTCGGAGACGTGGGCGCGCCGGGAGGCGAGGGTATACACCCGATCGCCGCGGTGATGTAGCTTGACCTGAAAGTGCAAAGAGTACAACACTACGCCTCTCGCAGGAGGGGTGATCTTGGGGTGGGGATTAAGCTTATTACATCCAAAACTACCTCCACGCAGGGAGGGGCCTTCAGCCGGCCAAGCGGGGTGGGGAATTAAGCAAAGGAAACCCGACTTGCCGAATTCCGCCGGTTCTGCCAATCTGTAGGTTCGCCGGACAGTGGGGCGGTGATGATGCTGCCAAAAATTCCACAGAGCTCAAATCTTGATGAGACTTGCGCCAAAAGTTCCCCAACTAGCTGAGGATGGTGTCTGAATTTTTACAGAAGCTCTGGAACTCGGGGCTGATCGGGCCGGCGACTGGAACAGGTCAGCAACTTCTGCCTCTGGCTGGTGCAGAACTGATACAGCAGGTTGCAGATGGCACTGCGGACGCTCCTGAACTCCAAATGAGACGAGCCTAGCAGTGACGTGATCGTGGTCGGAGTAGCTTCGAGTAGGAGTCAACGGGACCCCAATCGGAGGTCAGAGAGGAGAATGGTGGTCAGATATGTGAGGACAGGTCAAACCTGGACCCGCAGGTGGTAGACTGCACACTCCGGCGAAGAAAATGGTAACTGATAGCTCCGGTGGCCGAATGAGGTCCTTCTTATTGGAGATGGAAGATAACTGGACGTAGTTCCTGCCCTCTGAAAATGGCGCCCAAACCTATCCTGGGCTGGTCGTGGTGGCTCCAGCTTTCAGCTTCAGGTCTTCTGACAGGGACAGCAGACACAGTCGGACGAGATCTGCTCTCACGATCAGCTCCGACCTCGGAAGCCGGCGAGACCACCACCGTTGGAAAGCTAGCTCGCAGATGATTCCAGCAATGTAGGCCTTGCCACCCAAATCTTTGAGGGACGGTCGTGGCTGCCTCTGAAAGTCACTGCAACTCTGCTGCCTGAAACAGAGACAGAATGAGGAGAAGAAGAAGGTGTGGGGAAGGGGATGGCCAAGAGAGCAAGTGGTAGGAGGAGTGTCTAATGGCTATGGGAGGGTGATGTGGGGTGTTTAGGGGTTGTTAAGGCTAGGGAGAAGGTGGTGGGGAGGGAGAATTGGGGCTGGAGGGGGAGCTGTAGCTGCTAGAGGTGGTGGTGGGAAGGAGGGTGGCACAAGAGAGACGGTGAGTGAGAGAGGAGGTGGGGGGCGAACTTGGCTATAGGGAGGAGGGGAATTTCGACCTAGGGTAATTATGGAGGTGGGGAGATGGAAGGGCACAGCCCTAGGGAGAGGGAAATTCGAATTTGGACTTAGGGAAGAGCCCCTTCAACCTTGGGGAGAGGAAGGGTGCTTAGGAAGTGGTGATGGGTAGGTGGTAGTTGGGTGGTGGGGCTTGGAGTGGTGGAACTTCCTTGGGACAAGGTGAGGATTAAAGAGGGGTTGTGGGAAGTTGTGGGGAGTTAATGGAGGTAGGTGGGGGTTGGAAGTGGTTGGGAGGAGGGAGGAGAGAGGAGAATTTCGCCCCTTTCCTTGGGGAGAGAGAAGGAGAGATAGAGAGAGAGATAATGAGAGAGAAGAGAAAGAGATGTGGGAAATATTGCTATTCAAATGGATTCATCAAAAGTTAAGTACATGAGGAGAGATGGGCCTATATATAGGCAACCATTCTTTACATGACCAAAATGACCCTGACATTAATACAAAGACTCAACAAGTCCTAGACTCAACCCATTAGGCCCATACTACGGTACTAAGGCCCAATTACACAAAATAAGAGAAATAGACTAGACACCATGACTCAATAAAAGAAAGTACATAAGATAAGACTCAATAAAATGAAAATACATAAGATGGGATCGTGGAAAAGGAAGATAACATGTAGAGATCACAGCTATCCCATATCAAAAGTGTGCAGGCAACCCGAGCTAGAGGGAGGGTCTTGAGATGCCCTCATCACTGGGAGGAAAGGCCTGCAAGGTGATCATTGACATCTCTACGGGCACGGTTAAGCGTCTGGGTTTGACGCCCGTAGATCACCCCGCACCCTATAGGGTTTCTTGGGTGGACTCTACTTCCATCCCGGTCAGGCTGAGATGTCTGGTGCCACTATAGTTATAGGCTTACTATGATGAGATCTGGTGTGATGTGTTGCCCATGGAGGTGGGTAGCATTATCCTAGGTAGGCCTTGGCTGTTCGAACGGGATGCCACCCTTCAAGGTCGGTCGAACACATGCACATTCGACCACGGAGGTCATAGGATCACCCTCCATCCCACCCAGCCGAAGGATCCTTCTGTCCGAGGACTAGCCGGTCCCAACACTTCCACCCCTCCTAGTCAGGGGACAGTTGGTCCTTCTACCTCATCCACGACGCGGGCTACTACCTATTTGATTGCTCCTGGCACACTAGGCCTCCCACCCCGGAGGTTAATGATGATTAGCCCGCGAGAGATGGATCAAGAGGTGATCGAGGGTGGCCTTATCCTTGCCGTTGTTGTCCGAGGAGTGGAGGATGTCGCTCCTAGGTCTGATGATGAGCACCCCCCAGAGGTAGCTACGATCCTCCGAGACTTTTCTGATGTCTTCCCGGAAGACCTCCCCGAATGCCTTTCGCCTATGAGGGACATCCAACATGAGATCGACCTTGTCCCGGGCTCGTCCTTGCCCAACCTCCCCCATTATAGGATGAGTCCCACGGACCATGCTGAACTTCAAAGGCAGGTTGAGGAGTTGATGAGTCGGGGATCTCTTTGGGACAGCAAGAGCCCTTGTGTTGTTCCCGCATTGTTGGCCCCGAAGAAGGATGACACATGGAGGATGTGCGTCGATAGCCATGAGATCAACAAGATCACGGTGAAGTATCGCTTTCCCATTCCCCGATTGGATGATTTGTTAGACATGATGTCGGGAGCCACTATCTTTTTAAAGATAGATCTTCGTAGTGGCTATCACCAGGTGCGGATCAGGCCTGGGGATGAATGGAAGGCGGCATTCAAGGCCAAGGATGGTCTTTATGAGTGGTTGGTTATGCCCTTCGGGCTTTCCAACGCCCCTAGTACCTTCATGCGGTTGATGACCCAGGTTCTACGCCCTATGATAGGGATCTTCTTGGTCGTCTACTTTGATGACATTCTTATCTATAGCCACACTAGGGAAGACCACTTAGACCACCTTAGGCAGGTCTGTGTCGTTTTGAGGCGAGAAAGAATATTCGACAACCCGAAGAAGTGTGCCTTCATGACTGATCAGATCACTTTCCTCGGGTTCATTGTGTCTAGAGATGGAGTCTCCGCTGATCGGGAGATGATTAGGGCCATCAGGGAGTGGCCTGAGCCCTGCACCCTCCACGATGTCCGGAGCTTCCATGGCTTAGCAACGTTCTATCGCCGCTTCATTCGTGGCTTCAGTTCTATCACTGCCCCGATCACTGATTGCATAAAGAAGGGGGCATTCGTATGGACTAAGGCTACAGCCACGGCCTTTCAGGACATTAAGGAGCGCATGACCCAGGCACCTATCCTTGCTTTACCTGATTTTTCTAAGGTGTTTGAGGTCACATGTGATGCTTCCGTTGTGGGTATTGGTGGCGTGTTGAGTCAGGATTCCCACCCCATAGCTTTCTTTAGCGAGAAGCTGAATGATGCCAAACTGTGATATTCCACATATGACAAAGAATTTTACACAGTTGTCCAGGCATTGAGGTATTGGAGGCATTATCTTTTGCACCAGGAGTTTGTCCTCTTTTCTGATCATGAGCCCTTACGATTCCTCCATACCCAAAAGAAGCTGAATGCTCGCCACAGTCGTTGGGTGGAGTATCTCTAGGAGTACACATTTATGCTCAAGCACAAGGCAGGGGCAGAGAACAAGGTCACCGATGTGCTGAGTCGGCGGATGATGATGTTGACCACAATGAGTGTTGAGGTGGTAGGTTTAGAGAGACTGAAGGATGCTTATGTTGATTGTCCAGATTTCGGTTCGATATATGCAACCCTTCAGGCCGGTCCCTCGCGTGATTATAGCGAGTTTGTGCTACAGGAGGGTTACCTATTCCGGGGTGTCAAATTGTGCATCCCACGGACTTCTATTCGTGACTTTCTTATGTGGGAGATGCACGCGGGAGGTCATGCTGGCCACTTCGGCCGGAACAAGACCATAGAGTCGGTTGAGCATAGATTCTATTGGCCTAGCTTGAAGAGAGATGTTGCTCGCATCGTGGCCCAGTGTCGCACATGCGCCATGGCCAAGCAAAGGAAACAGAATACCGGCCTCTATACTCCCCTCCCCGTCCCGGATAGTCCATGGCAGGATATTAGCATGGACTTTGTGTTGGGATTGCCCCGCACCCTCTGACGGCATGAATCTATCTTTGTGGTTGTAGACACGTTCTCGAAGATGGCACTATTCATTCCGTGCTCCAAAACCTATGATGCCTCTAGAGTTGCCGGTCTATTCTTTTCGCACTGTGTCTCCAGGTTCGAACTCCCCCGCACTATAGTGTCTGATAGGGATGTGCGCTTTACTAGCTATTTATGGAAAAGCCTATGGCACATGATGGGCACCCAACTGAAATTCTCCACTGCATACCACCCCCAGACCGATGGTCAGACTGAGGTTGTCAATAGGAGTTTGGGGGATCTTCTTAGGTGTCATTTCCGAGATCGAGTCAGGGATTGGGATTTGGTCTTACCCTTAGCAGAGTTTGCCTATAACGATTCGGTCAATAGGTCTACAAGTATGAGCCCCTTCGAGATTGTCACTAGCCATAGACCTGGGAAGCCCATAGACCTAGTCCCATCCCCCATCCAGTCCCGTGTGTCCGAGTTAGCTGAGTCTTTTTCTGATCACATTAGACAGTTGCATGAACATATCTGTCATCACGTTGAGTCCAGCAACGCATGATACAAGGAATTGGCTGACGCCCATAGGCACCACCATGAGTTTCAGGACGGTGACTATGTCATGATTAGGGTCAGACCTGAACGGTTTCCCTCGGGAGCCGTGAAGAAGTTGCATGCTCACGGTGCCGGTCCCTTTCGGGTAGTGAGGCGAGTCGGATCAAACGCATATGTTGTGGACTTTCCAAAGGATTAAGGGATCAGCTCCACTTTCAACGTCTCGAATCTCGTCGCTTATAGGGACCCAGCGGTGATACCCAGTGAGCCCTTTGAGCCGTCTCCACCCATTATGAGTGACACTACCCTAGAGTGTCCACCTCCGGCCTTGTTACCTCAACAACGAGAGCAGATAGAATGTATACTAGACGAGCAGGTGATGACTACTCGAGGTAGAGTGTACCGGTGCTATTTGGTGCGTTGGAGGGGACGGCCCACGTCCGATGACATTTGGATCACACGGGATGAGCTACAGATGATAGATTCAGATCTGCTGGATCAATACCAGAGCGACCCGGACCCTTACTCGACGGGGTCAGGCTTCTCCCACCCAGGGAGAATTGGTGAGTACATCAAAGCATGAGTACGACTCGGTCGACACCGACCTCTCTCTGACTGGGGGACAGTCTGGAGTCACCACCGGAGCACTGATACTTCAGTACATATTTTTATACATATTTGTATTTTATACATATTTGGCCGTATTTGGTGTGTATTTGGCTTGTATTATCTTGGGTTTTTATATTCGAACAATGGTAGAATAAATGACCATGTAGTTGTAATTTTTTTTATTTTGGTCTAAGGGGGAGAAAATATGGTCCAAGGGGATTAATTAATGGAAGCCCCTTATGTTGACTTATGAAAGGGGCGTCCCCGTCTTTGTCTCCACATGGGGATTTATTTAAACTTTGTGTTAATCTCCCTTCCCCATTATACCCCCTTGACTAAGGGTATTCTAAGTCATTTGGTTAGGTCTAGGATTTGAATATTTATAGTCTCTTGTTGTATTTGGAACAAATTAATGAAGAATTAAAAGTGAAAATCCCATTTGGGCGCACCCCCTCTCTCGTGTGTTCTTGGTGTTCTTCCCTCTTCCACCTCCAATCCTCTTTAGATCTGATCCTCAATCTTCTATCTCCCTCAAATTTCTTTATCCTCCTCTCTTCCTCTATCTTTTGTGATAATTCATTGCCGCTGCCGCCGCCGTTCGTGCTGCCGTTGAGCCACCACAAGCCGGTCATCATCATGTTGCCCCAAAACTCAGAGTTACACGACAGCAGTTCGGTGAAAGGGCTGGTACAGGAGATCCGACCATTGGTTCATGACGAAACTTTAAGGATAGGTTTCCCCCGTCATAGGCCATTCCCAGTTTATTTTTGTGGTTGATCAGAGTTCGTTTAGGCCTTTTCCCAGCCACCTATTCTTTCTTCTCAAAGTTTGCCTGTGTGCAGATCTGCGAGATAGATCTTGGCATCTGATTTTTCTCCCCCACCAAATGTTGTCAGAAAATCACAAAAAAACTATGTGCGTCTCCGTCACCCTCCCTCTATCCACCATAAAAATCCCATGTCCTAATTCATTCGTTTGATCCTCGGTCAAAGCCCTTGATCAGGCAGCTCAAGTTCTGTCCAGCATGTTCTGTATTTCAGGACAGTGTGCTCAGTCAATTTACAGTCGCTCCCATTTTCATTCCAGCAGTTGGATGGATCTTTAATTCCAGTATGTCGTATGATTTTGAGTCCTATTTCCAACGGTACCCTTTCTATCTCGATCCGACGTCGGAGCTGGCGTACTAGCCGATCTTGTCGGAGCGCGCAGATCTGGCCAGAAGCTGAGCTGTAGGACAGCCTTGGGAAACAAATCCCAAGAAATCGCCCGCCTCCACACCGGTGATCGCCGCTCCCGGGGACCGACCCGGGACACTCCAGAGATGACCTGCCGATCGCTGCAGCTAGGAGCCCTTCCGAACGTCGCCGTACCAGCAGCGGGTCTCACGTGCTATCCTGCGGGCTCGAGTGAACCGAGCTGAACCGGCCAACCGCTTCCACCCGAGCGCCACCGACTGCTGCCCGTCAACCCGAGATTGGTGCTCCTGAACTCCACGTGTCGCCTATAACCTCCCTACATGGAGTGGACTGTAGAATTAATTCTGTAATTATTAATTATTGCTGTACCGGGAGTTCCGGATCTTAGTCGGGAAGTCTTACCCACGCCCCAAGCGTGGAGGAACATTCGCCACCCTTTTGTCGTATTTGCTTAGCTAGTATCCATTCTAGAATGCCACTGCATGTGCGATAGTTTATTTCCTAGCTAGTTAAATATTAATCACCGCTGCGAGTTGTGAGAGTGGAACCCGTCCTGTGACTCGTTCCGAGCACGAGAGTGAGCCGACCACCCGAAACTCAAAGTCGGTTTCCCAACCGTGCAACATTGTCACGTTTCCCTCACCGGGGACGACTGTGAGTTAGTGCTTCTTGTTTGGGGCATGATCGCCTCTTCTCGAGCTCGTTCGGTGCCGCATTGTAGTGTCGTTGCTGGTCGCATCGACTTGTTAGTCGTGTCGTCCGTTAGAGTCCAAGGTCGCAACCTATCCGCGTCGAGTCTCGTAGTCGTCCTGCATCATGAAGAGGGAGCTGCAGAAACTCAGTGTCAAGTGGTGAGGTTGCTACACACTTAAGCACACGCAGTTCAGCAAGATAGCATGCGTTTAATCAACCTGCAAACTTGTGAATGGGGATAGAGGATAGGGATCAAACACAAACCATTGCACTAGGATTTTTAAGGTGGTTCGGTTGCCAACCCGCAACCTACGTCCACCCCTCACCAAACCAATGAGGCTTTACCACACGAGGATGAAAACCTCTCCACACACACACACGGGACGAGTCCCACAAGCCACAGAATGGAGAGCCCTCCGTCTGTCTTCCTAGACACAAACAGGTAGGGACGATTCTCCACAGACCGGAGCACGCCTCCGTCTGTCTTCGTACACACAAACCGGTAGGGACGGTTCAAGATGAAATGAGACCACGGTAAAACACAAAAGAAAAACACTGCAAGTGCAGTAGAAAAACAACTTTCTTGAAATGAAGATGAGGCAAGGAAATGCACACTTAGGAAAGGATAACTAGACGGTGGCTTCAAATTTGCTCTTGAAGCACCTTTGGAAAGATCTAGACACAAGTCTGATCTGGCTTCTTCTTAGGCCCAGTCTAGACGTGAGAAGGGCTGCTCTCCTCACTTAGGTTCTCTTTTTCTTCTTCTCTCTCTTGTCTCTTTCTATCAGCAATGGCTGGTTTCAGACTAAGACTGGGCTGCTCTTTTTCTTTCTTTTTCTTTTACAGATTCTCTCTTGAAGGCTCACGCAGATTCTTCTCTTGGACAGTAGCTTCAGCAGCAACATCAATATATACGGGCTGCCCCTTTTATAGGCGTGAGGAATCCTTCTAGTAGAAACTTTTCCCTCCAAGTAAATTTAGTGTAGCAGCTCCCAAGGAAAATCTGCAGTATCTTGTCTTTCATTGGCTGGCACCACCAAGGACGTCTATCTGTCCTGAGAGATTTATGGAACAGCAAATCTGATTCGGGGGAGGCAAAAAGGTGGCTTCCATGAGATGTGACCTTTCCCAGATTTGGTTCCTGACTTTTTCTTTGACCAAAAGGATTGATATGGCATGCCAATGATGATAAGGACAGTTAATTATCCAAGGAGCCTTTTCCTGATTGACCCTTGACAGTCCTCTATCCTTGGTCTAAAATCTAATTGGGTATGACCAAAAAGTAGTGCAGAAAAGTTGACCTTTCCTATATCTGGTTTTTGTCGAAAAGCTTCTCCTAAAAGGTTGAATTGTATCATTATAATGGAGAGGACAATGGTCAGTCCTAGAAAACTCATCCAGACCTCAAAAGATGTGTTTTTGGGCATTTGCGGTTCGTATTTATGCTCTCTGGATCCAAAATAGGAAACGCTGGAGGTTTACTAAGAATGGCCTTAGGAGCCGCTCATTGAGGCATTTCGTCGAACAGGTGCTCTTCTCCATGAGGTCGGTGCAGCTGGCTTGGCATGCCTTATGAGGTCGATGCACATAAGATCCTTGGCACTTAGTAGGGTCGGTGCACATTTAGAGAGTTTGCAGTTGAGATCGGTGCATATTGGAAAAATAAGGTCGGTGCACATCTGAGAAACAAAGTCGGTGCACATTTTAAGGTCGGTGCACATTTCTGTTCCAGCACATATAGGTCGATGTACATTTAGAACTTTCTGTACCTAAGTCTGTGAACATTTGTATATAGCATGACCAAGTCTGTGTACATTTGCAAACCAAGTCTGTGCACGTTCATTTACCAAGTCTGTGCTCATAAGGAAGGTCGGTGCACATTTGTATTTCGTCAATAGAGGTCGGTGCACATTACCAATCCACCACATATAGGCTGATGCACATTCCATGGTCCACGCTTGTCAAGGTTGGTGCACATTTCAGAGTCGGTGCACATTACTGTTTGGAGCACATAAAGATCGATGCACATCTGTCTGCAACATATGAAGGTCGATGTACATTCCTGTTTGAAGCATATGAAGTTCGATGCACATCTGTCTACAGCATATGAAGGTCGATGCACATTCCTGTTTGAAGCATATGAAGGTCGATGAACATTCCTGTTTGAAGCATAGAAAGGTCGATGCACATCTGTTTGTTTCCATTAGAAGGTCAATGCACATCACATACTCTTAACATTCAAGGTCGGTGCACATTCCATAACAAGGTCGATGCACATCTGACTGATTGACTAAAAAGGTCGATGCATGTCTTCTATTTGAATCATAGAGGTCACTGCACATATTATGTTTCCATTAGAAGGGCGATGCACATTTTATTTTTGCATGAGAAGGTCGATGCACATAAATAGTTGAGGTCAGTGCACATTCAGAACTAGGTCTGTGATGAACAAATCTTTCTGCCCAGTTCTTTCTTGCATCTTGGAGCAATGACCTTTGGTGAGATCTGCCTTGATTTTTGTGCAACCTCTTACCTCGATTTCTATGCAGTTAACTTGTCTTGATTTCTGTGTAGTTGATTTATCTTGATTTCTGTGCATTTACAACTTGGCCTGAAGCTTATACTTGGAGGCATCATCAAGAGCAATTAAGACTCACAAATGAGTCATGGTTAGACATCATCAAAACTCATAGTTTGACATCATCAAAACAACATATATCCAACATAAACTACTCCTAATGGTATAGAAAGTACGCCCCGATCCCATAGTCGGGGGACTACCTAGATGGAAAACCCTGGCTAAACTATAAGAAGAAATGCCACGATAGCTCTATCGTGAAGGCCCGCCTTCACAGGCGACGACCAACCCAAGACCACACGGTTCGGGGAAACAGTTGTTGACATGTTTTTCCTTACCGGCTTAAAAGTCCTTCCTATCCCTTCTACTAAATCAATATGAGAAATAAATGAAATGTAGAAGGGGACAGAAGTATGTGAACCTGTGTGATCGCCACCAAGATGCCAAACGCGATGAACATGCCGTACCTTGGAAAAGAAGGGAGAAACTCACCTTTAACCAGCACTGCAGGGATGCACGGTCCGTGAAGAACCGGCTTAAGGATGGGCGGCCGCTCGACAAACCGCTCGTCAGTGCTGGGGTGGAACGCGGGATGAAGTGCGATGGAGGAAGAACGATCCAGGATCGACCGCGGGAAGGAGACGAACGGTGCAATATCGGCCGCACTTCCCTTAGAACGGATTGGATGGAACCGCCCAATGCCACCATGCCTTAAGATGTAAAAGCTCAACCTCCACCCTTTCCGGCCGGCCAGAAAGTATGGGCCTCGTGCTAGTGCGTCGCTGACCTGCAAAGAAATGTAGAAAACACAAGAAAAAAACCCAATATAAGAGCTATGAAGCGTAGTAACTATAAGGAGGAAGAGAAATAAACATAAAGTAACTGGAGCGGGGGATACCTGGGAGTTTTTAAACCCCTAGGGGCATAAAAAAATATATAGGAGGGTGTGTGTAAATGGTGTATGAGAGTAGAGAAAATGTAGATAGAAGAAGCAATGATGCATGCAAATGAGAAGAGAGCGGTGGGATTAATGAAACCAAGACACAAAGAACGAGATACTCCCTTAAATTGGAGGCCTGGACGGACGTAGAAGGCCTCCCTCCCTTGTCGTAAGTCACTCTAGAATCTGGCAAGGCTTCGCCGTGACCTTGAAATCTCCCCCCCTCTCTCAAGCTTGGCCTTAGGGTCTATTTATAGAGCCCACAAATCCCAGCTCGAAATTAGGGTTTTCAGTCAGTTTTAAGTCGAGATAATAAAATATAAGGTGTAAATAATTAAATTATCTCACAACCAGAAGAAACGGCACGCAATTTGGTGGGATATTTGCAGAGAAAATGATGGAGAAAGTTGATGATAAAACCACGAATGGAGAGAGAAAAACCCTTAAAACCTTCAGGAGTTCAGCAGATGAACGGTCGCACGATAGACCACTCATCATGTTGGGCGGTCTATCGCTAGGCCGTCCAACCTTGTCGGTGGAAATTCAATAAATAGAAAATATAAACAAATTATCCATCGAACTGACCGGAAATGTCACCGTTGGATTCTCATGAGATGAACAGCTACTTGCGAACCTTTCATCCAAAAGAGCGGCCAAGGGCCAACCGCTTATGTCCTGTCGATGATAAATCAGAATAAATAAATAAATTATTAGATAATTATCTGAAGGAACAAACGATGTTAGGACTCTGGGAGAAGAACAGCTAAGGTCAGACCGTTCAATGACTTTGAACGGCTATACCCAGACCGTATGTCAACTCGTCGATGATAATTAAAAAAATTATGTAAATGTCCCATAAATATATGAATGGCTCAATTTCAACCGCCTATGGTTTGAGCGGCTGAAGACTGACCGTGTAAGTCTGGACGTTTGTAAAATGCGAAAAAGTCAAGCAGCACTAAGGCCCATTAAGCCCTGAATTGAACGGACCCAGCCAGGGAGGGAGGCTACTCATAAAATAGGCCCAAAGATGTGCCAGAAAAAAGACCGAACGAGTAACGGACAACTCGAGACATCAACAACCGAAAGTAAGAGAAATGACTCAACTTATCGGTAAAAAACGGGTGTCAACAGATGCCCCTCCTTAACGTCCTCTTTGCAGGGGAGCGAGCGAGGTAAAGGGGAAGTGAGATGGAACATGGAGGTGAAGCGGAAATGAAGCGGAGCGGACCGAAAAGTGGGCGTTGAGGTAAAATGACACCCGTTTTCACCAACAAGCGGTAGGAATCTTCCGAAAAAACTCCGAATCACTCATAAGGAATAGTTAGACCAAAAGTGACACAAGTCTGGAGGAACTAACTAAATAAGCGAAATACATGATCAACCTCATAGGGGACACAATCCCTCGGACCAATGAGGAGACCGGAATAAGCAGCGAAAAGTAAAGAAACAGACTAAAACTCCATACGGGGATCTCTTAATCAACCAAACCAGGTGAATCGACCTGGGAGAACCTTCTAACTCAGAGTGGAATTATTCCTCATACTCAAACACTGAACGCACAGCCATTCATTACTGGTGGGACATTAGCAGGCAAATCATGGGTCATGAATGCTCAAAAGATGCGTATGATGCATGCTAGGGAAAAATAAAAGAAATCATTAAAACAAAGGCAAAGAAAGGATAAAATATAATATACTCTAGAATGGTATTGCTAGACTGGACAAATCGGGGTCAAGACACTATCCGCAACTACAGCGTGCGAGATAGAACCGTCGTCCCCTAACTTTCCCAACCCAGCGGCCTATCCGATGATTAAACACGGGAACCTGGATCATCATCATTTTTGTTAGAGGGGAACATCAGGTCCTGGAACACGTAGGTAACCAACTAGTTCTCGAGATAATGTTATATAATACCATATAGTAATGTAATAAGGGATATAAGGATAGAAAGCCATACCTGACTTACCTATGCATGCGAAACGACAAGTGAAGGTGACGCTGCAAATAAGATCATTAAGAAGACTTGCAATATTAAGTAATTACATTTAACAGTTTAACCATATGATGCAGCAACCATTATTTCACTATATGAACGGCCAATGAGGGGCCGCTTATGTTAAAGGACGGCTAAGGACAAGCCGCTCCAAAGCAGAACTTTTGAAAGTGAAATAGGAGGATGAACGGCTCATCCTAAACCGCCAACATGAAGAATGGCTGGACAGCTACCACTCATGATGAAATATCGTTGAGGTTCAAACGGCCAGAAACGAACTGTCCTTAGGTTACACGGCCTCGCGATAGACCGTTCAATGACTGGGGTTTCGAAAGCTTAAGCCCTTCATCTCCCTCCCTCCACCGTAACCCACGGTGGAAGAGGGAGAGCCAACCGAGACACCCCATCTCCCCACTTCTCTTGATCTCTCTCATTCTTTCACTCTCTCATACTCCCTTCCCCTCCCTCTCGCCTTCGTTCATGCGCACGAAACACCAATCCAAACGACCATGAATGGCCGGCAAAAAAGGAGGACCGCCGCCGTCGCCGGCGGTCGCCGCGGAGGTGTCCGCCGGAGGGGTACCACCGCCCGTTCCTGAGGAGGGGGAGATGCCACCGACGGTTGAAGGAGGCGCCGAGGCGGAGGCTGGGTGGCTGGAGAAGAAGCGGCAGCACCCGTGGAGGCCGGAGAAGCGTCGGAGGAGGCCACCGCGCCGGCGGCCAAGCCGTCGAAGTCCGACGAGGTAGGTCCCAAAACCATTAGCCATATTCATTTTTCAATCAATGCATGTTAGCCCTAGGGTAATGGCAGAGGCAAACAGCCTCTTTGGAACTGATTTGGGGGGCTACAGTAGCCTCACCGCCAGTGGGGGAGGTTCACCGTCGTCGGGGAAGATGACGGGTGAGCGGTTCAATACGAACTGCTCAAATAGAGACATGCGGCTCACATAGAGCCGCCTATGACACATGCGGCCCATGGGTGGCCGTTTAACCTTAGAAATCGACAGGGCTAAGAAAAAAAGAAGAACGGTGAGGGGGCACCGTGTGAGAGATGGACGGGCCATAGTGGTCCATTCATAACACGAATGGTTGAGAACTATAGGGCCATGGGGAACCGCCCTTCTGATAAAGTAGAGTGGTCCATGGGGAACTGCCCTTCTAATAAACTAGAGTGGTCAAATAGAACCGTTGATGAGGTAGAGTGGTCCAGGGTGAACCGTTCTACGGGCAAAAATGTAATTTTTATTGTTTTTTCATTTATTTGTTGATCACAATGCATGAAACTATCATTAAATGTGTGCAATTATAAAATAAATGCAGGGAAAGCGTATGACCTGCATCTCATGGCTGCAGATCCGTGCGGTGTACTCAGCACTGCCCGACTTTCAGCGAGAGCGGTTGACAGCCATGGGGTTCGCCCCATTCCTAAGTATTGAGGTGAGTCGGTTCGACACTACTCTCCTTTACGCTCTGTACGACCGCTAGGACCCAGTGAGTCGTACCTTCCTTTTCCGTGGGGGCATATGGTCCCCACGTTGGAGGATGTGGCCTGACTCACGGGCCTACGGGTGCACGGGACTCCGGTTAGTGGGAGCACGAATCTCGACTACCGTGAGATGGCCCAGGAGCTGTGGCGTCCTGAGCGGTAGTCCACTCTTCTTCCCCGGGCGAGGCTATAGGACAGCCTTGGGCTGCGACTTGTCGGGATAGCGACGGGGGAGCAGCCGGAGCAGCACCTCTAGAGGTTGGTGGACCTAGCCAGATCGAGAGTTATGGCGGAGCCGGGAGCTGAGGTAGACAGAGTGCTAAGGAGATTCCTAATATTGCTGTTTGGACGACTCCTCTTCTCGATGCGTGCGGACGTGATCCACTGCCACTTCCTTCCACTACTCCAGGACCTTGACCACGTCGACGACTACGCGTGGGGAGCGGCATTCCTGGCTTTCCTCTTCGAGACTCTGAGTTCGACCAGCAGGCGGACCAAGTTCGGGGGCTTCTCCCCTCTTCTCCAGGTATGACCTCTACCTTAGACTTGATTATGCAATTCATATATGCTTCCTATATGCTGACGCGGTGTGATGTGATGCAGGTTTGGGCCTATGTGAGACTTCGCGGACTAGGGAGAGGCGACGAGACCTACCTAGACTTATTACCCATTGCCCGGAGGTGGACCGCACCTCGAGAGACTGGGGCCCTGAGGAGACAAGTCCGTGATCTACAAGATGACCTGGACGCCTTACCGTACACCTCGGTACGATTTTAGAATCTTTAATTAAATGCAACTCTATATGCTGATGATGCTGATGCAACTTTCTATTTTGCAGGTATAGTGGACACCATACGCAGAGGAGGGACAGGAGGGCCAGCCTTGGGTGGCAGGTGCCCTCGCCTTCTCTAGGCGAGATGTGTGGCTTCACTACATGAATGTGGTGGAGCCACTCTACTTCCAACTGGTGATGAGGACCATTGGGGTCCATCAGCCAGTAGTAGACATCCCGGTGCCGGAGAAGTGGGGGGAGCGTGTCACACGGACCACGTGGGGCCTGGCAGCGGCCTTTGACTGGACGGCATGGAATGCCATGTAGATTACTGAATGGATAGCACTCGGGCGGGTGGTGACCGCCCGAGCAGAGGGTGACTCGACGTACTACACTGCGTACGCCAGACACTACCGGGACCAGGTGTTCCGGGGTGCCCACCGACCAGTACGACATCTCAACTTAAACTTTGTCTATTATGCTTACGATTTCTATATGATGACGCACTGACATTTGGACTTCTAAATGCAGATCGACCCTGAGGGACGGCTTGCGGAGCTGCAGGGGCTTCTACACTCTACGATCAGGGAGCGAGATGAGGCTCGGCAGGCCCTGGCCCTGCTGGTGAGTTTTCTAACCCTTGAACTCTAAAATTATGCACTTAATAATGATTATGCATGTGACTGACCTGGTGTTTTTGATGCAGTGCGCCGAGGGAGCCCAGCGATAGGGGGCCGATGCTCCTTCTTCCTCCTCGCAGACTCCCGATGACCGAGCTGAGCGAGATGCTAATTTCAGGGCGGATGGTACCACGGGCCAAGGCGGCGGAGGTGGCACTCACTGAGAGGGTATGCAACCACTACACTTTCCATTAATGCTTATGCTTATGAAATACAATTTGACTGACCATAAAAATGCATATGTAGATGACCGAGCTGACCCGACTGAGGGCAGAGTTCGAGTAGAGCTGAGCAGCGGCTCGGGAGGAGGTGGCGTGCTTGCAAGAGGAGGTGGTGCAGAGTCGGCCGGCGGACGTGCTTGAGACAGCACTTCTCCGCGCGGAGCTAGAGTGTCCCTGGGCTGGAGCGGAGGAGTTGATCCGACCCCGAGCCGAGGCAGAGAGCTACCGGTCAGAGCGGGACCGTGCATTGATCGAGGCGTCTGGGCTGAGTGGGGAGCTGCGGGCCTACAAGGAGATGAGCCGACGGTCAGCGCGTAGCGGGACTCCGACCAGCAGCACTCACGACACTCACGGCTCAGTGAGGAGTTACTTCACGGGTTCCTCCGGCCACCGGTGGAACGAGGACGAGGAGCGGCACCGGCGACATCGCGACGAGGTGACCTCGGCGATGCCTCCATCAAAGAGGCATATGGGCGTTGATGAGAGTGACGGGGGCCAGGGAGGGGGATAGGCCTGACTTTTGTACTATGACTCGACTTTGTACATGATAGTGATGTGATATGTTTTAGTTTTTTAGTTGTTTTTTCTTTTGTTATAAATGCGAATGTATGAATGTAGATGCAAATGCTAACTAACTGATTTACGACTGACTGGGAGAGAGAGACGTACTGACTTACGAGAGAGCGAAGCGGAGAGAGAGACACCGACTTACGAGCGAGAGTGAGACTCCAAGTTACGAGCGAGAGAGAGACGCCGACTCAGAGTGAGAGAGAGACGCTGACTCAGAGCGAGAGAGAGACGCCGACTCAGAGCGAGAGAGGGATGCCGACTCAGAGTGAGAGAGGGACACCGATTCAGAGAGAGAGAGAGACGCAGACTCAGAGTGAGAGAGGGACACCGACTATGAGTGAGAGAGGGACGCTAATTCAGAGCAAGAGAGAGACGCCGACTCAGAGCGAGAGAGGGACGCCGACTCAGAGTGAGAGAGATAGGAGAGTATAAAGTAATGTGATAGGGGATGAGCGGTCAACAGGTGGCCGCCTAGCGGATGCAAGGCTCGTGTAGAACCGCATGAAGGCTGTTTGACTCCGACCAGCATAAATAGATAAACGGTCCTAGACCGACCATGCAGGTAGAAGAACGGTGGGGTGCCGACCATGCGTGGCCTAAGATTCGAGCTGTCTAGAAGCAGATGGACGGTTCTCTGTCAACCGCTTGAGGGAAGGGTGGTCTATCGTAAGACCATCCAATCCCACGCACTGGGAGTCCGGCCAGGACTCTCTTGGAGAGTCCCAAACTGAGGTATGGTGTTCTAATCCAACCCAAACACTAGCCTATCCCTATCTAGATGTATCCTAGCTTAGTCCTAATGGGTTTAGGCTTCTATGCTAGCTCTATAAGAAGAGGGGGATCCTAAATTCGCAACTCACACCACACCCCCCTTTCTAAGCCTCAAACTTTTGTTATTCTTCATCAAACCATCATGAAAAGATCCTTTGAGGGGAGTTCTATGGAGGGGGCAGCTTATGAAGGGCCAAAGCCGGCCAGGAAGGAGCGTGAAGTGCTCCAACGGTTGACTATGATCCCTCGTCATCTCAGCTCGAGCCATTTGAGAGAGGTATGTTAGCATGATTTTATTCAAATCAATTTATTCATTTACTTACACGTTCTTCCTCTCTTTCTCCTTTTATTTTTCTTTTCCCTCCATCTCAGCTTCTCCCTGGCTCCAGGTGCTATTCCACTTTGAAGTGGATGGCCCCCATGGTCTGAGCATTGCCCCTAGGAGTGATATCCATCCTGAAGTCTTGGCACCTACACCCACTCTTGGTATTAGGCCAAAACTACCCAAAGTTGTCCTTTGACTGGCACGGCATCTTGGCTCTGGTAGAGATCTGGCATCCTCAAACCCATATGTTCATATTTCCATCATTTGAGGCCACTATCCTATTGGAAGAGGTAGAGACCTATTTTTACTTTCCTAGGTCTAAGGTTGGTGAGGAGGACCTAATGTGTCACACTGTTGCCCTTATAGACCCTAGCCTCATCTTGGGAGAGTTTATACCAGATAGCAAGGACATCCGCACCTTCATAGGCCCACGTCAGATCCACCTTCTTCCCCTTAGCCAGTGGGTAGTTGAACATTGTGGGAATAGGTGTGGGGGGGGGGGGGGGGTGAGACAATAGCCAAGGCCACGTCTATTTGCCTATGTGGGGCCATCCTGTTCCCCTCTGTCGACCATGTGCTAGAAACTCCTATCCTTAGTACCATTAGTGGCCTGCGGTAGGGTCTTTCTATCTCCCAGGTCATCCTTGCTTATTTGTATGTGGGCCTTACCTCAACAGCTCTAGGAGGTCCTCTCTTTGGCTCCATGATACTTTTAGAGTGCTGGATGGGTCTAAGGATGAAGTTCATTCATAAGGAGGATATTACCTCAGCCAGTCGGATCTTTGGGAGCCACCCCCTCTTCTTCATAGGTGGCGCCTTTGGGTTTTCTCCACAGGTAGAGTGAAGGACAGTAGAGAAGAAGGCCAGGGACGAGTGGCGACTGTACCTCAACAGATTGCCCTTGGATTGGTTTGTGATGCGCCCTGACTTCCTCCACGACACTGTTGTCAGGGTACCTAGGAGGCCAGGCTTGGATCTGAGGCTTGTGAGCGACACTGCACTAGCGATGTACAGCCCGCACCAGTGCTACCTATAGGTTGGACTACCCAGGACCGTACTTCCAGCACTATCCCACCTTCCTGCACTACAGGCGAGGAGGATCGGGACGGAGGAGGACGAGTAGGCGGTCAGGAGTGCCCTGATCATGTGCGAGGTTAGCAGGGTGCTCACCCTTCCAGCGGAGGTTGCAGAGGCTCTAGAGATGCGCCAGGCTTATGTTAAAGAGCTGAGAGAGATACGTCCCCGCAGGGATGTCCATCAAGGGATTGTGTGATTTTTCTTTTCTTTTCATGATGTTGACATAGATACTTATGTTTTAGAAAGGTTTGATATATAAAGTTGGTGATTTGGTTTGAAGTGAGCTTGGCTTTTGTTACATGTGATTGAATGAGTTTGACTAATGATCTCAGGATAAACACGGCCACACATAGACCGCTTGGTTGAATAAACGGCTAGACACTAACTGTTCAAGGAAGGGAACGTCAAGACCAGAGCAGTGCATTAGATCAACGGTAGAGTTGAGAACAGGGAATTGAATGGCATGCGACAGACCGTGAACATGATCGAACGGACACATGAGGATTGTATATCCTTGAAATAGCTTGAGATTGGAGAGGTCTGAAAGAATCTGTGTGGATGATTGGAGGGTCTGACTGTAGCCGTTGAAAGGAGTAGGACGGTCGCCAGGGGACCGTTGATTGACTAAACCTTTAACTTCAACCTGCCCCTGCACACACACAAACAAAGAAAATAGGTTAAATCTATTTTAGGCTTAACCCCTTGCATGTAGCAAGTTAGGAAATGACAAGTTCTTGATTTTTGGTCAAGGGGTAAGCCTTATTAAAAAGGTAAATAACAAATAAAAATAAATGCATGAGATGCCATGAAATGTAAATGATGAAAATCTTTTTTGTGATTTTTAAAATATTTGGTTTTTTCGAGTTTTGAAGTATGTGATTTTTTTTGATTTTGAAATATTCAATTTTTTTTATTTTGAAATATTTGATTTTTTTTGGATTTTGAAACTATTTGAATTTTTTGGATGTTGAAACTATTTGATTTTTTTTGGATTTTGAAGCCATTTGAATTTTTTTTTTGGATTTTGAAACTATTTGATTTTTTTGGATTTTGAAACTATTTGATTTTTTTTGGATTTTGAAAATTTTGATTTCATTTTTTAGATTTTTAAAACCAGCTTAGACTCGACGACGGGGAACCTCACATCTCATTAGGGGTCTCCTAAGCTCGATGTGCATTATGAGTGACTGCCCATGACCGGGGTCTGATTCCGCTTGACGGCGCCTCTACCGAGGCCATACTCGGGGTATGATCCAGTCGTTGGAAAATAAAAAAGAATTGATAGGGGAGCCGACAATAGGTATTGAGGTTTTTAGGGCTTAAATTCTTATCACGATAACCCCTTTTCAAAGAATTTGGTCTGTTGCGCCGGGACTTTGTGTCCATCATCGAACCTATATCCGCTCTATGTTGAGTACGGACTGAATAGATCTAGAGGGGGGGGTGAATAGATCTTTCCCCCTTTTTCCGATTTAATATCTATTGACTAAATGAGTTGCAGGTGATTGACGAATTACAGAACTAATGTTGATATCAATGAAGAAAACAAACACATAGAGAAGCACGCACACACATAAGCAAACCACAAGATAGGATTTTTAAGGTGGTTCAGTCTCTTCCCGAGACTTACATCCACCCCTTGCTTAACTCAAGCAAGGCTTCACTTATGAGACCCTCTGATCTCAACCAAAACACAAGACACCGCTGTCACACAACTTGTTCCTGCTGACACACAGCTTGTACCAGCTGACACACAACTTGAATCTGCTGCCTCACAGCTTGACACTTGGTGTAAGGATGAATAGAAATGATGAGAAGGTGGGATGATGCAACAGGACTGAATATAGACTTTTGTAACAAAGTAAAGAATTCAGCCTGGGACTTAATCACATAAATAACAAGAGTAAACTCCCTGTAGAACTTCCAATCGGATGCCTTCAGCTGCTTTGCTGCTGGAGGTCGCACAGCTTCAAGCCCAGTCTTCCTTCTGCAGTAATGAGAATGCCTTTAGTCTTCTGCAGATTTCTGATTGATGGAGAGCCACTTCGTCCTGTGATGTAGGTGTGTTTCTTAGCTTCTGTTCTATGCTCTCTCTGTGTGCTTACCTCCGCGATCAGTTGCCTTCTCCTTTTTATGCAGATTCTTTTTCAAGCCTGAAGCTCTTCCCGCTCAAATTCCAGATCGAGCGTCAATCTGCTAGAAAGTAGGGAGAAGGTTAAATCCGATCACTCTAATAAGTTTGACCGCTTCTAAGCAAGATTCTCTCCTTGATTCCCGTGTGGAATCTCATCATTTGAACTGCCCAATAACCTGCAACAACAATCTGCAGGTTTTAAGGAACCAAAACAGAATTCGGTTAGAGTTCGATTCTGGACGCTATAACACCCGTGGTCGACCATGACACTGTCCCTGGTCGACAACGAGCAGTGTCCTGATGGCGGTTTCATTCTGGCTGACACTCGCGTCCCGTGGTCGACCACAGCCTTGTCGCTGGTCGACAAGGGGCAAATTCCAGATGGCCGTCAGTTCTGTCTGATGCTCTGTCTGTTCTGTGGTCGACCAGAAGTGGGGCTTTGGTCGACAGCCAAGGCACATGCAGAAGACGGATGACTTGAAGTGTTTCTGGCTGGGTTCGCTGGTCGACCATAACCACTTCCCTGGTCGACAAGCGGCCTTTGACACTTCTTCTGATTTGTTGATTCCACTTGGATTTCAGTGGACCTGAAATTACTTAACTTATCAGAAGTAACTTGAACTATCAGATTTATATTGAGTTAATCAAAAACATTGTTTGTCATCATCAAATAGTCATGAGTTATGAAACAAGATAGAACTTGATTAATCAAACATATCCTATTGTCATCATCAAAACCAAGGGATGCACAACATTCTCCCCCTTTTTGATGATGACAACCATGAGTCATTGTGACAAACAACAGTTTATAAAATTCATTTGATATTGCATTCAAGGTTATCATAGCACATATTTCATTCAGACAATTTGTTTGATGTGCCTTTCAAAAACTATAGCACTAATTACATGAGTGGCTCAAAAAGGATAAAGACACTAAGGACACGTAGACAAAGTAAACTTGACATCTAGACACACATCTAGACACACAACTAGACACACAATGACACATAAAGTCCTATCTCCCCCTTTGTCAACAGCAAAAAGAAGATCATTTAAACAATCCCTCTGAGGAGGATGAGGAAGTCTCTGGCTTCACGTTCTCTTCCATGCGATCCAGCTTGTCAACAATGTGGGCATAAGAGAGCCTGAGCTTCTGGATCTCGGAGATAGTAGCATTGTGATACTTTTCATTCTGCTTGGTTGTGAATTCTATGCGGTTTCCCATTTCTTCTGACACTTGACCTAAGGTGCCAACTAGTCTGTTGAACCGAGAACTAGCATGGTCAGTGTGTTCCTTTTGCTTGATGAACCTAGCCTCCATCTGTTGTTCCAGCCTTTGGACTTTCTGCTCCAGGCGCCCGGTGGCAGCATTCATATTCTCTTGAAAGGATTGGAATTGGGTGGTGAGAGAGGACAACTGAGATGCTATCTGGAGAAGCACTCCGTGAGACTCAGTGTTGGAGGTGAAGGATGGTGGTGGAACAGAAGTAGATGGAGCTTGGGTAGGTGGAACAGAATGAGATTGAGCATGAGTGGCAGCAGTGCCTGGATGCCAGGGCACTATAGAAAGGGAAGATGGAGGATGGGCAGTAGTGGTGGTAGTAGGGGTAGCTTGAGGCACCACAGGTGGAGGTGTGACAGTAAGGCTAACCTGTATAGGTGTATGTGGTGGAGAAGAGGGTGGCAATGGAGCCTTGGATTTGCCCTTGGATGGTAGAGTGCGCTGAATTTGGTCTCCTACCTTCTTAAACCCCAAAAATGTGGTCACGAAGTGAAAGTTGTAGACGTGCCATTTGGGAATTACAATGCGCGGAGCGTGAGGAAATGGTATGTTTGCTGCTTCCAGAATGGCAGATATGTGGGCAGCAAATGGAAGAGAATTCTGGGGATAATGTAGGATGTTTTGGAGGGTGTTTAGGATGAGCGTTATGAGGCGAATGGGTTGACAAGTGATGAGGCCATGGAGCAAAAATAGATGGAGGCGACTTACTTGATCTCTGGCGCCTCCTCTTGGTTGGATAATGGTGGTAAGAATGTGATGAAGCAATCTATGAAGAGGAGGGAAGGTGTTGGCATTCAGATACTTAGTGAGAACCTCAGGAGCTGGCTGGCCAGTGACGACGGTGTATGCAGCTCGGAAGTCAAAATCCTCAGGATTGAAGACGGCGCCATGTCTGGGAATCTTCAACGCTTTGTGGAGCAGTTTGACGTCGAGGCGGACGACGATGCCTTGAACTACGGTGTAGACCTGACCATCCACTATTTGCAAGTTGTGGTAGAATTCTTGCACAAGCTGAGGCGAATACTGAGTATGTGCCGAGACAAACGCTGTCCACTCTTGAGCTTCAAAAATTGGCAGTAGTTCTGGGAACATCTCCATCAGCTTCTCATCAGAGAAATCAACAATCCTTGGTGGCAGAACGGTCCGTGGCTTGAGAACTCCTGAAACTGGATGGACGATGGGTTCTTCTGAAGCTGGTACCTTCCTGCCTGAGTCAGCCGCCTCAGCCGTGGTCGACTTTTGAGGGGCCGATGGCAGACCCTGCGCGGCCCTCGGCTTGGAACGCTTGGACGGCTTCGAGGATTCAGCAGGGGCCTTCTCTCTTGTTCTCTTGGTAGACCGCGGAGCGTGCTTTGGAGACATGGTGGAGGGATGCGAGAGAGAGGCGAGAGAGAACTGGAGAGGAAGAAGTCGAAAGAGGTACAAGGCGGCGGATGAGAGAAAATTAGGGACCCAGCCGTGGCAATTTATAGGGTAGGGCAGTAGGGCTGGGTCTAAAAAAAAGTTGGATAGTGAACCATCACGATGCAGAAAACGAGCGGTCAGGATTTAATCAGCATAACTCAAATTTTTGGAAGATATTAAAGTGTACTCCCTTTCTTTAATAGAACACTTATGGAGCCTTTCCACCCTTATGCAAAGACCACCTTGTGACCAAATAGAGTGGGTCTTGTGGTTCAATGAATTTGAAAGTATTGCACCAATAAATTGACTCCCCATATCCAATTTCTTACACATGGCTCCTTGAACTTATAATATATTTCAAGAGATAATTTTACTAACTATGCTAGCTGAACAGTGTTTTGTTCTTTTATGTGCATGCTATGCTTTAGGTCAACCATTTTCTCTGCCTTTGTGATAACTTTAAATTTTTCTTTTTGAATCATTTGAGAGCTGTGGTCAGGTTTATCACATGCTTTTCTACACGAGGAGACACGCTTTTTACACGCCAGAAACCCCGGCTACTTAGCATGCCTAACCATTCCACTAATGACTGGGACACACCTTTTATCCGTGAGGATATACGTTTATCAGACGCCAATATCCCCAGTTACTCAGTATGCCCAATCTCAATAATTTTTGAGAGCAGCAGAGATAGATTGATTCTTCATGACACACATGCCTCTCACTTATTTTTCATCCAATTTTTCCTTTAAAATGGGAGGCAGTAGTTTCTCAGAATCCAATCCATTGCTCTACCATGAAGACATAATTATGGCGTATTCCACGTGCATTCATGCTATATTATTGGATTTATATTAACTGTTCAGTATTAGCACAGGTAGAGAAACAGTCTCATTACTAAAAATCATAAGTCCTCAAAAACTTGTGACAGAGTCATAGTTATGGTTTGAATTTATTGCAGTAGTACAGTTCAAATTCTCATTACTACACTCAACCTCTACTCTTAATGATTACCTTGTTGATTTTATTGAAAGATATGGTTAGGTTTTTCAATGTTTTATCAAGGAATGAGTTTACACTTTTTCTCCCCCTCAATTTGTGAGTCCTTGCTGAAGATTAAAAAATGTTGGCCATGAAGAGATATAGAGACACAAGGGATGGGAAGTATGGATAAGGATGAATGAGTGAAGAATCTGAGCACAAAAGTTCACTTAGTTCAGAGGATTTCCTAGCAGAGCCAGCAGCCTTTTTAGATCCATTTTCCCTTGTTCAGATCCTCTGTCGACCATAGAGTTGCCTTTGATCGACCTCTGTGCTGTCACAGAAGCTGCCTGATGAGTAGTCACATGTGGTCTGCTTTCTGACAATTCTGTTGTCGACCATGGGACCGCCTGTGGTCGACAGCTGCGAAGTCACAGAACCAACTATTTCCTGTCCTGATGCCTTGGTCGACCAGCGCCTTGTCTGTGGTCGACCACAAGAGATAATCCGTAGTAGAACCAGGATTCTGCAGAACTTGCTGAAGTAGCAACCGACACTAGACCTCCAAACTCAAAACTTGACCAGTACTAGAGACCTAGTTGACATAACTTAGTACAGAAATGACAGAATCTATACAGTGAACACATGAATATGATTATTTCAAGAATTTTCAGGAGAAATTCTACAAATTCCTAACTCCCTTCTTAGAGTTGAAAATCTGTCATTATTAAGGGGTTTTGTGAAAATGTCTGCCAGTTGTTTTTCAGTTTCTACAAAATGAAGCATGAAATTTCCTTTGGAGACCTCATCTCTTAGAAAGTGATGACGGATCTCAATGTGTTTTGTCCTAGAGTGTTGAATGGGGTTTTTAGACAAATTAATAGCACTAGTGTTGTCACAGAAAATAGGTGCACATCCAAGATCTACATTTTAGTCTTGGAGTTGATGTTTTATCCACATAACCTGTGTACCATAGCTCCCTACTGCGACATACTCAGCCTCAGCAGTGGAGAGTGCCACAGAATGCTGCTTTTTAGAAGCCCATGATATTAAACATCCACCTAATATTTGACAATAACCACTAGTACTCTTCCTATCAATTTTGCAACCAGCATAATCAGCATCTGAATATGAAATCAAATCTAGTTTGCAGTATGTAGGATACCATAAACCCAATTCTTGGGTGCCGGCAAGGTATCGAAGGATACGCTTGACAGCCCCTAAATGTGATTCTCTAGGGCTAGACTGATATCTAGCACACATGCATACACTAAACTGAATATCTGGCCTTGAAGCAGTTAAATATAGCAGGGACCCGATCATACCTCTGTATTTCTTGGCATCTACCATGTTACCTTTTACATCAGCTTCCAATGTTGCATTTGTACCCATGGGTGACTCGATTGGTTTGCAGCTTTCCATGCCAAACTTCTTCAACATCTCCTTTATGTACTTGGATTGATTTATGAAGTATCCTTCTCTACATTGTACGATCTGCAATCCAAGAAAAAACTGTAAATCACCCATTAAACTCATTTCAAACTCATTGGTCATTAAGTTTGCAAATTCAGTACATAAAGAAGCTTCGGTAGACCCAAACACAATATCATCCACATAGATTTGTACAATTAGTATATGCTTACCTTGGGTCTTGGAAAACAATGTTTGATCAATTTTACCTCTTATGTATCCCTTCTTGGTGAGGAAGGAACTCAACCTTTCATACCAGGCCCGAGGAGCCTGCTTTAATCCATACAAAGCTTTATGCAATTTGAAAACATGATTAGCAAGTTCATCATTTTCAAATCCAGGGGGTTGTTCCACATAGACTTCTTCTTTTATTATTCCATTTAGAAATGCACTTTTTACATCCATTTGTTGTAGTTTGATTCCATGAGATGCTGCAAAGGCTAACAATATCCTGATGGCTTCTAATCTAGCAACTGGAGCATATGATTCTTCAAAATCAACCCCAAATTCCTGGTTGTACCCTTTAGCCACCAGCCGAGCCTTGTTTCTCATTACAACCCCTTCTTCACTTAGCTTGTTTTTATAGACCCACTTGGTTCCAATAACGGGGTGAGATGAAGGTCTAGGGACAAGACTCCACACCTGATTTCTTTCAAATTGATTTAGTTCTTCATGCATAGCATTTATCCATGAGTCATCTTTTAATGCTTCCTCTACTGATTTGGGCTCTATTTGGGACACAAGTGCAAGCTGATCTAGTTCATTGATTTCTTTTAACTGAGATCTAGTCTTCCTAGGATCATGAATTCCACCAATAATGTTATCTAAGGGATGATCTCTAAGAAGTCTCAAGTTGTCAAGATTGTTACCTGAGATGATCTCTCCTTCGGTCTGATCATTAGAATTACCTTGGTTTGTTTCTTGATCTTGTGCTTCTTCATTCTCCTTCGGTTCTTCTTTGTCTTTCAGAAATTCTCCATCTTCTTCCTCCTTGCTGACCTGTTCATTTTTAATCAGATCATTAACTTCATCAAATGTGATATGAGGGGATTCTTCAACAATTTGATCTTTGGTGTTGAAAACCCTATAGGCTCTTGATCGGTCAGAATAGCCCAAGAATATTCCTGGATCACTCTTCGGTTCAAATTTGTCCAAGACCCTTGTATCATTGTTATGAATAAAGCATTTTGACCCGAAAATTCTAAAATGAGCTAGGGATGGTTTCTTACCTTTGAACATTTCATATGGTGTATTTTCACTAGCCGGTCTTACCATTGCTCGATTTACAATGTAGCATGCTGTGTTGACTGCCTCTGCCCAAAATCTCCTTGGAAGTTTAGCTTCAACCAGCATGGTTCTAGCCATCTCGACAAGAGTGCGGTTCCTTCTCTCCACAACTCCATTTTGTTCTGGAGTCCTTGGTGAGGAAAATCTGTGGGTTATGCCCTTGTTTCTGCAGAATAAGTCAAAGTCAGAATTTTCAAACTCCCCCCCATGGTCAGATATGATTGTACACACTTTGGACTTGCCATCCTGCTTCATTCTTTTGTAGAATTCCTGAAACTCAGAAAAAGCATCACTTTTATGAGATAGAAATATTACCCATGTGAATCTAGAGAAATCATCAACTAGTACATAACCGTATCTCTTACCACTAAGACTAGCAGTTCTTGTTGGGCCAAAAAGGTCCATGTGCACAAGTTCTAGTGGTCTAGAAGATTGACTTTCAGTTCTACCTTTGAATGATTTTCTTGTTTGCTTACCTTGGGTACATGATTCACATACTTTGACATTTTGAGCAAACGAAATTTCAGGCATACCAAGAACCATTTTATTCTTCACAAGTTTATGCAACACCCTATAGCTAACATGCCCTAGCCTTCGGTGCCACAGCCAGGTCAGGTCCTCTTTCTTGGCGGTTAGGCACAGGTTGGAGTGGGCTGGATCATCCAAGTCTATTATGTAGACATTGTTTACTCTCTGGCCCATAAACTTGACTGTATCTGAATTTGGTTCAATAATCTTGCAGATCTTGGAGTCAAATATTACTTTATGGCCTTTGTAGCAAAGCTGACTGATGCTCAGCAAGTTATATTCCAGTCCATCTACCAGCAGTACATTTTCAATACTGTTTGAGGAGTTCTTACCTATTTTACCTGTCCCGATGATCTTACCTTTGTTATTTCCTCCAAAGGTCACATAACCTCCATCTTTTGAGCTTAGTTGGGAGAACTTGGTCTTGTCTCCCGTCATGTGTCTTGAGCAACCACTATCTAAGTACCACTTATTGTGCATGGCTGCCAGACATTCCTGCATCATGAATTACACAGAAATTTTTGGACCCCAATGGTACCCGGGTCCAAGATAACTTGTAAAATTATGAAATTGCTGTAACAATCCTTTGGGAACCCAGATTTTGTTAGAGCAGTTTAATTTTTCGTCTCTGAACTTGTTCAGATTGGGTGGCTTTTGTTCTAATGTTTCTTTAATCTGAATCCACCTTTTTGATTTCCAATTTTCATTTTGTTTCACCTGAGAAAATCTGTGGTTTCTGTTTGTGTGTCTGGTCATGGTCGACATCTGGTGTGTCTGTGGTCGACCATTGCTTTTCCAGAAGCCAGCGCTTGTTCTGGCAGTTCCTCTGGTCGACATCTGGTATGTTTGTGGTCGACCACTGCTTCTCCAGAAGCCAGCGCCTGTTCTGGCAGATCCTCTGGTCGACAGAGGAGGGGTCGGTTGTCGACCAGCCTGTCTCCAGACACCTTGTTTTCCAGATTTATGTCTTTTAACTTGATTTAGTACTTGGTTTGTTTGGTTATTTCTGTGAATTTGAGTTTCTTGTCTATTATTTTTAAGCTTATGTTGATTGACTGTTTTCTCTTTAATGTTTCTCTCTTCCTTGGTGACATTATTCCTTTTGGAGGAGCATTCAGCTACATCCTCTTGTTTGTCTTGATATAGATTGATTAGGGGCCCTTTTCCTTTTGAGTTAGCAATCCCAGTTACGGTTTTTATTTGGAATTCCTTTTTAGCCGTAGGATTGTATTCTAACCCTTCTTTTTGAAAGTTTACTTTTATTCCCAAGGCAGCATTTAAGTTTTCTTGACCTTTAGTCATTTTTTCCAAGGTTTCCTGTTTGTTTTTCAGTTCACTCTGGATTCTTTCTATTTCTTCCAGAAGTTGACAGTTTTCCTCCTTGAGTGAGTTGTTTCTTTCTTGAGTTACCTTAGTTTGCTGTTCACTTTCTTGAGTCTTTAATTTTACCTCATCAATTGTGTTTTTCAGTGACTCATTTTCTTCTAACAGCCCTTTGACATTTTCTTCATCTGTCTCGTATTGTTTCAGCTTATTTTTCAAGGTGGTGATTTCTAATTCTAGTTCAGTTCTGTTGGCAAATGAGTTACTGTCATTATTGACCTGATTAAGCTTTTTCTTCAAACTCTTATTTTCCTTTCTAATTCTTTCATAAGCATCAAGTAAGTCTGAGTAGACTTCTTCCCAATCTGAGCTAGAAAAATCTTGAAACGGAGGGATTACCTCAAGATCATCGCTATCTCCTTTGGCCATCAAACAGATGTTTCCTTCTTCTTCCTCGGAAGTTGTTTCCTCCTTACTGCTTTCCTCCTCCTCGCTCCATGTGCTTATCATTGCTTTTGGTTGCTTGCCTTTCCACTTGAAGCTTGATTTCTTAGGAGTCTCTGGACATTCAGCCTTCATGTGTCCTAGTTTCCTACAGTTGTAGCAGACAAGTTTGTTAGATGAAGTTTTATTTTTATCAAACTTAAACTGAGATGACTTTCTTACCATGCCCTTAGGATTCCTGAATCCCTTACCTTCCTTCCGCAGAAACCTTTTGAATTTTCTGGTTAACATGGCTAGCTCACCAGTTTCCTCACCTGTGCTAGATGAGTTATCAGTGTCAGATAGTTTAGAGGTGCCTATTTTAGTTTTTAGGGCGAGCTGGTTCTTTTTCTTGCCCTCATCTTCTTTTCTTTTCAGATTGACCTCATAGGCCATAAGGGATCCCACTAGTTCATCCAAAGTCATAGTGGTGAGGTTCTTTGAGTCCTCAATTACTGTGGCCTTGGTATGCCACATAGGAGTGAGGGATCTGAGGATCTTCCTCACTAATTCCTGTTCCTTGTAGGTTTTCCCTAGACTCTTTAAACTATTCGTTAATTGCACTAGTCTAGCATACATTTCAGAAATATTTTCGTCAGTTTTCATTCTAAACATTTCATATTCTGAAACTAGCATATTTGCTTTTGACTCCCTTACCTCTGAAGTACCTTCATAGATTACTACTAGTCGATCCCACATTTCCTTGGCCGTTGCACATTGTGAAACTCGTGAGAACTCTGTGGGGTGTAGTGCGCATTGCATTACGTTCATGTCTCCCCAGTTGATGGTTGATTTTCTGACCTGTTCTCTGGTCCAGGTATCCTCATCTTCGGGCAGCTCGTAGGGTCCTCGGCTTACTACTCTCCACATCTCATGATCTTGTGCTCTCAAGAACACCTGCATACGATTTTTCCAGTATGAGAAATCATTTCCATCGAAATATGGTGGTCTAGTTACTGAGTGTCCCTCAGCCATTAGACTTCTAGAGTTCAGTCCGGCAGGCCTCTCCTAGTTGTTAGACCACATTTTTGGAGAGTCTGGCTCTGATACCACGTGTTGAGTACGGACTGAATAGATCTAGAGGGGGGGTGAATAGATCTTTCCCCCTTTTTCTGATTTAATATCTATTGACTAAATGAGTTGCAGGTGATTGACGAATTACAAAACTAAAGTTGATATCAATGAAGAAAACAAACACATAGAGAAGCACGCACACACATAAGCAAACCACAAGATAGGATTTTTAAGGTGGTTCAGTCTCTTCCCGAGACTTACATCCACCCCTTGCTTAACTCAAGCAAGGCTTCACTTATGAGACCCTCTGATCTCAACCAAAACACAAGACACCGCTGTCACACAGCTTGTTCCTGCTGACACACAGCTTGTACCAGCTGACACACAACTTGAATCCGCTGCCTCACAGCTTGACACTTGGTGTAAGGATGAATAGAAATGATGAGAAGGTGGGATGATGCAACAGGACTGAATATAGACTTTTGTAACAAAGTAAAGAATTCAGCCTGGGACTTAATCACATAAATAACAAGAGTAAACTCCCTGTAGAACTTCCAATCGGATGCCTTCAGCTGCTTTGCTGCTGGAGGTCGCACAGCTTCAAGCCCAGTCTTCCTTCTGCAGCAATGAGAATGCCTTTAGTCTTCTGCAGATTTCTGATTGATGGAGAGCCACTTCGTCCTGTGATGTAGGTGTGTTTCTTAGCTTCTGTTCTATGCTCTCTCTGTGTGCTTACCTCCGCGATCAGTTGCCTTCTCCTTTTTATGCAGATTCTTTTTCAAGCCTGAAGCTCTTCCCGCTCAAATTCCAGATCGAGCGTCAATCTGCTAGAAAGCAGGGAGAAGGTTAAATCCGATCACTCCAATAAGTTTGACCGCTTCTAAGCAAGATTCTCTCCTTGATTCCCGTGCGGAATCTCATCATTTGAACTGCCCAACAACCTGCAACAACAATCTGCAGGTTTTAAGGAACCAAAACAGAATTCGGTTAGAGTTCGGTTTTGGACGCTATAACACCCGTGGTCGACCATGACACTGTCCCTGGTCGACAACGAGCAGTGTCCTGATGGCGGTTTCATTCTGGCTGACACTCGCGTCCCGTGGTCGACCACAGCCTTGTCGCTGGTCGACAAGGGGCAAATTCCAGATGGCCGTCAGTTCTGTCTGATGCTCTGTCTGTTCTGTGGTCGACCAGAAGTGGGGCTTTGGTCGACAGCCAAGGCACATGCAGAAGACGGATGACTTGAAGTGTTTCTGGCTGGGTTCGCTGGTCGACCATAACCACTTCCCTGGTCGACAAGCGGCCTTTGACACTTCTTCTGATTTGTTGATTCCACTTGGATTTCAGTGGACCTGAAATTACTTAACTTATCAGAAGTAACTTGAACTATCAGATTTATATTGAGTTAATCAAAAACATTGTTTGTCATCATCAAATAGTCATGAGTTATGAAACAAGATAGAACTTGATTAATCAAACATATCCTATTGTCATCATCAAAACCAAGGGATGCACAACACTCTAGGCATACATAAGTTCGGGCTCATAACGTCCCGCGGGGAAACTATACTGCCACTCTTGCCATGCCTAGTTTCATTATTTTGCGATCTTTTAGACTTTCGAGCTTCGAGCTTTGGATGAGCTTTTAGCTTTGTCTTTGACTTTGCCCCTTGTCTCTATATATTTTTCTTTTTTCCTTTTTGCTCTCATGAATGTGGAATAAGGTCATAACAGACTGCCCCTATTTAAGACCTCTTTTATTGGGGTGTCTAGATCAGTTCTCGCCCCCTTATTTATCACTTGCCCCTATTTTTGGCCGAAAGGGAGGAGAAAAACAAAGATTTTCACTTTCCCTTAAGCATGGCCAAGGGAGAAACGGTGTTGCGCAAAAGGGAAAATCGAATCACGGGGGGTCGTGTAGTGTGTGAATGTCGAATCGGGGATCCCCCTTCGTGATCAAGTGGAGGAAAACCCCCGCTGCCGGGTCGCTGCCAATTTGACTCTATGGATAAAAACATTTTAAATACAACCCGTTCCATGGATTTGGCAATTCCTCACCCTCCGAGTTAACTACACGGTATGCGTTACCGAGATAGATTTCTTTGATTACAAACGACCCTTCCCAATTAGGTTGCAGCTTAGACCTAGGACCCGCAGATCTGATAAATTTACATTTCAAAACCATGTTACCCACTTGAAATTTCCTTTCGATAACCTTCTTTTGAAAATGCCACGAGACACATTTTTGATAAATAGAGACGTGATTGGACGCGTTAAGCCTCTTCTCATCTAAGAGTTCTAGTTGGACTAGCAACGCCTCTCGACACTCGTCGAGATTAAGTTCTTTGTCTTGCTGCACTCTTAGGTAAGGGATCAAGATCTCGTACGGGAGTACCGCCTCCATCCCATAGGTGAGGGCAAAAGAAGTTTGCCCTGTGGGAGTACAGACGGAGGTGCGATAAGCCCATAAGCCCATAGAGCTTCTACCAATCTGTCGGCCCACTCAACGAATTTGTGTGACTCGCATGTTTTCTTAATGATTTTAAGAAGGGTTTTATTCGTGGTCTCGGCTTGGCCATTACCTTGATGATAGTATGGTGATGAATGGTGCAATGAAATATTAAATTTCTTACAAAGGTCCTGAAGTTCTTGAGACACAAATTTAGGCCCGTTGTCGGTGACGATATCACTTGGCACTCTAAACCGCGAGATGATGTTCTTGAGGATGAAGCGGCATACTGTAGTGGCTGTGATTTCTGCATAAGCTTCAGCTTCCGCCCACTTGGTGAAATACTCTGTAGTCGTTAGAATGAAAGATTTTTGTTTGATTTGAGAGTTTGGATCACCTAGTGGGCATACAATATCAAAAGCCCACATGTAGAATGGCCAAGGAGCAGAAAGAGGATGGAGAGAAGAAGCCGGAGCATGAATCTTATCGGCATGGAATTGGCATTGAAGACATGATGGGGACATCACCGGTGATCTCATTTGTTCGAGGATCCTGATGCTTGCCAGCTGTGCTTCATCTTGTTCGTCACTTTATTTCGAGTCATATGATGTAATTTTTATGTTCTTATCGTGTAATTTTCCTTTTATTTATGTCTAGTACCTAGGTTAATGAGTCATTTACCTAGGTCTTGAGTCATTATGTTGGTTTGATAGGTTAATGGGCCCAATTCAATGGGCTAGGCCCATGGGCACCCCCCTTCCCCTTGGTTTCTTGTCATTAGTGTAGAAGTCATGGACTTATTGTAAATTGTGGGATCCCTATATATAGGACCCCATTTTCTCCATTTGAAGCTAATGAGATATTGAGAAAAATTTGAATTCCCAGAGAATTTTCTTCCTTGGAGTGAGAAGCTCCCTCCCTCTCTCTCTCTCTCTGTCTCCAAAGGGGGCGAACCCCATTCTCTCTCCTGCCCACCCCCAATTTTGAAATTCTCTCTCTCTCCTCCCCATTCACCTCTCATTAAGGCCCCTCCCCCTTCCCCATACACTCATTCAATTCCCCTCCAACCCCTAGGTGGAATTCCCCTCTCCTAGGCACCTCTCCATTCTCCCAAGCAACCCTTCCTCTTCCCCAAGCAACCAATCCTTTTCCCAAGCCACCCCTTCCCTTCCCCAACACACCTCTCCATCTCCCAACACACCCCTTCCCCTTCCCAAGACCACCATTGATCACCCACCATTAAGACCCAATTCAAACACATCCTCCCTCCCTCAAGGGTCACTTGTGCCCCTTCCTCTCTCCCAGCCCTAGCAGATTTCGACCCCATCTCCCTCCTCTGCTAACTCCGTCCCCTCCAGCCTTCTCCCCCCCTTCTCCAACCTGTGATGACCCTCCCCACCTCCCCTCCCAACCAGGGAAAGCCCACAGCCCCTTCCCACCCGTCCTCCCACTCCTCTCCCCCTTTATCCTTCCCTATCTACCATTGCTACCCAGTCCAGCAGCAGAAGCAGAAGTACCATCGAATTGCAGAGCCTGCCCTGGAGTCATCACACATCTTCAGGTGGCGTGCCATACATTTCTGAAAAGCTCGTCGAGGCAGCCTCGCAGGCGAGGTGGTTTCGCCGGCATCCGATATAGCTGCGGCCCAAAGGAGCCATTCTCCCCCGACTGCGCAAAGCTGCTCTGGCAGAGAACCGGAGCCCAAGTGCAGACACGACCACGGCTTCTACAGGATGACTTTGGATGTGAATTTTGGATGAGGCCTTGTGGACATCAAAAAATTGCACACCCAAATATTATGCTCGACCCCGCATCAACAACGGCGCTGAGTGAAGAAGCCCCGGAGAGACGGGTCGTCCGGACTCCCTAAGTATGCGTACTGCCGTGAGGCCGCCTCCAGGAGTCACGGCCGTGAAGAGAAACCAATCACAATAAGCCCCGCAATCCGTGGGCCTCGAAGAAAGCCAAACAGGCCATGACTCGTGTCCATAACGGGCTCAGACCGGGCTCAAAAGCACGCCCAATTCGGCCTTCAACGGCACACCCTGGGGTGCTCAGCGGCACAGCCCCTGGGGTGCTCAGCGGCACAACCCCTGGGCCGTTCAGCGGCACACCCCTTTGGGGTCCCAGCGGTGCGGCCCAAGGCGTTCAGCGGCACACCCCCTGGGCTGCTCAGCGGTACACCCCTTTGGGGTCCCAGCGGCACAGCCCAGGGCTTCAGCGGCACGCCCCAATGGGCGTTCAGCGGTACACCCCAGAGGGGTTCAGCAGTACACCCCATCCAGGGGCTTCAGCGGCACGCCCACCCGGGGCTCCAGCGGCACGCCCATTTGGGGCTCCAGCGGTACGCCTTTTTGGCTCTCCAATGGCACGCCCATTTGGGGCTCCAGCGGTACGCCTTTTTGGCTCTCCTACGGCACGCTTGTTCAGCCCGCCAGCGGCACAGCGTGAGGCTTTTTCAATGGTGGGGGACGATGTGAAGCCCATGCCCTACATATCCTTGGCGCACAGTGAGCCGTCCGAGGTGTCAGTCGATCGTTGGGCCACGCAGGCTACTCCACTGACAGCCAGGACAGGGGAGGTCAAACCCCCATGATCACGGGCTAATTCCCACCTTTGACGGTCGCGCTCAAAGCTCGGAGGGCAGGGAGTATAAAACGACTCCCGCTTCAACTGGCGAGGGGGACACGGGAGGGGTCCAAGAAGGAGGCAGAGCAACAGACAAACGGAAGAGACATAGGCAAGAGAGGAAGAGAAGAAGAAGGGTGCCGGCGTGAGTCTCCTCCGACGGCCACCGAAAAGAAGAGAGTGTAAGAGAGAAGGAGGGCTTAATGTAATAGGCGGAGGTGTGGGAGAAGAAGGGTGGACGGTCGTCCCCACTTCAGCCCCAACACCTTCCTTTTCATGGTTTTCCTTGCTTTCCTCTTCCCTTTCTTTTGCTTTTGGGTTTTCTTTCTTGCCCGTAGCCTTGGCTCGGGTGTGTCCGTCGATGTGTATGTAGGGCCTCGGCCCTTTGCTTCTCATGAATGAAAAATCACCTTCCTTGGGTCTTTCCTACTATATCTGATGGTTCACTCCCGCCTTCACAATGCATGCCGTGTGTTGTCCGTTTTCTCCGTTTCTCCGGTTTCTTTCAAGTCACCGTATCAATGTGATGCCTCCCCTTTGAAGCCTGGCCTTGTGGGTCCTTTACTCATCTCCAGCAGCCCTTCCTCTGCCTTGAATTCCCCTTCTTTCCCTGAACAGCCTGCAGGTCTCCCAGCCCACACATTTAGCTCTTTTAATCATCCAGCGATGCAACTTTCCAGCCCTTGGCCGGCACACCTTTTGGCCCTCAGCGGCACACCCCCTTGGCCCTTGACCAGTACACCCTTCTGGCCCTCAGCGGCACACCCCTATTGGCCCTCAACGGCACACCCCGTTGCCCTTGGCCGGTGCACCCCTTTTAGCCCTTAGCGACACACTTTCTAGCCCCCCAACGGTACACCTTCCCCTGGTGCCTCAGCGGTACGCCCTCAGCCGCCAACCCCCAGCCCATTCTGTCTAGTACTAGAAGCCCTCCGTTCACGATTTTCTCCGGGTTTTCCGAGGTCCCATAAAGGTGTTGCTGCCCTCGGGCGCCCACCTCCAGTTGTCGGGTTTCGCCACTCCATGTGGGCGCGTTCCCTTTATCTCCCTTACGCCCCGGGTCAAGGGGAGATGCTGCCGAATTTTTGTCAGAAAATAACAACACATGTTAAATAAGGCAAAAGGAGGCAACAAACGAACAGAGTAATTAATGATGAAGCCTTCCAACTAATCCAGCCACTGCCGGTACCATGATAAGAACTGAACCGATCAACGCCACGACAGGCCGAACTTCCGACTTATGGCATAGAGGTCGAACAGAACGAAACAAGGGAGAGGTTTATATAAAACTGCATAAAAAATTAAAATAAGAAGAAAAGAAAAGCCTTAAAATAAAGAATTGAAGATTGAGTGAACCTCCACCATCACGCCCTGATTGGCCCTTCAACAGTGCACTCCAGTCATCTTCCAGTGGCATACTCACCCAATCCCTTCGCCGGCACACTCCTCCCAGCCTTCAGCGGCATGCTTCAAAGCCTTCCCCGGCACGCCCCTTGAACCCTCAGCGGTACACCCCTAGTCGCCCCAGGGACACACCCTTTAGCGGCACACTCCTCCCAGCCTTCAGCGGCACGCTTCAAAGCCTTCCCCGGCACGCCCCTTGAACCCTCAACGGTACACCCCTAATTGCCCCAGGGACACACCCTTCAGCGGCACACTCCCTCCCATCGTCTCTCTCCCTTCGCCGGTACACCCTCATCCACCGTCTCAATAGGATCTAGTGTACAGACTTGGCAGATGGATGCACAAACGCAGCAACAAGCAATGTATAGACTTCACATGTTGATTGCATGGGCGACGTACAGACTCTGAGTTGAATAGGCTGAAGAATGTACATACTTCATATTGTAACGTACAGACTTTGTGCTGCAGCGTATAGACTTGGGCAATGTACAGACTGCACGTTGCAACGTACAGACTTTGTGCTGCAGCGTATAGACTTGGGCAATGTACAGACTTCACGTTGCAACGTACAGACTTCATGCTGCAGCGTATAGACTTGGGGCTGGCCAATGTACAGACTTCACGTTGCAGTGTACAGACTTTGTGCTGCAGTGTACAGACTTTGGGCCGGCCGATGTACAGACTCCGAGCTCCAATGCACAGACTTTGGGCTACAACATACAGACTTTGAGCTGGAATGTACAGACTTTGAAATGTAATGTGCAGACTTTGAGCTGTCCAATGTACAGACTTCATGCCACTGTACAGACTTTGAGCTGCAGCCAATAGACAACGTACATGCTTCAAGCTGATCAATGTATAGACTTTGAACCGCAGCCAAGGAACAGTGTATAGACTTTGAATTACCTGCAAGGGCCGACGTACAGACTTTGCGTACAGGCAACTGGCCAGTGTACAGACTTCGTGTGGCGATGATCAGCCACCGCATAGACTCTGAGCTGCTGAGCGTAGCCAGTGCACAGGCTCTGAGCCGATGGACGCAGCCAGTGTATAGACTTTGGACGGGGGGATGTACGGACTTCAGCCCGGCATGCCACCCATTCCCTCCTTCACCGGTACACCCCTTAGCCCCTCGCCGGTACACCTCCAGCACCCTTCGCCGGCACACCCTCCTCTCCCTTCACCGGCACACCTTGGGACGCCCTCAGCGGTACGCCCCTCCATGTCCCTGGCCGGTACACTCCTCAGCGGCCCCCTCTCTCTGGAAAAGACATACACATAACGTGTAATGATGACATTAGCGAATAAATTAATAAAAATCCTAACGATTAAAGAAATTCGAGTGTATATAGAAAACAAGCAAAAAAATGTGTGATAGTGATAAAAAAGAAAGGGGGGAGGAAATAATAATAATAATAGCAAAAAGGGGAAACCATCCGGGACAAATGCATAAAGAAATAACAAGCAGCAGAGGAAAGATAGGAGCATATAATTAAGAAAATCCCAGATAAGAGATCCTAAGGCCCACATTGCAGCCCCATCTCTCTCCGTGACCCGACGCGAAAAGGGACAATAATGCCGTCCTCGCAGACCGGGCCCGAGTCTTGGGATTCGTCCTGACATGACCGTGCCCCGACCCAGTCTTGGGCCAACATTCTAGTCAGATCGGATTCATTTATCGCCCCAGTTTTCCGTCACATTTCCATCACGGACCCGTGTCCGAATATGAAAAGGTCCACGAGTGACCGACATGGCCAGTGGCTCGCATCCTAATGCGTACTTTGGTGTGATTTTCTCCTGTCTCTTTCTCACGTAATTAGTATTATTCTTTTCGGCCGCAGGGCCCCTAATTTCGACAATTAATCAAGGGTATTCCCTCGTATGGGGGATGTAAATGACGTCGCGACCCTGAGGGCGCGACGGGATTCGGTCCCGACACGAACAACACAATCGTCTGACGAAGTCAGATCGAGCGCACCATGGGTTCTTCGGAGCCCGAATAAATTGTCACCTCGGTGACTGGCATGCCCACGCACTCAATAGACGAATAAACCAACAAGAGAATAAACATGTGGAAAAGTGCATCCACAGTTCTGGAACGCCCGGTGGGACCGACCCACCCTTCATCTCTTTGCCGAAATTAGGGGCCCCGCGGCCCCCTTCTTGTAATACAAATTGCGTTATTTTCTCAAATGCAGGAGAGAGAATTGCATCATGGTGCCAACCATGGCTGTCACTTGCGGCCCTCAGCCCGTCGAGAACCACGTCCGAGGTAGCTACCTGGCGGTCCCACTTAGCTTCGAGAGCTTCCCTCCCACCGTAGGCTTCCCGAACTTCTTGGGGGTGGCCTTTGTCAACATTCTTGAGGTGAAGGCGTCCGAGGAGTCCCAGATCAACGCTCCCGCTCCGGGGGCCGTCGAAGCTGCTGTCGGCCGAGCTACGGCCAAGAACAACAACAGCGTCCTGTTGACACCTGAAATATAACAGACAATAGAAACGAGACATAATGAAAGATTGAGTGAAAGATGAAGATCCCGGAAGTCCCTGCAAGACCAGGATTATGGAAGATTTATCACTGAAGCTACCACCGGGCTGAAGCCCTCCCCGGCCAAGTTGATGTCCGGTGTTGTCGTCGCTCAGACGGCAGTACTGATGAAGAACTGTAGTCCACTGACTGATGAAAATCCCCAGAAATATTCTGATGAAGCTATGCTAACTCACCAATTGATGGGCCTTCGCCTAGCCTGACGGACTCGAGGGACCGACAAATCAAGGGATAGATTAAGCGGCTTTAATAGCTCGAGCTTACTGATGAGGAGGCATAAAAGACTAAAAGATCTAAATGGGCCCAGCTGTGTGGCGCCGAGAGCCCAACAAGACCCATATGCGGAAGCTGCCGCCGAGAAGCCTACTGCCTCCGAATAAGGCGCGCCGGGAGCTCATCAACCGTGCGCCGAGGTGACCATGCCGATAGGGGGGAAGGTGGTGTTATAAAAACCCCCTTCCTCTCGAGATAAACGAGGGGGAACAAAGCGAAGAAAAAAAAAGAAGAGAGATAGAAAAGCCAGGAGAGATCCCACTGAAAAGAAAGAAGAAGAGAAGGAGAAGAAGAAAGCTCCAGGTGGGCTGCTCGGGGGAGGGAGTGGAGTCAATGCTCCACCCTCCCCCCCCCATGTTTATTTTCTTCTTTTATTTTCCTTCGTATGTAATAGTCCATGTCCTCGTGCTTTGATTATTCATATGATGACCGAGAATTCTTTTCTTGCCTGCCTCCGTTCCTCCCCTCTGCCTGTTTCTCGGCTTCAGCCTTGCGGTTGATGTAAGTGGTGATAATGAGATGAAATGAAATGTCACAGTTGCCATGCGGGATATTAGGCAACCGAAGCCCTGCCCTCTGTCTTTCTATGTATATATCTTTTATCTGAATGACCAATAGTCCAGACGCTTCGGGTTTCAGAGTCGTTTCTATGAGTCTGTTCTTCGAAGAGGAATGAAGATAGGGCCCCTACCCCCATCTAATGGGTTATTGGGTTCTGTTTTCTTCTCCCCTCCTGTCTCGATGGCAGATCCCCCACATACATTCGAGTTTTCCTTTGAGGCCCCTCCTTTATGCCATTCAGGAACCATATACATCAATCTCTCGGTGCCCTGAACTGCTGGTTATGAGATATATGCTTAATCTGCAGATGAATGCAACCCCACGAGGTTCTGATAAGTGATGACCTCGACTCATGGGTCCTCCATTCTGACTCTTGAATGATTAGAGCCTAGAATTCCAGTGCCGAGGGTTGTGTCGTTCCTCCATCGTTGGTTTGTTTCCTCGATGCCATTGGGCTTGTCCAGGTGATCAGAGACAGTCATCTCTTGATCTCCTCAGACGGCTGGCGGCAAACAAATAAAAATCTTCACAGGACGTTGTGAGAGGGTCTTATTTCATCTACTGACTTCGCCTTCCAATTCCCTTGGTATCCCTCCAGCAGAAACCTTCATGTAATCCCCTTCTGCACTCCAAATCCTGCCTCAATCCAAGCCAAAAATCCCAGAAATCTCTAGAACAGAGTATCGTAATCAAGCCATAAACCCTTTCTGGCCTTGAGCCCTTTCACCTTCCCGACGCAGGCGTTGGGTAAATGGTTCCCGACGCGGCCGTTGCCACGCCGAGAGCTATGCGGTCGAGAGGGTTTCCCCCCTTTTTCCTTCAGCATGTTGATAAAACCCTCAATCCTGTTCACTGTCCAAGAAAACCCCTTTGCAATACAGCCTTCCCGGCCCGGGGGATTCCTGGCGCCAGGATCCCGGCGCGGTGACGAGCGCGCCTAGAACCCCTACGCCGAGAACCCCCCTTGGCCAATAAAAGCCACGCCGAGAGCTCCCCCCCCCCCCGGCCAATAAAACCCACGCCGAGGCTCCTTCTTTGGCCAATAAAACCCAGGCCAAGATCCACCTTCGCACCATCACCCCCCAATCCCTTTAAATCTCTCCACACATCTGTCTAGAGGATGTTCAGAGACCATCACATACGCCCCGAGGAGATACAGCAATGGGGAGGACCTCCCCTACATCTCTTAGTCCCGATCCAGATTTCTCTGCAGCCTTATGAACCTAATGAGCCATGTCATTACATGTGCTCTGATGGGTTCCAAGGGAACATCAATCGATGATATGAATGCAAGCAATGTCCCCCGCGGCCTGGCGCCGTTCTCCTTTGGTTGTCGTCCCGGCTTCCCGTGGATGATGGCCTATCTTTTCTTGGCATAGTCCAAGTTAAGGGGACATGCTGTCGAAATTCGTACATACCTCATCAGATAGCTATGGTATTCCGCCCTAACCCCGTTGGCCCACGGAGTTCTACCCTTGCATGTTCTCCGATGGTCTTCCGAAGGGGAATATTAATAAGACATCGCGCCTGCACAGGGTGTGTCATGCTGCACCTGTCCTTATCCAGATTCCGGGTTAGATATACCCGATCTTTTATGGCTCCCATCCTGCCGCTGCATCGGTGGTTTCCTATCCCCATCTGGCATAGTCCAAGGTAATGGGGACATGCCGTCGGATGTGTTCCGCATTTGATGTATCGTTGCTTCACTCAGGCTATTTAACGCCTTGCTAATGAGCCAACCCTCGCTCTCGTTTGAGTCTTATTTTTGCCGCTGTCTTCCTCCTATTTTTGGTGTTTAATCAAGGGTTGTCCTTCTTAGGAAGGGCGTAATTAACGTTATAGCCTTTATGGTATGATGGACTTCGGGTCCCGACTCGGACTTCACAATCGACTGATTAAAAGTCAGATCGAGCGCACAATTAAATTGTCACCCCGGTGACTTGCACGCCTAATAATCAATAAATACAAATAAGAGAATTCCCCAAATAAATTAAAATAATAATAAATTTAAATAATTTAAAAATAAAAAAATCTACGTTTCACAAGTCTAGCACGCCCGGTGGGACCAAGTCTCCCTTCATCTCTACGCCAAAAATAGGAGGCCCAGCGGGGCCCCCTCAAATTTCTGATTATGTGCGCTTTCCTTATTTTCAGGAAGCTACAATGACTACTGGACTCATGTCCGTATGCTTCGACCAACAACCGATCGATGTGCATGTCCGAGAGGGTTACCTGGCGGTACCACTGTCATTAGGGTCGATGCCCCCTGCTGTCGGGCTGCCCAACCGCCTGGGCCTCGTCTTCACCGACCTTCTGCAGGTCGACAACAACGAGCAAGGCACTGCTGCAAGTGCCCCGATGAAGACTGCTGATAACAAGGATAGCTTACCAGTGAGAACGACCTCGACAGCCGTCGCCTGCTATGTTCATCATGTTCAAAGGAGGGACACGGTCCCCGCTGCTGCCCAAATGAAGAAAAGAACTAACCGGAGGAGCCGGTATGCTGCTGCCGACCGTCGTCTCTCAAATTCTGGGAGGACGATGATGATGGGGGACGTTAGGGTGAACCTCAACGGTCGCCCGAGAGAAGTCCGGCCGGACAGGATTGTCCCGACCGTCCAGATCGACAACAAGTTCCAAGTTCTGGCCACCAGGAGGGCCAACTGGGAAACTGATGAGAGGAAGCCGCTGGCGCCCAAGCTAGCAAGATATAAACAGGTCTGGCGACAAAAGAAGATTCAGAGCTGGGCCCCAACTCGAAATGAGGGGAGAGCTACCGAGGATGCTGTTGCCTGCTTCAGGGCAGGAACCAGAAGAAGACAAGGAAAAGACATAAGAGATGATGCTGCTGTTTACCCCAGGGCTTGGGGTAAGAAAGATGAGAAAGAAAAGGGAGAAAGAAATCTGACCACTGTTCGCCCCAGGATGAGGGGCAGAAACTATGAGCAGAAGCAAGACCTCTCGGTCCCCCATCCCAGGGCTGGGGCAGAGGGTGGCAAAGGAAGAACTATGATGCTGCTACCAACTGCTGCCAGGATGGCGACAGGAGATTTGAGAAAGAAGAAAGAATGAGCACAAGCGAACCAGTCGCTACTGCCATTCCAAGAAGAGCAAGAGCCTGTGCCAGACAGGCTGATATATTTAGATATTCCAAAGCTGAGCATCTGAATGCTCAGGTGGCAAGACTGGCTCATCAGCAAAGAGGCCAGGAAAGACTGATGCTCCAACCAGAGCCACAAAGGCACAATCAAGAAGAGATGAAGCAAGTGGCTCAAGACTACTTCCACTACCTGGGGAATTCTGCCCTCGGTCAGCAACGATTATCCCGTGCCCTGGGCACCATGGATGAAGAAAAAGAAGAAGCCCTTCAAGAAGTAATGCTCGGAGTCTCCTCCTCCGATTCCAATGATTATGAAGATGGCCGCAGGGCCGGATATGAGAAAGAAGACCTGTATGGGGAGGAACCTGAAGAAAGAATATCGGTCTTTGACCGACTCAAATACCCCGACCAGGCAAAAAGGAAAGTTTACAGGCAGAAGGGAAAGATGCAGATCTTCACCAGTAACATGGCTGGACTTGTCAGGGGGCAAGACATGCTACCAACTCAACCGGACGAGCTGCTCAGGCTGGCAACCAGACCCGGGCCTGTCACAAGAAGAGGTCAAGCGGCGAAAGATAAGATGAAAACTGATGATGAAACCCACAAGATCACCACTATGACAGTTAATGTGGTGACAACGGAAGAAGAAGATAATCCCTTCATTGATGATGCTAAAGGGACTTCAGAAGATATACAGATCCCGTCCACCCTGGATCCCATGATCCAGATGATGTTCAGAAGATACCAGCAGGAGATCAATGCTCTCAGAAAACAGCTCAATGAGAGACATGAAGCTACACCGGTCTCCAAGCAAGCCGAGCCTGCGGGGCATACTTCCAGCTCAACAGAGATGGCTATCCCAGCTAATCCTCTCCTGGCTGATAAGGGCAAAGCACCGAGCCAACCTGTTCCACAGCAAACAGTAGCTCAGCCCTCTGCATCTCAGACACAGCCTACCGCGCCCACCTTACGCGCCACTGTGATGACAACTCCTCATAGTCAGCAACAAGCTCACTTCTTCCCAGAAGACATAGATCCAGCCGTAGCCCACAAGCTGATGATTGAAAGAATTATGGAGATGAAGCTGTCTGAGAAGACTGGCGATGATGGTAGTACCTATGATGTGTACAAGGTGCCATATCCTCGCCAATATGCTGCTAAAAGACTACCTCCAGGCGTCAGTAAGCCGCCTAAGTTCGAAAAATTTAATGGCCAGGGCTCCCCCAGAGAGCACATAGCTAACTACACCACAATCATGGGCGACCTGGCAGTCGACGAAGCTTATCTGCTTAAGTTCTTTGGCTCATCCCTTACTGGGTTAGCCTTTGAATGGTATTCAAGCCTGCCAGCTGGATCGGTGGTTGATTGGCCTGATACAGAGCTATATGCAACCCAGCAGAAGCAAGATGAAACTGCACTAGACTACATCAAAAGATGGAGGAACTTAGCTATGAGATGCAGAAGACCCCCCCATCAAGAAGATGCAGTGCAGATATGTAAACAGAGCCTCAGGAGAGAGGTGCTAGAAAAGATGATCGGTGCAGATGTGAGAACATTTGACCGATTAAACAATATAGTGGCGGAGGTCGAGACGTTCTTGTCCAAACGTCCAACCGTCAATGTTCCCAATGTGCTGAAAGGTAAATCTAATGATCGACGACCATCACATTCTAAGGCCAACACCGTCGATTTCAGAACCTTCAAGCAGCATAAGGGGAAGAAGGGGGCAGATGAAGCTCCCCCGCCTGAGGGTGCAGTAGAAAGAAAAGACAAGGTCTCTCTAAGAGACAAGATGAAGAAGGCTTACTCTTTTCCCAAGGAGAAGATGGCAGCACTATTTAACTGGGCATATAAGTTCAACAAGGTAACATTGGGTTGAACCGAAGAGACCCGAGGATGCTGCAAAGAAAGATGATCCGCTGTTCTGTCCATTTCACCGTGCGCTGAGGCACGCAATTGAGGACTGTTATGTCTTCAAAGATATCATGGAAGGAATGGTTAAAAAGGGTGAGCTGCAGCTGGGAGATTATCAGGTAAAGCCGCCTCATCCACATGAGCCTCCGCCCTGGAGAATGGCCGCCAATATGATCTTAGTTTACCAGCAGCTGTCTAAGGAAGCCGTTGAGGAATGTACCAGGCATACCTATGAAGCTTGTTTCCTCACCCCACTGAAGGATGAGGAGGGATGGCAGACGAAACCCATAAAGAATAGAAGGAAAACTCCCGCAGCCAATACCAGCGGGGTGATTATTCGAGGTGTCACACCAAGGCCTGAACCGCCTCCAGGGAAGCCAGTATGGCGCACAGTTGAGACCGGGCCAGTCATCCGGATCCCTACTCACAACCGGAAGAGACAAACTCCCCTACCCGCACATAAAGAAGTAAGTCCTGCAGCCAGGCATCTATAGCAGTATATCAATGAGCTCGATGAACATGAGCAAAAAAAGCCCAAACACCTGCTGGTAAAAGACTGTATACTCTGGGAGCAGCTCGAGGAATTGAAAATTGAAGAGCAGCCAGAGGCAGAACAAAGAAAAGATGAGACTGAGCCCTTCTGGGGGCAGGAGCTAAAGCCAAATTCCCAGAAGAAGAAGAGACGGCTCAAGTCCAAAAAGGGAAAGAAAGTCACGACAGTATAGTGTAACACTCTGTCAGTGCTGTTTTCTTTGCCCGGGGAGGATGATGAGGCTGAAGCATCAAATGCCCCGCTAGAAGCCAACCATGCTGAGGCCTCTACCTCAGCCCATGCAACACGTTCTAGGAAAAGATGGGGGCACCCACCACCAGCTAATCATAATATTATATTCAGAGGGGAGCAACCCTACCAGATCCCAGAACCAGAGGTAAGAGGTGTCCAGGTTCCTCCCCCTGCCAGCTTGTACCAAGAGAAAGAAGAAGCTCCTTCATTCCTGGAATTCTTGTCTAGTTTGGAGAATGAGCAATTGGCTCACACTGCTCCAGCTAAAAGCAATAAATGCCAGCAGACTGCGGTTAGGAAGCAGAAGCAGCATGAAGAAAGTGAAGGAAGTGACCCTCTAGCAAAGCCAGGAGCTGTTGCTACAGAAGAAGCCTCCCGGGAGACAGGGGAAGACAATGAAACTGGGACTGGGCAGCAAAGGCCACAGGCACCACATGAACCTCCAAGACCCCGATGGGCAGAAGAAATGAGACTGTCTAATGTCCGGGTAGGCACTCGAATCATGAAGATGCTGAAGAAGCTCCCTACCAGGTTCTCCATCTGGGAAATCCTCTCTCTGAGTGAAGAAGCCCGCCAAGCAATTGTGGATGCCTTGCAGTCGCCGGCACAATATGAAGCACTCTTAACAGAAGTGAATTCTGGGCCATCGATCACATTCACAGAAGATGATATGCTAATCCCGAATTCCTGTCATAATAGGCCGATGTATATGAAGGGTTCCCTGAACTGTCAGCCGCTGAGCAGGATACTGATAGATCCCGGGGCTGCTGTGAACATCCTCCCATACCGCATCTATCAGAAATATTACTTTGATCTGTAGCTTACCAAGGTCAAAGATATGAGAATTGCAGGGTTCAACCAGAAATGTGAAACACCTCTTGGGGTGGCTGATTTCAACCTCACATTGGGCGACCTCACTACCGTGGCACGATTTTATGTGATCGATTCCAACACCACGTATAAGGCCCTGCTGGGGAGACCGTGGCTGCATGAATATCAGATAGTGCCATCCACGCTACATCAGTGCATCAAATACTGCCATGAAGGAAAAGAAGAAAGGGTGTTTGCAGATCTGCATCCCTTCGAAGTATTCGAGTGTCATATGCTCGATGCATCCTATTACACCGAGGTATCATAGAAGGGTGAAAAGAAAGAGGCCGTGGCCAGCCAGAAGAAGCCGGCGACGAAGGCAAGAAATTGGTCTCCACCACCACCAAAGGGCTATATTAAAAAGCATGAGGTATCTCACATCTCTTATGCCGGTGATTTTGCTCGGATCACCCCTCCTAGCATTCACCCGGATGATGTCAATGAAGAAATGAAAGAAAAGTACACACAAGTGGAGGTGCCGCAGGGTTTATTTAAACCCATCGTCAGTCTCGAGTACCAGACGGTGCTACCACTAAAGACTATGGAAGTCCCGCGCTTCTGCGAGTCTCCTACCATATTCTACACCGGGGAGTCAGTCGAGGAAGATGATCAAGATTGCATGGTCCCTGAAGAGGCTGCAAACCAGATGGTGCCAATTACAGGCTTGGATTATACTACCCAGCGGGTTTCGCAGATGTTCTCTAAGATGAAAATGCCATCACTACAGTCTGCCGCCCAGAAGAAAGCATTCAAGGAGTTATGGGATCCACCTCGAGATAATAAATAATTGAGGAAGATCACACAGCACCCGGGACTGGGCTATACTTTACAAGAATACTATGAGGCCGAGGTGGATGTCATCTCTACCTTCTACCAGCATGAAGATTCCCCTGGGGTGGGCTACGACCCGTACCCTTCGGAAGATGAAGAAATCATTTATCAGTCCATAACAGACAATGAAGCCCCAGACAATCAACCAGAGACGGGGACGTCTGATGAAGCAAAGAAAGATTGGTGCTGGGAAGACCTACCTTCCAAAGAAGATCTGTTCCATGCTGAAGCAAAGTTTGACACGGGAACCCCGGATGAAGACCAAGCAGCCAAAGAGCTGAGGGAATGCTTGGAGTTTGAGCGCATCCTGGAAGAAGTCCGGGCTCTACAGGATGATGATCTCTCAAGGGAGTCTGCATCAGGAGAGCCTCTAAGGGCGGAAGACTCCGTCTTTGAGTTTCCTGCCGATCCAGTTACGTCCTCGGGGCACACTGAACAGAATACAACAAGTTTGGCCGTATATGATGAGCCAGCACCCGCTGATGACCAATATGATGAAACAGAAAATCATGAAACTGAAGAAGATTATATCCCGGGAGGCTTCATTGACTTGCAAGAAGCCCCGCCCGAGGTCGAAGACGGAGGTCAGGCCACCGTCGATGAGCTTGTGGAAATAAATCTGGGAACCGCAGATGAGCCAAGGTCGACATTCCTCAGTGCACTACTGGATCCATCTGCCAGGGAACAGTACATACAATTCTTGAAAGAATTCTGGGACTGCTTTGCATGGACCTATGATGAAATGCCGGGACTGAGTTCTGATGTGGCGCAGCACCGACTGGCAATAAACCCAGAGGCTAACCCTGTAAAGCAGCCTTCCAGGAGAATGCGTCCTGAACTGATAAATCAGATTAACAAAGAGGTTGACAAGCTGATTGATGTAGGCTTTGTCGAAGAAAACCAGTATACTACATGGCTGGCCAATATAGTGCCCGTAAAGAAGAAGAATGGGTAGATCAGAACATGTGTTGATTTCCGGGACCTTAATAAGGCTTGCCCGAAAGATGATTTCCCGGTGCCAATCAATGAGGTGATGATCGATGCAACTACTGGCCATGAGGCCCTATCATTTATGGATGGGTCATCCGGATACAACCAGATCTGGATTGCTGAAGAAGACAGAGTGCACACTGCATTCCGCACTCCGAAGGGGATATTTCACTACAAAAGGATGCCGTTCGGCCTCAAGAATGCCGGCGCTACCTACCAAAGAGCTATGACCAAGATCTTTGATGATTTGCTCTTCAAGAAAGTAGAGTGCTACATTGACGATCTGGTGGTGAAAACCAGCAGAAGAGAAGACCATTTGCAAGACCTGAGGATAGTATTCCAGAGGCTGCGCAAGTATGAACTCTAGATGAATCCCATGAAATGCGCCTTCGGCGTGTCCAGTGGAAAATTCCTCGGGTTTATTATCCGTCATAGGGGCATTGAAATTGACCCATCCAAGATTAAGGCTATCCAGGAGCTCCCTCCACCAAGGAATCTGCACGAGTTGAGATCCCTGCAAGGGCGTCTGGCCTACATCCGACGATTTATATCAAATCTATCGGGAAGATGCCACCCCTTTCACAAGCTCATGATGAAAGATGTGCTGTTCCTCTGGGACGATGGTTGTCAGGAGGCCTTTGAGAAGCTGAAAGAATATCTCAAGACCCCTCTGGTGCTGGGGGCACCAATTAAGGGCAGGCCCTTGATACTATATATCGCAGCCACATACTGATCCCTGGGGGCAATGCTGGCACAGATAAATGAAGAAGGCAAAGAACAAGCCTTATACTATCTAAGCAGGAGGCTGATTAGAACTGAAGAAAGTTATAGCTACATAGAAAAGACCTGCTTGGCACTGGTCTTTGCTGTCAAAAAGCTCCGACATTATATGTTGTCACACGAAGTCAGATTGATATCTGCAGCAGATCCCCTCAAATATATATTGACTCAACCAGTACTGAAGTGCCGGTTGGGCAAATGGGCAGTGATCCTGATGGAATTCGATATTACCTATACACCCCAAAGGGCAATAAAAGGACAGGCCGTGGCTGATTTCTTCGCAGAACATCCAGTGCCAGAAAATGATATGCTAGGGACTGAATTACCCGATGATGAGACGCTCGAAGCCTGCCAGGCTCAGTCAGCTATGTGGCAGTTATTCTTTGATGGAGCATCTAGAACAGAGACGGACTCCGATGGAAAGACCAGAATGCGTGCCGGAGCCGGTATTGTGCTGAGATCACCGGAAGGGGAGGTTGTGCATACTTCCTGTTCTATAAACAAGCCCTGCACCAATAATGAAGCTGAGCATGAAGCTCTGATAATCGGACTCCATGTCAGCCTCAACATGGGTATCCAAATGCTTCAGGTATTCGGGGATTCAATGTTGGTGATAAAGCAAATCCAAGGGGAGTTCGAAGTACGAAAGCCAGAACTGAATCCCTACCACCAAAAAGGCTGTGAGCCTCATTTCGAGATTCTATCATATTGAGCTCAAGCATGTGGGCCGTAGACATAATGCCCACGCTGATGCACTGGCAAAGCTAGCCAGCTCACTAGCAGTCCCGCCAAATGAGACACTGAACATTGTTGTTATGAACCGGCGGCAAGTCCCCAGTATGCTAGAAGGGTGCCCCGAAGAAGAAGAAGTCGCTATTGTTAGCACAGAACAGGCATCTGACTGGAGACAGCACTTGCTACAGTGGTTCCTGCACCAACAGCTACCGCAGAAAAGAGAAGAGAAGATGAAACTTCTGAGAATCAAAGATTCTTATGAATTCAGAAATGGGACTCTGTTCCGAATAATGGTAGATGCGCGCAAGAAGATTCTACTCCGCTGCCTGTCCACTGAGGAAGCTTGGCAAGCGATGAAAGAAGTACATGCTGGGACAGCTGGTGCCCACCAGGCCGGTCCCAAGATGAAGATAGAGATCGAGAAGCTGGGCTACTATTGGCCCACCATGTTTGAAGACTGCTGTAAATTTGTAAAGTCATGCCAGAAATGTCAGGAGCATGCTACTGTGCCTAGAAGGCCGCCTACGACTCTGCACCCTACAGTCCCTAGCTGGCAGTTTGCGCAACGGGGAACTGATGTGGTCGGTCCACTGCCGACTTCCTCGGTCGGACATAAGTACATACTAGCCATAACAGATTACTTCTCCAGATGGGCGGAGGCTATAGCATTAAGAGAAGTGACTGGTGAACTGGTCGCCAGATTCATCAAGCAGAACGTTATCTTCCGGTTCGGGATCCCCGACCGAATAATATCTGACAATGTGAGTCACTTCAGAAATCAGAAGATCTATCGGCTTGCCGAAAAGTATAAGATCGAATGGAGGACTTCCACTCCTTACAATCCGCAGGCAAACGGATTGGCAGAAGCTTTTAACAAGACTTTGTGCACCTTGCTGGCCAAAGTCGTCAGTTCCAATAAAAAGGACTGGGAAGAAAAAATGTATGAAGCTCTGTGGGCGTACCGCACCATCTTCAAGACACCTACAGGGTGCTCACCATACTCATTGGTATACGGCTCGGAGGCAGTGGTTCCACTAGAGCTGGAAGTCCCGTCACTCAGAGTGGCAGTCCAATATGACCTGGCCCGTGGCGAACAAACCAATGCTGAAAGAAGGTTAGAAGAATTGGCTGAATTGGAAGGGAAGCGCCCCCAAGCTCAGAAGAATATCCAAATGTATCAGGCCCGCATGGCCACTGCATTCAACAAACTCGTAAAAGGACGAGAATTTAAGAAAGGTGACATCGTCATGGTCAAGAAAAAAGAAGTCATGGCGTCCAACCCAAAAGGAAAGCTAAATGCTAATTGGGAGGGCCCTTATGTGATACAGAGGGTCTACGAAGGAGGGGCCTACATGGTTGTTAACCATCGAGGGGAAATCCGATCCTCGCCACTCAACGGTAGACACCTAAAGCTGTATCATGCTGCACAACCAACATTCCCTGAGTAATCGGACACGGGCTACCCTTCCTTGGTCTAGCGGCACCCCTCCCTAGCCAAGCTACCCTTTTCCTCGGTTTAGCGGCACTCCGCCCTAACCGAGCTACCCCTTTTCCTCAGTTTAGCGGCACTCCGCCCTAACCAAGCTACCCTCTTGCCTTGGTCTAGCGGCACTCCACCCTAGCCTAGCTACCCTCTTTCCTTGGTCTAGCGGCACCCCGCCCTAGCCAAGCTACCCTTTTCCTCGGTTTAGCGGCACTCCGCCCTAACCAAGCTACCCCTTTTCCTCAGTTTAGCGACACTCCGCCCTAACCGAGCTACCCTCTTTCGTTGGTCTAGCGGCACCCCGCCCTAGTGAAGCTACCCTTTTCCTCGGTTTAGCGGCACTCCGCCCTAACCGAGCTACCCCTTTTCCTCAGTTTAGCGGCACTCCGCCCTAACCGAGCTACCCTCTTGCCTTGGTCTAGCGGCACTCCGCCCTAGCCGAGCTACCCTCTTTCCTTGGTCTAGCGGCACCCCGCCCTAACTGAGCTACCCTCTTTTCTTGGTTTAGCGGCACTCCACCCTGGCCAAGCTACCTTTTTCTTGGTTTAGCGGCACTCCGCCTAACCGAGCTACCCTCTTTTCTTGGTCTGGCGGCACACCGCCCTGGCCAAGCTACCTTTTTCTTGGTTTAACGGCACTCCGCCCTAGCCGAACTACCCTTCCTTGATCTAGCGGCACTCAACCCTAGCCAAGTCACCCCTTATCGTGATATAATAACATTCTGACCTGTCACTCTCAAAAAAAAAAAGAGAGAGAGAAGAAAAGAAAAAAGAAAAAGGGAAAAAGAAAAAGAAGAGACAAAATGGGGTTAAAAATAGAGATACCCCGCCAGGCTTGTTCAGGCATTCTGAACAAGGGAAAAAATGGCCAAAACCCAGCTGTGGTGAAAACCCGAAAGGGCACTACAGGCAAAATCGGGTACCCCGCCACGTGAAAACCCGAAAGGGCGCGTGGGCAAAAGCAAGAGGGGGCTGACTCCGGTGAAAACTCGAAAGGGCACCTGGGTCAGTAATGTGGTAACCCCAAAGAAAGCCTCATCTCCCACCATAAACTCCTCGTCGATCGGCCGGCACCTTGTCCGATCAACGATTAAGCCCACTCAGTATAGACCCTACGTCTATCCTGATGAGACCCTCATTCACCCTATCAAAATCCCACCATGGTGAAACTCACCGTTGATCGACCGGCACCCCGCCTGATCAATGATAAGACATGTCCAGTTTAGACCTTACGTCTATCCTGATGAAACCTATGAATTCCTTTGCATTGGTATAAACCCAATACCGATGATGAAACCCACCTTTGGTCGACGGGCTCGCCGCCCGATCGGTAAAGAAACCGGTCCGGTTTAGACCTTACGTCTGTTCCGACTAGATCTGCATATCTCTTTACGTCCCGCCGTGATGAAACCCGCTGCCGATCAACTGGCACATTGCCCGATCAGCGATGAAACCTATCCGGGCTAGACCCTACGTCTATCCCGATGAAGCCTATGAAATCCTTGCATTGGTATCAACCCAATACCGATGATGAAACTCGCTGCCGATCGACTGGCGCACTGCCCGATCAGCGATGAAGCCTGTCTGGGCTAGACCCTACGTCTATCCCGATGAAACCTATGAAGTCCTTGCATTGGTATAAGCCCAATACCGATGATGAAACCCGCTGCCGATCGACTGGCACACTGCCCGATCAGCGATGAAACCTGTCCGGGCTAGACCCTACGTCTATCCCGATGAAACCTATGAAATCCTTGCATTGGTATAAACCCAATACCAATGATGAAACTTGCTATCGGTCGGCTGACGCGCTGCCTGATCGACGCTAAAATCCATCCAGGGTGGACCTTCCGTCCGCTCTGACAAAACACGACACAACCCTTCAAATCAATTCAGACCCTCCGTCTGGATAGACCATGAAACTCTATTCCTTTGCGTTAATGTCAACCCCACATTAACAATGAAACTCACATTTCTGGCAAACGGCTCCATGCCCGAGCTGCTATCAATTCAGACCTTTCGCCTGAATAGATCATGAAACCCTACTTCCCTTTGCATTGATGTTGACACCCACATCAATGATCGTGTGTCCATAATAAACGTATGGCGCCATGGTCCATATGATGAAAGCTCTGGTCCCAGAAAAGATAATGAAAAAAGGAAAATAGAAAGAAAACGACAAAAAAAAGTACAAAAAATGGGGTTGAAAATAGAGATACCCCGCCATACTTGTTCAGGCATTCTGGACAAGGGCTAAAACCCAGCTGTGGTGAAAACTCGAAAGGGCACTGCAGGCAAAATCGGGTACCCCGCCACGTGAAAATCCGAAAGGACGCGTGGGCAAATGATGAGGGCATCACACCACATACCCTCTGGCTTGGCACTTCTCTTCCCTCCGGAGGCAGCTAGGGAGCAGCCCTTCTTCAGACGGAACATTGGTGCTTATCATCCTATTATATTTTCCTATTTTCTTGAGTCATTTTGATGTATTTGCCTATGTTTTGAGTCATGTTACTAGGTTATCATATTATTTACTTATGTTTGTATGTAGGCTAGTGGGCTAATGGGGCTAGTAGGTCTTATTGGGCCATTTCTTTGGTCTGGCCCATGGGCGCCCCTCTCCCCACCCCTTGTTCTTCCGTCATTTGTCCATTTCATGAGGACTTTTTGTAAATTGGGTTTTCCTATATATAGGACCCCAAACCCCCTCTTTTGAAGTAATGAAGTATTAAGCAAATTTGAGCCACTTAAGTGCATCTCTCCCTCTCTCTCTAACTCTCCCTCTCTCTCTTTCTTCAAGGGGCGAACCCCACTCCTCTCTCCTCCCCTCCCTTGGGCGCAACAGCCCCTTCACCTCCCCCTCCCCCTGCCACCTCAGCTGCCACCTCACCCCCTCCACCCTTTCATATTCCAAGGCCATAACTCCCTTCAATTCCCTCCACTTCCCAAGCAACCTTTCACCTTCCCTAGACAACCCTCCCTATTCCCCATACACCACTTCATTCTCCAAAGCAACCTTCCCTCTCCCCCAAGCAGCCTTTCCACTCCCCCACACCCTCATTCATATCCCCAAGGAGAAATGTACCCCACCCCCAAGGAACTTGCGCACCCCACCACCTCCATCTAGCCCCCTTGCCTTGGCCGACCCCTCCATCAACACCCAACCCAGCTGCGCCCCTCTCTCCCTCTCACCACCCATCTGACCTCTCTCTCCCCTACTCCACCCCCTCACACACACCCCTGCCCCATCATCCTTCATCCCCACCCACTCACCATCATTAACCACCACTCCAATCAACCTAGTTCATCCCTTATCCACTTCACTCTGTTCAGTCTGCAGGTGGCAGAGACAAGATCGTTTTACAGAAGCCGCCACGGAGTCAGCCGGAGACATCTGAGGAGTACCATACCTTTCTGGAAAGGTCGTCCAGATAGCTTCGCAAGCGAGGTGTAATCGTCCAGTTCCAAGTTCGTGGCCGACCGGGAGAGCTATTCTCCCCCAACTGCACCAGACGTCCTCTGCAGAGAGCCTGAGCCCGGTCGGAAGCAACTTCACGACCAACGGCGTAGGAATCCGACCAAAGGTTCTTCATCAAAGTTCTTCCTCCCCCTGTCTCCGATCAGGAGCAAGAAACGGTACCTCTTTCGGAAACCGGGAGCCAGAGTTCCGAATTTTCTCCCTCAGTCGCGCGGGTCTGCCTCCTGCAGTCTGCAGCGACCAGTTCCCACTAGTCGGTGTCCCCCTGTCCACCCTGACCTCAGAAGGTGTTGCTGTCAGTTTTTCTGTGTAGAGGCTTTGTCCACGGTTCCAGAAACTCCAACGGTTCATGATTCGGCGTCCAGGAACGGCCGGGGCAACTTCTGCAAGTTGCAGACCGAAACAGGGAGCCACCCGCCCCAGAATCTGTTGCTCTACTCAGACCTCCACTGCAGCCATCGACGATGTCAGAATAAATTGATATAAATCAGAGGCGTTTGGGTTCCTGTTATGAGAAGATCCCCTCTGGGATCGTCATCGACAGAATTCCTGACCGAGATCTACAGGGACTACACCGACTGCCTATCAACATCCATAGCCAACGGTCCAATTCGGAAGCGGTCCCTCCTCGTGGGCTACTAAGCTTATCTCCCCCTCTCGCCTGGCCGGCTTACCGCCCCTCCCTGCGGGAGGTAGTGTTTGTTGTAACTCATCAATTCCCACCCCCGAGATCACCCTCCTGCGTGAGGTGTAGTGAGTGTACACTTAAACAGGTTCGAAGCTTCATCGGCGCAGTGTGCGGGGAACCCACACTTCCCCGCCCGCCTTCGTCTCCGACCGGGGTTGGTTTCCTCAAACCAACCAGGTGAGCCTCCTGCCCTTGCCTCCTTATACCTGTTTATTTAATATCCGCGAAACATATCGGCCGGTAGGAGAGCGAGTGCCTGATCCCGGCGCCACCTTTCAGTGTGGTCACCGTGGCCATAAGTGAGCGAGTGACCCCGTGCCCTTAAGGCATCCGGACACCCTTGTTTGTGGGCTTTCAAACCTTCGGGAGGGCTAACTAAAGTGGTGCTGGTCCTCTAACCAGTCAGGGGCTATCTCCATCACCTCGACTCGGCATCACCGGGTCACCACGGGAATCGTGTGCGCACGGTGCGTTGGTAGCTTTAACATATTCTCGGCGCCTTGTAATTGTGATTGCGAATTAGGTCCAAGGAATCAAAGTATCCGCTGCATTTTGTGTCACATCAATTTGGTATCAGAGCAAGTTCTAGACTTGTCTCTACAAGCCTAGGTCCTAGGGCAATTGCATTCATCACCCGATCATCATGCATACCCCTCGTTGGTCACATGGTCCGATTGACCCCCTCCACATGGACTACATTGTAGATGAGGACCTTCATTTTGATGGAACTAATCCTCATGCCTATCTTAGGTGGGAGAATACCATGGAAAGGGACTTTGAAAGTACTTGGGTTTATGGATCCGAGAGAGTCCGCAGGGTCAAGGCACGACTTCGGGGTCTAGCTAAGAAAATGTGGGAACACAAAGAGAGATTCAGAAGGGTTTGGGGTCAAGAGCCCATTCACTCATGGGAAGAGATGAAGAGTGAGCTTAGGAAGATCTACGCTCCCCGACCGTCCCACTCCTACCGTGAGGACCATAACCCGAGGAGCACTCCCACTTCCCCTTTTCCTCCCAGTCAACCCAAGGCCTCCATTAGGACCCAAACCCCACCACCCAAAGGACCCCCAGATTCATTGGAAGAGATAAGGGTTGAGATCAGGAAGATCTTCACTTCCCTTAGGGCCCAAACTCCACCAGCCCAAATGATTCCTATCCCGATCACCACCACCATTCAAACCAAAGTGGCCCCCACCCTCACTCCACCTAGGCCCGTGACAGCCACCACTCCCCAACAAAAGGTTACTCACCCAAACCACCTTCCACTTCCAACTCCGATCCTACCCAAACCTAGCCTCCCGCTACTTCCACTCCCAACCCCAACCCAAGTCCGGCCTCACTCACCCCCCTGGGTACACCATACACCAACCGTTTTCATCTCGCCCTCAGTGGACCCACTCACCTCCTTGGTAGAAGAACCCATACCCGACCCCATAGTGGTGAACACTCCGGACCCAACCCCCGCCATGGAAATCACCCATGCCCAGGAAGAAGAAGACACTTCACATGGTGGTCTTCACCTCACACCACCCTCCCTAGTAGGGGCCGAGCTCATCTTAGGAGAACCCCTATTACGTTGGCTAAAGGAGAACCCATTTAGAGATCTCATGGCCCATGTTTGCCCTCCCATGGAATGACACCTCCCCATAGTACCCTTCTCCACCTATCGCACTACCATCCAATCCTCTTACCAAGTGGAAACTCTAGGAGACCTCCTACAAGGCCTAGCATGGCAAGTGGAGTTGACGGCTATGTTGAACCCTATGGTCGACCAACCTAGGGGCCTTGGTCTTCTACACCCATGTGTTGGGTCTATCACTTCGGTTTGCACTGTTGGTTGCTACATTAGCGACCTCATTCTCTTTCTTCCCACACCCGATGAGCCCAAGGCCATCCTTAAATTGGAGCTCCTCATTTCAGGAAGAAAACCCAGCCATCCTCTCAAGGCTAACCCACCCACCAACAACTTTTGCCCAAAAATCTCAATAGAGGTGAATGACTCCCCACCACATGTGGACCTAGAGTTTCTAGGTAACCCATACCATGACCCATTCGATCCCTTCCTATACCCACCCACCTTACTCAACACCAACATTTTCCTACCACAACCTACCATGATGAGTCAACACTACCTCTCCCAAGACCATGAGGACCAAGAGTTCCTCCCCCTAGATGACCCATTCCATGACCCCTTTGATCCCTCCCAATGGAAGCCAAAGAACCCATGGGACCTAGTCGCCTTACCCACCACCCACCTTTTCCTACCCTCACACATCATGTCAAACCTAACCCACCCATTCCAAAACTTAGCCCACACCATGAGAGCCATGACCATGGGTGACATCTACCTAGGAAAGGAGGAATTGACCCATCCCATAATGTCCACGTTCTTGGACCCCTTCGACCCCCATGAGTGGAAACCCCTAAATCATCCCCCACCCAAAGATGGGACCATCTTGATAGAAATACATATGTCACAACATTCTGCATCATGTGGTAAGGCTAGTCATGTCATTTGTGTCACATACACACAAGGTCCAGTGCACGACAGGATTACATTTGAACAAGCGGGTCCTCCCCCACTCTTCATCCATCTCATTCATGATAGGGCCACTTGTGGCTGCCCCGGACCACCTAAGTGCATCAAGGTCCACATGACTTCTAAGCATGATAGGTTTACATCTGGATGTCCAGGCCCCCCTAGGTCAATCCAAGTGAAGTCAAAACATGAAGAAAGCATTCATGGATGTCCCGGACCCCCGGCATCAAACACCCCTTTGCATGATAGTCTCATCTATGGATGTCCCGGTCCTCCTAGGTCCATCGAAGTCTATGTAGCGCCACTGCATGCTAGGTCCCCATTTGGTTGTCCAAGACCCCCATTATCCACTAGCGAATCAACATTCACAGAGTTGCATGGAAACATTCGCAAAAACATCAACAAGAGCAACGAGATTTACAAGAAGTCTACTGACTCCCACCGCCGCCACCAAGAATTCCAGATTGGTGATTTTGTGATGGTGAGAACTGAGAGGTTATTCCCTGGGAATACTTCGAAGTTGAGGTCGCGTGGAGCTGGCCCCTTCCAGGTGCTGAGACGCCTTGGCACCAATGCTTACGTGTTGGACCTACCTGAAGAGTACGGAGTAAGCCCCACATTCAATGTGGTTGACCTGGTGCCCTACAAGGGCCCCACGGTGACACCCAGTGAGGAAATCCAGCCTACTCCCTCCTTTGAGAGCGCCCCCACACCCCAGAGAGCTCAACCCCATTTGAGAAACCGGCGCGATGAAGTGGAGCAGATATTAGATGAACAGGTTACCATCACAAGGAGCAAGGCGTATGAGCGCTACCTGGTCAGGTGGAAGGGACGACCACCCTCGGACGATACCTGGGTGAGCCGGGAGGATCTCCAGCAGCTATCCCCCGATCTCCTAGAGCAGTACCGCAGCAGGGAGGGCCTTTACTCGACAGAGTCGAGCTCTTCACCGCCTGGGAGAATTGATGAGGGCATCACACCACATACCCTCTGGCTTGGCACTTCTCTTCACCCCGGAGGCAGCTAGGGAGCAGCCCTTCTTCAGACGGAACATTGGTGCTTATCATCCTATTACATTTTCCTATTTTCTTGAGTCATTTTGATGTATTTGCCTATGTTTTGAGTCATGTTACTAGGTTATCATGTTATTTACTTATGTTTGTATGTAGGCTAGTGGGCTAATGGGGCTAGTAGGTCTTATTGGGCCATTTCTTTGGTCTGGCCCATGGGCGCCCCTCTCCCCACCCCTTGGTCTTCCGTCATTTGTCCATTTCATGAGGACTTTTTGTAAATTGGGTTTTCCTATATATAGGACCCCAAACCCCCTCTTTTGAAGTAATGAAGTATTAAGCAAATTTGAGCCACTTAAGTGCATCTCTCCCTCTCTCTCTAACTCTCCCTCTCTCTCTTTCTTCAAGGGGCGAACCCCACTCCTCTCTCCTCCCCTCTCTTGGGCGCAAAAGCCCCTTCACCTCCCCCTCCCCCTGCCACCTCAGCTGCCACCTCACCCCCTCCACCCTTTCATATTCCAAGGCCATAACTCCCTTCAATTCCCTCCACTTCCCAAGCAACCTTTCACCTTCCCTAGACAACCCTCCCTATTCCCCATACACCACTTCATTCTCCAAAGCAACCTTCCCTCTCCCCCAAGCAGCCTTTCCACTCCCCCACACCCTCATTCATATCCCCAAGGAGAAATGTACCCCACCCCCAAGGAACTTGCGCACCCCACCACCTCCATCTAGCCCCCTTGCCTTGGCCGACCCCTCCATCAACACCCAACCCAGCTGCGCCCCTCTCTCCCTCTCACCACCCATCTGACCTCTCTCTCCCCTACTCCACCCCCTCACACACACCCCTACCCCATCATCCTTCATCCCCACCCACTCACCATCATTAACCACCACTCCAATCAACCTAGTTCATCCCCTATCCACTTCACTCTGTTCAGTCTGCAGGTGGCAGAGACAAGATCGTTTTGCAGAAGCCGCCACAGAGTCAGCCGGAGACATCTGAGGACGTACCATACCTTTCTGGAAAGGTCGTCCAGATAGCTTCGCAAGCGAGGTGGAATCGTCCAGTTCCAAGTTCGTGGCCGACCGGGAGAGCTGTTCTCCCCCAACTGCGCCAGACATCCTCTGTAGAGAGCCTGTGCCCGGTTGGAAGCAACTTCACGACCAACGGCAAAGGAATCCGACCGAAGGTTCTTCATCAAAGTTCTTCCTCCCCCTGTCTCCGATCAGGATCAAGAAACAGGACCTCTTTCGGCAAACGGGAGCCAGAGTTCCGAATTTTCTCCCTCAGTCGCGCGGGTCTGCTCCTGCAGTCTACAGCGACCAGTTCCCACTCGTCGGCGTCCCCTGTCCACCCCGACCTCAGAAGGTGTTGCTGTCAGTTTTTCTGTGTAGAGGCTTTGTCCATGGTTCCAACGACTCCGACGGTTCATGATTCGGCGTCCAGGAGTGGCCGGGGAAACTTCTTCAAGTTGCAGACCGAAACAGGGAGCCACCCGCCCCAGAATCTTTTGCTCTACTCAGACCTCCACTGCAGCCATCGACGACGTCAGAATAAATTGATATAAATCAGAGGCGTTTGGGTTCCTGTTACGAGAAGATCCCCCCTGGGCTCGTCATTGGCAGAATTCCTGACCGAGATCTACAGGGACTACACCGACTGCCTATCAATGTCCACAGCCAGCGGTCCAATTCGGAAGCGGTCCCTCGTCGTGGGCTACTAAGCTTATCTCCCCCTCTCGCCTGGCCGGCTTACCGCCCCTCCCTGCGGGAGGTAGTGTTTGTTGTAACCCATCAATTCCCACCCCCGAGATCACCCTCCTGCGTGAGGTGTAGTGAGTGTACACTTAAACAGGTTCGAAGCTTCATCGGCGCAGTGTGCGGGGAACCCACACTTCCCCGCCCGCCCTCGTCTCCGACCGGGGTTGGTTTCCTCAAACCAACCAGGTGAGCCTCCTGCCCTTGCCTCCTTATACCTGTTTATTTAATATCCATGAAACATATCGGCCGGTAGGAGAGCGAGTGCCCGATCCCGGCGCCACCTTTCAGTGTGGTCACCGTGGCCATAAGTGAGCGAGTGACCCCGTGCCCTTAAGGCATCCGGCCGCCCTTGTTTATGGGCTTTCAAACCTTCGGGAGGGCTAACAAAAGTGGTGCTGGTCCTCTAACCAGTCAGGGGCTATCTCCATCACCTCGACTCGGCATCACCGGGTCACCACGGGAATCGTGTGCGCACGGTGCGTTGGTAGCTTTAACATATTCTCGGCGCCTTGTAATTGTGATTGCGAATTAGGTCCAAGGAATCAAAGTCTCCACTGCATTTTGTGTCACATCAGCAAAAGCAAGAGGGGGCCGGCTCCGGCGAAAACCCGAAAGGGCGCTTGGGTCGGTAATGTGGTAATTCAAAATTCCATGCCAACCGGCACGCTGCCTTTACCTCCCCTTCACTGATGAAGCCTTCGTCGGTCATCTGGCTCTATGCCCCACCGATGATAAAGCCTTTCCGGAGTAGACCCTATATTTATTCTGATGAAATCTACATACCCTCTTTCAAACGTCCCACCGATAATGAAACCCGTTACCATTCTGATGAAGCCTGTCCAGCTCAGACCTCACGTCTGTCGTGATGAAACCTACGTATTTCTTGGCAAAAGTCCCACCCACCATAAAACCTGCTGGAATAGACCTTACGTCTATCCTGACAAGACGTACACCCTTACATACGTCCCACCGTTGATCAACCGGCACCTCGCCCGATCAATGATGAAATCCTCTGTCCGGTTTAGACCTTACGTCTATACTGATGAAACTTATGAGACACTTTGCATCGATATAAACCCAATATCGATGATGAAACCAACTATTGATCGATCGGCACCTCGCCCGATCAATGATGAAATCCTGCCAGTTTGGGACCTTTCGTCTATTCTGATGAAACCTATGAAGCTCCCTTGCATCGATATGATCCCAATATCGATGATGGAACCAGCTATTGATCGACCGGCACCTCGCCTGATCAATGATGAAACCCTATCCAATTCAGACCCTACGTCTGTCCTGATGTAAACTATACACCCTTTAATGTCCCGCCTGCTATAACCTCTGCCCAGTCTAGACCTTACGTCTACTCTGATAGGAACTTCTTTATTCATATGCCTGCAAGTTGTCTCCCCCGCGGCACATATGGCCAAGAAGGACGTTTGCTGCTACCAACAGAATTCGGTTTAAGCACCTCCTCGGATGCCGTCACGCGGTGGAGCGAGTCCCCCATCCTTTCTATGAAGGGGTGGACGCTCTCCTGCCTAGTACGAGTCATTCGCATGAAGGACTGCTAAAACCACTACCCCACTTCCCACAGTGATAAAACCACATGCAAAAAAAAAAAAAGGGATGGATACATATGGAGCCAAAGAGTCCTTTTCATTGAAAAAGGGAGTACATAGAGGGTCCCCGAAGAGACATTGTATCACAATAGAAGACAAGAGAAAAAAAAAGAGAAGAAAAGAAATGGTTCATGGTCGCCGGAAGATGTCTTCGAAGGCCAGAAGACCCACATAGGGGGCGGCCCCTAGTTCATGAAGTCGAGCTTCCTCCTCCTGCAGTCGAACAGACTCGTCCCGAAAGGATGCCACCTGCCCCTCCAATAGAGCTGCTTCTTCCTCGAGCTGCGGCCGGGAAGTTGTTATCTGCGGCAGCTCAGCTCGGAAACCAGACAGTTCAGCCTCCAGAATGGCTATTCGGCCGCGCACGAACTGCTCCCGCTGCGTCAGAGACTGCAGTTGACACTGTCGCTCCTGAAGAATAAAGTTCATTTTTTCCAGCTCAGATTTGCACTCCATCCTTTGCAACTTCAGAGCTGCCAGTCTGTCAGACATAATGTGTGCCAAGAAATCCCGGCGATGTACAAATTTTAACAACAGAACCCGCTGGGTCCATATCTCTAGAGGACAACCCATTGCCTGTAAACCGGCGGTGAAACGCTCGGCTATCTCCTTCAACTGCGGATAAGTTAGTCCGGGCTGGGATTCCACTAGCTGGCGCAACATGTCCAGGTGTTGCCAGACAAAACTCTCAGGTGAAGCAAAGCCAGACAAGGGAAGTGGAACCACTTCAAAGGTTACTTCACTGTCAATGTCTGCCCATAGGGTGATGTCTGGCTGAGAAGAAGAAGACGGGAGGTCTGCCGAAGGCGCCAACTGAGCTCTCTCCACAACCTCTGATGAAACCGAGGGACCTTCCACCTCCATCTCCTCGAGGGTCACCGTTTGGATGTTCGCGGGGGTAACTCCAGTAAGTGCCGGAATGGTTGCTTCCTGGGTCTCTATTGCAATACCCGCACCTTCAACATCCTCTTCGCAGGGTACCTCCTCCTCAGATTCCGAAAGTATGGAGATAGATTCCGGGGCAATTATAGACAATACTCCAATTTCTGTAACGGCTATCTCTCCTTCTTCCACCCCCGCTACAATAGCCAGTTCCTTCAATGTCAAGGCTGCAGGGGTCACAGTCCGGAGAGGCAAGGGTTCGCTCTCCATGATTGATGTTATGGGAATTGCCTATTCAGGCGCAATGGTCAGCACGGCAGCCGGTATAAAGGCGGAACCCCTAATTGGGTCCATCTCAGCTCTGAAATCCAGGACCTTGATGAGAGCCGGGCTTTCCCCCGAAGTCCTCAAGTCCAACAATGCTAAGTCCGTAGAGGATTGCACCCTCACCGGCACAGGGCGGATTATCTCAGGAACGCCTGCCCAGGCTACTGTCGAAGCAGGAACAATGGCCAAGGCATCAGACAGAGTGGCTTCAAAGGCTGCAGTCATCACCGGGCTAGCAACAGGGGATTCCTGTGAACAGATCAATACAGCATCAAGCAGCAGATAAAAAGGGGAAACAATGGGGAGAAGAAAAGAGACTCACTTCTAACGTAATGTCAATGTCCTCAAAGGAGTGCAGAGGAGAAGAAAGTCCCGCTGCTGAAGCAACAAAAGGAGGAGTTATATCTGCCTCGGTATCCAAGCCGGCGAACTCTTCTTGCAATTCCTCCTCAGGAGATAGCACCAGCAACTTGGAGGGGGTGAATAATGGAACAATGGCGGTGCATGCGGATGGGGCCTCTGATTTGGAAACACCCTCCGTCTCGCTCTTGCTGAAACCTGTTTCTTCTCCATCTGCCTCAGAAGCGGTCGCGGAGCTACTAGAAGAGATTTCTACACTATCCACGGGCGGGATCGCCATTTCTAACGTCTGCCTGGAAGAAGACCGGGTAACTATACGCCTCACAGGGACGAGGTCCCATTTCATCTGGGTCTTATGACCCTCCTGTGGCTGAGTGATATCGCCAGCCTCTCCCATAATTTCAGTCTCCTCCCCGACCGTCACTATAGGGAAAAGCTCGTGAGAGGGACAATGAAAAGTAATTGAAATATGCAGGAAAAGGTGAAAAAGGCATGCTTACCCTCCGCCTCACTAGCCGGCGTGTGAGAAGGCAGCTTGGTCTCCACCACAGAAGATGCTACAACTGGCTCTTGGGCTGTGCAAAAGGGAGGGGTCAGATTCAAGGACTTCTCTGAAATCCAGCAAAAGAGGATGAAGAATGCAACTACATGCTATTGATGTTACCCCTGAACCGATGTCTGAGCAGCCTCCCTTTGAGATTTGAACTCATCAAATAAGGGAATATCAGGGAGAGGGGTCCCAGTGTCCATCGCTACCGAAGCCGACTGCTGAGCATGAGCCTTCTTGGCCTTCCTGGCCTTCCCGACTGCAGCCTTGACCGCAGAAACCTTTCTCTTCTTGCCAGGAGGCAGGGGAGTGGTAGTCGGTGCTGCTGCAGGGACTTCAAAATAAGTAGGCTTCTCAGCCTACGCAATGATCTTTCTGTATAGCCCCTGGCGCTTTATATCTGGCCTGTCTGTTGAAGACGGCAGAGAAGCAATGAGGTCAGTGAAGGCAGAGCTTAAATATTTATCAGAAAGCACTACAGTCAGAAAAGAAAAGATCATACCTGCTGGGCCATCATAAAAGACAGAGAGCGGCCAGTACAGATAAGCTACCTCCTTGGAGCGGAAGGCAGCCTCCTTGATAAGCCAGCAGACATCACCAAATATCTGGCATTTCTCCACTAAAGCTGCTAGATCACTATGACCACGTGAGTCAAGGCATCGAAATAAGTCGAGGTGGTCCATGCCCCAACCGTCGACATAATGAAAGGAGATGAACAGTGGCTTATTCAAGATGCCGGCTAGCGTGCTTTCCGCAGACAACCCATGTAAGTTCAGCAGAATGAACAGACAAGACGTTTGCTTGTAGTACGTCTGAGTCCTGTCCTCCCTACGCACAAACGTCCTATATGGATGAAATCTATCTGTCGGACCCCTCCAAGGGACTACTGCCGGGAGCGGCTCTTCGACAGGAAATGGGTATTGTTGCGCCTCCAAACGAGCGCCCCCTACACGGCACAGATGTTTCAAGCTCTGCATGAAAGTGTCCTCGTTGATAGCAGCAAAGACAGGAGCAGGCGGGTCGGAATCTTTTTCCTTCAAAGCCCGACGCTCGGCCAGATATTTCTCTGCCTCCCTCTGGTGCTGTGAATAAGGCCTTTTCAGGTGGGCCTTGGGGATGTCAAACACTGGCCCGGGCTGTTGTTTCAAAAAGGAACGCTCGGCCACGTCCCAGAATGCACCTCTACTATCCCTGTAAAAGCTGGTTCGAATGTTCCACCATTTGATGTATTCTTGTGTTACCCGGGGCTACACGGTTGGAAATAGTGGGAACTCTGAAAACTGCTCCATCCTGGCGATGATAGAAATCCCACCACAACCGCCCATCGCCGATAATGGCGGACCCATGCTTAGCCCGGCTATCCAGGGGAAATTGAGCGACTGATGTAGGGATATGCTGGTCGTAACCAAAATTCCGCCCAAAGCGGAATAGATAGTACGGTTCCAGAAGCAGCAGGCCACCCTTTCTGAAAACTAAGACACTAGGCCGAATGGCCATGGCCCATCTGACCAGCTCCAGCTCCAGGATAGACCGAGCAGTGTTAACCCCTGAAACAGGATGGACATAGGTCTCTACCTCTTCCAGCTTGCACTCTCTCTGAGAATGAATCAAAGGAGCTGAACCTGCCGCCAAGCTCCAGAAATGAATGCTGCCAGGGGCATCCACCGGCACCTTTATCAGTCGGCCCCTTATTTTGAACAGCTGATCATAGAAAGGACCAGGTTCAGCACTGGAAACTCAATCATTCTGGGCAATACCGTATCTACCTGCAAAGTTCTGGGAGCCAATTCAGGAAATAAACTGCAGACCCAGGCATTGAGAAAATGAAAAGGACCCACAGTCCTCAAGGAACGGGGAGTCCGATGCTTGTACAAATCTCCCAAAGATTTGTAGATTAAACACAAGGCCACCGGGCAGAGCGACAGCCTCATTCCCCAGGCCATCTGACAGGCCGGGTATATAGCTTCTGGCCGGATGATTGTCTCATCCCCTTGAGGGAGAGCAAAAGTGCACAACCAGAATGTGAAGTAAGCCGCGCAATGTGTGATGGGGTCTACACCTGCTGGGTTGGGACCACCTCTGCCTGCACGGCGCAATGAAGATGGCAGCTCTGACTTATAGCGAGGAGTCCTTATCTGCTTGCTGGCCGTCTGACCCATGGAAGGGAAGTCTGCATATTTCAAGGGGCCGTCAAAGAAATACTAAATCCACTGCCCTATCCGGACCCTCAGCTTGCTGCCTTTCTCTCGGGGATGATAGCCTTGGGAGGACCCTCTACTGTACGCCAGACAGATGGAGCGATATGCCTTCATTAGATACCGGTATGAGAAGCCAAGGGAATACTTGCCTTCACCATCGGAACTATCCTTCTCAGAATCTGCCAAACAGACTTCTTCATACGGCTCGCCATCAATGGGCAGTCCGGAAAGCTGTGATAGACTCCAGAGGTCAAGAGATGTCTCACCCTCTGCTGTATAAAATATGTTGAATAAAGGGCAGAACACTTCGAACATTCCACAGCATAACCCTCGGGATATGGGATATCGAAATCTGGAAGCAAAGACACTATGATATACCCCGGCTCTGATCAGCAGAGGGGCATATTCTTTCAGAACAAACTTTGTAAACTCCACTGCTCCTACTCGAAATAGGTGGGCGTTAGTGATCTTGGTATCCCCAAACCAACCAGCGGCCAAATGATACTTGAACTGAACGGCCGAACAATTCAGCACAAAAGGCTCTTCGCGGTACCCCCACTTTACTGGTGCCAGGAAGAGACCGTAGCCGGGCTTCTCCCTATGGACTCGGCCACTGGCATTATCCCACCGAGCAGGTGTAAACTCCGGGGCCCGGGTCAGCATTTTCTTTTCCGACTCCAGCTCCGATATGCCAAGGACTACATCCCAGTCACGCTTCTCCCCGGGAAGATATATAGCCTTCCCACGATACACTGAATCTTTTAGGCTGTCTCTCTCGACCAGAATTGCGGCTTCAACTGCACGAGCTATTCGATAGTCCCGCATTCCACCCACGGTGAAAGTCCGGATAAACGGCATCAAGTGCTTGTCCTTCGGGAAATCCGGACGATAATCAGTGCCCCGTCTGAAGCATGTTTCCATGCCAGTGGAGTATACCCGGGATGTTGACACCGTGTCGGTCTCAGAATCAGACGATTCATCAACGGAAGCGATTTTGTCGTATCCGAAGTCTAGACTATGCACATTCAGCCAGTTTACTGTGGCCCGTGATATATCTGGCTGGGCTGACGAACTGGCCCCGACAGCTCCAGAGGATGCAGCAGCAGAGCCGGAAGCCATTGCAATATCTGCATTCAGGGGAAAAGAAATGTTAAGTAAAAGACCTAAGATAAGAGGCAGTTTCATAAGGATTATTATATATATGAAGCCCTTGAAAATTTCAGCAGCATCTCCCCTTATTCGGGGTCTGCCCAAGGAGAATAGGGAGTCGCCAACCAAGAGGGGGCGATCCCAGAAGCAAAAGGGATTAAATCCCCAAAGAACGTCCTACCCGGGCGAAGTCTAATGAGACGGGTGGAAAGATGGACGGCCGGAGGGGAGGAACTCGCCGCCACCGCCGAGAAAGGGAAAATAGACTGAAGAGAGAGAAGAGGCTGTAGAAAATGAGAAGAAAGAGGCTTTCGGTGCCTTAAATAGAAGCCCCATCAAAGAGGTTCTTGGCGCGGTCAAATGCGCGCCGAGAACCCCCAGGCCGAGAGCCCCCTTTCGGTCGAAAGGCGCGTCGAGAAAGGGCCGCCGAGAACCCCAGGCCGAGAGCCTCCATGCGGCCAAAAGGCACGCCGAGAAGTGCTGCCGAGAGCCCCTTTGCCGGGCGCGCCGAGAGCCCCTTTGCCGGGCGCACCGAGAAGCTCTCCGCCGAGAGTCCCTACCAGTGATTGCGCCGAGAAGCTACAGGCCGAGAGAGCCGTGACGAGAATATTCAAAACAAAGCGATCAAAAGTAATTGAAAGAAATTACAAGAAAAGTCAATGCAAAGAAGCTTCCAAGCTGCAAAATGAAAGATGATTAGCAGTCCCAAACTGATAAATGGGTTCAGATACTGAATTATGCACCTGCAGGCACCGTGTCATTTATTCTGCACTCTCGCCACCTGCAAGTGGGGGGCATTTGTTGACACCTGAAATATAACAGACAATAGAAACGAGACATAATGAAAGATTGAGTGAAAGATGAAGATCCCGGAAGTCCCTGCAAGACCAGGATTACGGAAGATTTATCACTGAAGCTACCACCCGGCTGAAGCCCTCCCCGGCCAAGCTGATGTCCGGTGTTGTCGTCGCTCAGACGGCAATACTGATGAAGAACTGCAGTCCACTGACTGATGAAAATCCCCAGAAATATTCTGATGAAGCTATGCTAACTCACCAATTGATGGGCCTTCGCCTAGCCTGACGGACTCGAGGGACCGACAAATCAAGGGACATATTAAGCGGCTTTAACAGCTCGAGCTTACTGATGAGGAGGCATAAAAGACTAAAAGACCTAAATGGGCCCAGCCGTGTGGCGTCGAGAGCCCAACAAGACCCATATGCGGAAGCTGCCGCCGAGAAGCCTACTGCCTCCGAATAAGGCGCGCCGGGAGCTCATCAACCGTGCGCCGAGATGACCATGCCGATAGGGGGGAAGGTGGTGTTATAAAAACCCCCTTCCTCTCGAGATAAAGGAGGGGGAACAAAGCGAAGAAAAATAAAGAAGAGAGATAGAAAAGCCAGAGAGATCCCACTGAAAAGAAAGAAGAAGAGAAGGAGAAGAAGAAAGCTCCAGGTGGGCTGCTCGGGGGAGGGAGTGGAGTCAATGCTCCACCCTCCCCCCCCATGTTTATTTTCTTCTTTTATTTTCCTCCGTATGTAATAGTCTATGTCCTCGTGCTTTGATTATTCATATGATGACCGAGAATTCTTTTCTTGCCTGCCTCCGTTCCTCCCCTCTGCCTGTTTCTCGGCTTCAGCCTTGTAGTTGATGTAAGTGGTGATAATGAGATGAAATGAAATGTCACAGTTGCCGTGCCGGATATTAGGCAACCGAAGCTCTGCCCTCTGTCTTTCTATGTATATATCTTTTATCTGAATGACCAATAGTCCAGACGCTTCGGGTTTCAGAGTCGTTTCTATGAGTCTGTTCTTCGAAGAGGAATGAAGATAGGGCCCCTACCCCCATCTAATGGGTTATTGGGTTCTGTTTCCTTCTCCCCTCCTGTCTCGATGGCAGATCCCCCACATACATTCGAGTTTTCCTTCGAGGCCCCTCCTTTATGCCATTCAGGAACCAGATACATCAATCTCTCGGTGCCCTGAACTGCTGGTTATGAGATATGTGCTTAATCTGCAGATGAATGCAACCCCACGAGGTTCTGACAAGTGATGACCTCGACTCCTGGGTCCTCCATTCTGACTCTTGAATGATTAGGGCCTAGAATTCCAGTGCCGAGGGTTGTGTCGTTCCTCCATCGCTGGTTTGTTTCCTCGATGCCATTGGGCTTGTCCAGGTGATCAGAGACAGTCATCTCTTGATCTCCTCAGACGGCTGGTGGCAAACAGATAAAAATCTTCACAGGACGTTGTGAGAGGGTCTTATTTCATCTACTGACTTTGCCTTCTAATTCCCTTGGTATCCCTCCAGTAGAAACCTTCATGTAATCCCCTTCTGAACTCCAAATCCTGCCTCAATCCAAGCCAAAAATCCCAGAAATATCTGGAACAGAGTATCGTAATCAAGCCATAAACCCTTTCTGGCCTTGAGCCCTTTCACCTTCCCGGCGCAGGCGTTGGGTAAATGGTTCCCGGTGCGGCCGTTGCCACGCCGAGAGCTATGCAGCCCAGAGGGTTTCCCCCCTTTTTCCTTCAGCATGTTGATAAAACCCTCAATCCTGTTCACTGTCCAAGAAAACCCCTTTGCAATACAGCCTTCCCGGCCCGGGGGCTTCCCGGCGCCAGGATCCCGGCGCGGTGACGAGCGCGCCGAGAACCCCTGCGCCGAGAACCCCCCTTGGCCAATAAAAGCCACGCCGAGAGCTCCCCCCCCGGCCAATAAAACCCACGCCGAGGCTCCTTCTTTGGCCAATAAAACCCAGGCCAAGATCCACCTTCGCACCATCACCCCCCAATCCCTTTAAATCTCTCCACACATCTGTCTAGAGGATGTTCAGAGACCATCACATACGCCCCGAGGAGATACAGCAATGGGGAGGACCTCCCCTATATCTCTTAGTCCCGATCCGGATTTCTCTGCAGCCTTATGAACCTAAAGAGCCATGTCATTACATGTGCTCTGATGGGTTCCAAGGGAACATCAATCGATGATATGAATGCAAGCAATGTCCCCCGCGGCCTGGCGCCGTTCTCCTTTGGTTGTCGTCCCGGCTTCCCGTGGATGATGGCCTATCTCTTCTTGGCATAGTCCAAGTTAAGGGGACATGCTGTCAAAATTCGTACATACCTCATCAGATAGCTATGGTATTCCGCCCTAACCCCGTTGGCCCACGGAGTTCTGCCCTTGCATGTTCTCCGATGGTCTTCCGAAGGGGAATATTAATAAGACATCGCGCCTGCACATGGTGTGTCATGCTGCACCGGTCCTTATCCGGATTCCGGGTTAGATATACCCGATCTTTTACGGGTCCCATCCTGCCGCTGCATGGGTGGTTTCCTATCCCCATCTGGCATAGTCCAAGGTAATGGGGACATGCCGTCGGATGTGTTCCGCATTTGATGTATCGTTGCTTCACTCAGGCTATTTAACGCCTTGCTGATGAGCCAACCCTCGCTCTCGTTTGAGTCTTATTTTTGCCGCTGTCTTCCTCCTATTTTTGGCGTTTAATCAAGGGTTGTCCTTCTTAGGAAGGGCGTAATTAACGTCATAGCCTTTATGGTATGACGGACTTCGGGTCCCGACTCAGACTTCACAATCGACTGATTAAAAGTCAGATCGAGCGCACAATTAAATTGTCACCCCGGTGACTGGCACGCCTAATAATCAATAAATACAAATAAGAGAATTCCCCAAATAAATTAAAATAATAATAAATTTAAATAATTTAAAAATAAAAAACTCCGCATTCCACACGTCCCCACAACGATGCTGAGCTGCAACGTGCACCACGTGCACCAAACTACCGGCCCTTCCCACCAAGGGTCAGCATCCCACCGAAGAAGTCTTCAGAGGAACAACACCAGCGCCGGCTCGGGGCGCCGCTCGTCCAACTCCCGAAAGTCCATGATTGTTGGGGCCCTCCGAGTCCGTCTGGACGGGCAGAGGTCCCAAGTGACACCGGACCGTATCGTCCCGACCGTCCCAGTCCGCAACTCTTTTCAAGGACTGGAGAAGCTGAAAGAGAGGGCCACACCCGCAACCCCAGCTGCGGCACAGAAAAAGGTGCCGGCTCACAGGCCGGCCAAACTAAAGCAAGTCTGGGTACCCAAGGAGGCCCAGCCCACTGCACCCGCCCAGGCAGGGCCCAGCACTTCCCCCCCGAGGAGGGCCCGACGGGATGGAAGGGTCAAGGTGATGACCCCAACTCTCCGACCGGCACCCGTCATCCCGGTGCCGTCCGAGAATGTCCACCGCCGTCCCCGAGGGCGCCGACACAATGCTGCTCGCCCAGCACTCAAGGCCTATTCTCCCCCTGCCACTATTATCGACATGCAACCGTAGGCTGCTCTCCCTGACCAGGAGTGGGAAGGGATCGAGCAGGCTATGAGGAATTACCTCCGAGGCCCGGGTAGCACCCCCGCCGGCCGCCAGAGACTGCTGGGGGCAATGGCCTCCGCTTTCCCAGAAGAAGGAGCCCGACCCACACCCAGCGCGGAGTCGAGGAATCTCTCGGAGGAGCCACGCCAATCGCCTGTACGAGAGGAAGCGTCGTCCCGACGATCGGTCTTCGACAGGCTGGTGTTCCCCGGAAGATCGTCCAGGAGGGAGACAAAGAGAAGCAAGAACAAGAGATGGCAACCATTCACCTGCAACATGGCGGGAGTTCACGGTCGGTACGAGGCCTTGCCCACCGATCCGGAAGAAGTGGCCAGAATCGCCGTCAGGCCAGGGCCCCTCACTAGAAGAGGGAGAGCGGCAGGCGGCGTGGCACCCACAGGCGCCGAGGGGACCTTACCTGAAGAGCCCCTCTCGGCCCTCACCGCCAATGTGGTCACCACCGGCGACACGAGTGGCGGACCCTCGACATCATCCGAGGACGCCCCGGTCGAGGAGACAGGGGGCATGCCCAGCCTCCCCACGGTTGACCCGGCAATGCTGCTCATGATGCAGCGGTTCCAGCAAGAAATTGAATCACTTAAAAAGCAATTGAATGAACGGAACACACCGCCCCCGATGTCCTGGCAGATCGAGGTTTTACCCGAAGCGCCTAGGGACAGGGGGCAATTTTCAGAAGCAGCCCCTCCAGCAACCCTCAACCCTCTCGGGGACGTGCCCCTGCAGCAGGCACACTACACCGCACCAGCCCCGCCACAGGCCTTACTTTCCCAAGGGTCCCTCATGGCCCCCTAGGCGACCGTGCTGGCAACCCCGAGCGCGCAGCCCGCCCATTTTTATCCGAGTCCGGTCGACCCGACAACGGTTAGCCGGTTGATGCTGGAACAGATGATAGACATGAGACTGGCCGAGAGAGGTGACGGGGATCAGACGCCGTTCGACGTCTACCGGGTGCCCTACCCGGCTCACCATGCTGCGAAGAAGTTGTCGGTCGGCGTCACCAAGCCACCCAAGTTCGAAAAGTTCAACGGGCAAGGGTCCCCCAGGGAGCACATTGCTTATTATGTGAATGTCATGGGGGACTTGGCCGCTGATGAGGCCTACCTCCTAAAGTTCTTCGGCTCGACACTCACCGGGCTTGCCTTTGAGTGGTACTCCGGCCTACCACCCGGGTCTGTCGCCGACTGGCCCGACATGCAAAAGAAGTTCAAAGAAAGATTTTATGTTGCAGAACGGGAGGTCACCGTGGCAGAACTTTACGCCACAAAACAGAAGAATGACGAGTCGGCCCTCGACTATACTAAAAGGTGGAGGAACCTCAGCATGATGTGTAGGCGTCCCCCACACCAGGAGGATGCGGTGCAGATCTGCAAACAGAACTTGAAGAAAGAAATCCTGGAAAGGATGATCGGCACCGAGGTCAAGACATTTGACCGCCTGAACAACGTGGTAGCAGAGATCGAGGCATTTTTGGCCCGATACTCCTCCACCCCGGCCATGTCAAGTCAAAGAGGCAGGCAGGCCGAGAAGAAGCCGGCTCCCCCCGAGGTGCACACATTAGACTTCCAGGCTTTTGAAAAACAGAAAGAGAAAGCCAAGGGGGCTGCCGACCTTCCTCCGCCCAGAACCACAGAACGGCGGGAAGGCCCCTCACTAAGGGAGAAGATGAGAAATAAGCTGTATTCCTTTGCCCGGGACAAGTCTAAGCTTCTGTTCGAATGGGCAACCAGCTATAACAAAATCACACTGCCAGAGCCGAAAAGGCCCGGCGACCTAAAGAAAAAGGATGACCCGCGCTTCTGCCCGTACCACCGAGTGCTCGGGCATACCATTGAAGACTGCTATGTCTTCAAGGATGTTATCGAGTCCTTAATCAAGAATGGGGAGCTGGACATGGGGGAGCACAGAGTAGACCCCCCGCCGCATGAGTTGCCTACCATAACCTCCACTATCAACATGGTCTCGCTATACCAGGAGTTTCCTGAGGAGTGGGCGGAGGCCTGCGCCCACGCCACTTATGAGACATTCATCAGGACCCCGGCTCAGGATCAAGGAGGCTGGCAGACTGCAACTAGAAAGAATAGAAGAGCACACGTCCCTCGACCCAGCCCCGGAGTTCATCTGAGGGACGCAACACCCCGGCCTGCACTGCCCCCAGCAAGCCCAGTTCGCCACGACACGGCCCCCCGGCTAGTCATGAGGCGGTCCACTCACAATAAAAAGAGCTCTGTCCCGCTGCAGATGCACAAGAAGACCAGCCCAGAGGTTGAAAGACTTCAGGTTATTATTGATGGGCTTGAAGATTATGAGCAGCCCGAAATCTAGCCCGTGGAGCTGAAGGAGTATGTCCCATTGGAGGAGTTCAAATCACTCGAACTGGCTCCAGGGGCAGAAGCTGAAGTAGAGAAAGAGCCTCCCCTGTGGGCTGAACTTCCCCAAGAGCAGCCATCCGCCGCAGCAGGAAAGAAGAAGAAGAAGAGAAGACCCAGGGGCAAGAAGAAGAAGGAGGTCATCGTCGCCTGCAACACCCTCTCGGCGTTATTCGACATTGCCCTTTCCCTGGAGGAAACAGAAGAAGAGCCACCCCATGAGCCGCCAGAGGTGAATCAAGCTGAAGTCTCCACTTCCCAACATGCCACCAGGTCGGGAAGGAAGTGGGGGCGCCCTCCTCAGGATAACCTCAACATCATGCTCAGGGGGGAACAGCCATACCAGGTTCCTGACCCTGAGGTCCGAGGCACCGAGATCCCTCCTCCGTCGGGTCTCTATCCCGGAGGGGCCAGGAGCCGAGGCACCCCTTCATTCGCCGAATTCATGTTAGCCCGAGCAGGCGGGAAGGCGCGCTCCCAGGGGTCTCCTTCGACTGAAAAAGTAAGCAGCTCTCAAGCTCTACCGACGGCAACTCTTCCTCAGCCAGAAGCGGACAACAGTGATATCCCAAACCTCGCCGAATTCATGCGGGGGGCGGAGGAAGCCCAACAGGCCCCGCCGGCTCAGCAGGCTGCAACAGAGCCCACAAAGCTGGCATCCTCTGACCTGACACCCCAGCTCCAGGGTGGGGGCAGGCGTAGCAAGCCCGAAGAGGTGAAATTACTCAAGGTGCGGGCTGCCTACCGAATAGTCAGACACCTCAAGAAGATCCCGACCCGGTTTACCGTGTGGGAGATGCTGTCTTTGGACGAAGAAACACGGCAAGCCATCATTGCCGCACTCCAGACGCCAGCGCACCTTGAAGCTTGCCTGGCAGAAACCTCACCTGAAGTAGCTGTGGCTTTCACAGAAGACGACATGCTCCTGCCGACCTGCAGCCATAGCAGGCCCCTCTACATGAAAGGGCAGCTTAACGGCCAGCCCATCAATAGGGTCCTGATCGACCCAGGGGCAGCGATAAATATACTCCCCTACCTAGTGTACCAGAAACACTACTTTGACGTACACCTGGTTGAGGTTAAAAATGTCAAGATTGCTGGCTTTAACCAGAAATGTGAGGTGCCCATGGGGGTTGCAGAATTCAGCCTGACCTTTGATGACTTCACCACCAAGGTCCAGTTCCACGTCATCAACTCCAACACCTCCTATAAGGCGTTGCTTGGTCGGCCCTGGCTACACCAGAACAGAGTGGTGCCCTCCACCCTGCATCAATGCATCAAATACCCCTGGGAAGGGAAGGAAGTCAGAATCTTCACCGACCTCCACCCGTTCGAGGTGCTCGAGTGTCACTTGTCAGATGCCAATCTATATCTAGAGAAGGCGAAGCAGGCCCCCCAAGCCGCCCAAGACAGAGGGAAGAAGAAAGTGGAGTCGGGCAGTTGGTTTCCTCCGCCGCCCCCATGTTATGTGGCTCCCCCACATGTACCATTCATTGCACAAGAGGGGGGGGGTATTTAAAGGAGCCCCTCTCCCTATCTACTCTACACCGGGGACGCCTTGCCTCGAAGACCTGCTGGAGGATGTCAGATTCCCGCCAGGGATCATCAAGCCCATTACAGAGATTGACTGTCAAGCGGCCGAGCGGCTGAGGACCTTTGAAGTGCTTAACCCGGAGGGGCCATCCACTATCTTTTATGTTGCCGGGGAAAAGCCAGTCATGGAAGACGATGATTGCCGGTTCCCTAACGAGCTGCATGATCCGCACGTCCCCATTGCGGGACTCCCCCATATGACCAACCAGGCAGCCAGAATGGTCAGAAAGCAAAAGATCCCCCCCCATCAACCCTCCAGCCGGAAGGAAATGTTCGAAAGAATGTGGAACCCACCAAACCTGGATCGGCGATTGCTGCAAATCACCAAGCACCCCGGTCTGGGCTTTTCACTAGAAGATTGTTACGAAACTGATGTGATATCGGTTTTGGCCTTATCCGGTGACGATCCTGCGGAAGCTGCAGATTTGCGGGAAGCCCACCAAGAAGTATATCCCAGGCCTCCGGCTGAGGAGGCACAAGGCGAAGAAGTGTTCCTTTGGAACCCTCTCCGCCGCTGCTGCACGGGGAAAACCCCCTCTCTCTCCGACAGGCTAGCCTCGCAAGAGCACACCGTCGAGGCGCCCTCACTTCGGCCGGCTGGCGAAGCAAGAAGAAGAAGCATGGGTCATGTTCCAAATTCCCCTCGATACGACCCCGTCATGTACGCCTTGTACCATAGGCAGCAACGGGAGATCGAGATGTTAAAAGCACGGCTGGCTGAGTTGACCTCGCTAGTTGCCGACCTCATCCAGGGTTCTCTCCGCCTGTGGGGTGGCCACATGTCTCGACCCCGAGACACCAGCCCCGATGTCCCCGTCTGGTCAAGAAGAGAGACAAGAGACACGGCAAGCCCATTAACCGGGCGGCCAACCAGGCGAGACCTGACACTCCAAGAGAAGCTGCAGAAGCCCTACTCCTTCCCAAGAGAGAAGACTCGGGGTATTTTTGACTGGGCCTGCCATTACGGCAAGGTCTCCCTCCCACGGTCCAAGAGGCCACAGGACACCCGAAGAAGTGGGGACCCACTGTTTTGCCCCTACCACTAGATACTGGGCCACGCCATCGAAGACTGCTATGTCTTCAAAGACATTGCTCAAGACCTCATTGACAGGGACGAGCTCAGAATGGGAGACTATGTGGTAGCTCCGCCACGCCCCCACGTGGCGGACAGCCCCAGAAGAGGAGCCTATACACTATCCATCCAGTACCAGGCGCCAGAAGATGCGGCTGCCCCGGCCCCCGTCGGAGCTGTCCACGATGATTATACAGAAGATCCCGAGGTGGCCTTGTGCCTTTCTGCACCAGCGGACCCCACGGACCCGGCAGCTACGGTCCACGAGGAATGCGCGACAGATGCAGCCCCCGCGCCCCTTCATGAGGAACAAGAAGAGGGGGACAGCGTCCTCGAGCCCGAAGACAATGAAGATCAAGACTTCGTCGATTTGTCGCCAGCCCCGCCGGAAATTGAAAATCGCGGCCAGGCCACAGTCGACGAATTGATTGAGATCAACCTTGGCACAGAAGGTGACCCCAGGCCGACCTTTCTAAGTGCTCTTATGCCCCTACAGGAGAGAGAACAATACACAAAGTTGCTACAAGAATTCCAGGATTGCTTTGCCTAGAATTATAAAGAAATGCCTGGGCTCAGCCCCGAGGTGACTCAGCACATCTTGGCTATCGATCCCACAGTGGAACCAGTAAAGCAGTCTCCTCGGCGTATGAGGTCGGAATTGATCAGCCAGATCTGCAAGGAGGTCGACAAGCTCATAGATGTCAGCTTCGTGGCGGAGAACCAATACACCACTTGGTTGGCCAACATTGTACCGGTAAAGAAAAAGAATTGACAGATCAGGATTTGCGTGGATTTTCGCGACTTGAACAAAGCCTGCCCAAAAGATGACTTTTCGGTGCCTATCACTAAAGTGATGATTGATGCAACCACTGGCCACGAGGCCTTGTCCTTTATGGATGGATCGTCGGCTATAACCAAATTTGGATAGCCGACCATGACCGGATTCACACGGCTTTCAGGTCACCCAAGGGGATATTCCACTACAAGAGGATGCCCTTCGGTCTCAAGAATGCCGGTGCTACATATCAGCGGGCAATGACCAAGATCTTCGACGAGCTACTATATAGCAAGGTCGAATGTTACATTGATGATCTAGTTGTCAAGACTAAGAAGAGAGCTGAACATTTGAGCGACCTTACAGGCTCCGGCTGTATGGGCTGAAGATGAACCCTATGAAGTGCGCCTTTGGCGTGTCCAGTGGTAAGTTCCTCAGCTTTATTGTCCGGCACAGAGGGATCGAGATTGACCCCTTCAAGATAAAAGCCATTCAGGAGTTGCCTCCTCCGAAGAGTTTGGGAGAGCTGAGGTCCCTACAGGGCCGTCTAGCCTATATCCGCAGGTTTATCTCCAACCTGTCGGGGCGTTGCCAACCCTTTCACAGACTGATGATGAAGAACGCACCCTTCAGCTGGGGTCACGAATGCCAGCGCGCGTTCGACCAGCTAAAAGAGTACCTGAAGACCCCGCCCGTCTTGGGGGCACCTGTCAAAGGCAGACCGCTTGTTCTCTACATAGCAGCTACCGAATATTCACTGGGGGCAATGCTCGCCCAGAATAATGATGAGGGAAAGGAGCAGGCGCTCTACTACCTCAGCCGGAGATTGGTGGGAGCGGAGGCCAAATACACTCCGATAGAGAAAGTCTGCCTTGGTTTGGTCTTCGCAGTCAAGAAGATGAGGCATTACATGCTGTCCCATGAAGTAAGCCTAATATCAAGAGCTGACCCTATCAAGCACATCCTCCTCCAGCCTGTCCCGAAGGGGCGCCTTAGCAAGTGGGCCGTGCTGCTCATGGAGTTTGACATCACCTACGTGCCGCAGAAGGCCGTTAAGGGACAAGCCATCGCGGATTTCTTCGCAGCACACCCCGCGCCCGAAGGCTCCCCGTTGGCCACCGAGCTACCCGAAGATGAGACACTGGAGGTGGATCATGTCCAACAAGCTATCTGGCAGCTATACTTTGACGGGGCTTCGAGAATAGAAGCGACCCCGTCCGGACACGCCAAGGTACGGGCCGGAGCCGACATCGTCCTCAAATCGCCAGACGGAGAAGTGATGCACACTTCCTGCTGCATTACTAAGCCCTGCACAAATAATGAAGCATAGTATGAAGCTCTGATCATCGGCCTTCAGGTGGCCCTCCAAATGGAGATCAAAATGCTCCAAGTATTCGGCGACTCGCTGCTGGTCGTCAAGCAGGTCCAAGGACAGTTTGATGTCCGAAAACCTGAGTTGCTCCCGTATCACACTAAGGCGAAGAGACTCATGGAGCGGTTCTACCTTCTTGAGATAGGCCATGTCGCCAGAGGGGAGAATGCACAAGCTGACGCCCTGGCAAAACTCGCAAGCTCACTGGCAGTGCCTCCAGATGGATCTCTCAGTATCCAAGTAATAAATCAACGCCAGATGCCCAATATGATAGAAGAGGAACCAGAAGAAGAAGAGCTAGAAGTCACCACAGCAGAAGCCGTCGGCCTACCCGACTGGAGAGACCCCCTGATGCAGTGGTTCAACTACCAGCAGCTGCCCAAGAAGAGAGAAGAGAAGACCAGGCTGATCAGAATTAAGGACTCTTATGAGCTCTGAAATGGAATATTATTCCAAATGGTGGCCGACGCCAAGCAGAAATTACTCCTCCGATGCTTGTCCATTGAAGAAGCCTGGAGGGTCATGAAGGAGGTCCACGCCGGAACAGCTGGCGCACACCAGGCCGGGCCGAAAATGAAGATTTAAATAAAGAAGCTTGGCTATTATTGGCCTGCGATGTTCGACGACTGCTGCAAATATGCTAAGTCGTGTCAGAAATGTCAGGAGCATGCCACCATACCCAGAAGGCCCCCCGTGCAGTTACACCCAACCGCGCCCAGTTGGCCGTTCGCCCAGTGGGGAACGGACGTCGTGGGTCCCTTACCTGCATCTTCCACAGGCTGCAAATACATTTTGGCGGCAACCGACTACTTCTCCCGCTGGGCAGAGGCTGTCACCTTGCGGGAGGTCACCAGAGAGATCGTGGTCAGGTTTGTCCGCCGTAATATCATATTCTGGTTTGGCGCCCCCGACCGAGTTGTGTCAGACAACGGCAGCCACTTCCGCAACCAGAAGGTCTACCGACTGGCAGAAAAATATAAAATTGAGTGGAGGACATCGACTCCTTACAACCCACAGGCTAATGGGCTGGCCGAAGCTTTTAATAAGACACTTTGTACTCTCCTGGCCAAGACGGTCAGCTTTAACAAAATGGACTGGGAAGAAAGAATGTACGAGGTGCTTTGGGCGTACCAAACTGTATACAAGACTCCAACAGGCTGCTCGCCCTTTTCTCTCGTATATGGCTCGGAGGCAATCGTCCCCGTTGAACTGGAGATACCGTCCCTCAGGGTTGCCATTCAGCATGGCCTTGTCCTTGAAGGGCAAACCAACGTCGACCGAAGGCTTGATGAACTCTCTAGTCTAGAAGGAAAGCGGCTCCAGGCCCAACAGAACATTCAGATCTACCAGGCCCGGATTGCACGCGCCTTTGACAAGCTTGTCAAGGAACGCGAATTCAAAAAGGGCGACCTCGTCATGGTTAAGAGAAAAGACCTCATGGCTTCCAACCCTAAGGGTAAGCGGAATGAGAACTAGCTCGGACCCTACGTAGTCCAAAAAGTCTGGTGAGGACACACGGCGCTATCCTCGACGGAGCACCCGGCACACCGCTACCTCCTTGTGGCTCGGCGACGGCGGCACCTTCTAGTTATCTTTTCATCATGTTTAGACCATGTTGGGCCTCAGTCTGGACTTGCTCAGGCCTTGTGGGCCTTGTCTTTTGGTCCCTGCGTGGACATCTTCTTGTTTGGGCACTTATTGGGCCATATAGTGGCCAGTTGGGTTGCTTTGTGGGGTAATGGATCTTGTTATTGGGTCAGGGGCTTATTGGGGCTTGAAGCCCACTTAAAAGAAGCCCATTAGGGTTTAGGGGGCGGCCCCCCTCCCCATCTAGAGGAGGAGGAGGCAGCCGCCCACCCCTTCCTAGTTCTACTAGGGAAGGTGGGGGGCGCTCCCCTCTCCCTTCCCCTTTTCCCCTCTCCTCCTTTCCCCAACTCCATCCCTTCCTTCTCCCACTTAGATTCCTTTCTTATTTTTCTAAGCTTGCTGAAATATGGGCCGCCTTTCTCTCCTTGGAGCTGGGCGCACCCCTCCCCTTCTAGTTAGATTAGGGTTTTCCCATCCCCTATAAGTAGTTCTCACCTTGTACCGATTACAGTTAACACATGAATTTGAATACAAGTGGAGTATTGTGCAAAAGCTTTTTGCGCCCCTCTCTCTCTCTCTTTCTGCTCCTGCGACGGGAGAACGGCGAGGTGTGACGCCTCAGCCCTCGTTGGACTCCGGGGTTCCCTCTTATCCTCGTCTTCTTCCTCGACGGTTCGTGTTCGTGATTCCAGATTTCTGCCCCGACTTGTAGCAGATCTCGCGCCCCCTTCTTGGACGAGTTTTGCCACGACCTATTTTCCTGGAGATACGTCTGCGTATCAGCTTCGCGTTGGCGCCCGTTTTGCATCAATCGGAGATCGGCACCGCCCGTACCGATTTTCTCTACCGACCTGCGCCAGCACCACTTTCTCTGCTCGCCCAGCGGGGAGGCCCTGATTGCGAATTTTCCCCAGGCCTCCATGCTGCGTCTTTTGCCCTGGTTTCTTCAGGGTTCGTAGATCTCCGAGTCAACTTTCCAACGCCGCCGACGGCGTCGCGTTTCGACATCGTCACCGTCCGTGGCGGTCGATCTCGTGGGGTTGCGCCAGCGTGTCTGCCCAGTCCGCCCAGCGAACCAGCCCCGACTTTCAGCGACTCCTGCAGCTCGCACCGGCGTCGTCTGCCAGCGCCATTTGGCCGAGGGTGATCTCTGCCAGTCAGTTTTCACCCCCAACCGGCCCGGACTTGTTCGGGCACCAGAAGGCCGATTTCCAGATTTTACCGTCGGCGTGCGCAGTTCTGCGCCCACAGAACCTGATCTGACTTTCAGCAGCGCCCACGGTCACCACCGGCGGATCCAGCACGCCCCCTTTGGCCGGAGCGTTCCTCCAACAGTCAGCGACGCGTCCTCTCTGACGGTGCCTCAAACGGGCGTCGTATCAGCCCGTGAGACCCCCCCCCCTCCGCCCAGGCGCGCGCGACACCGGTTTCTGCAGCGTTGCACCCGAACCTCCTCGTGGCCGACCCGTCACCGAGTGCGGCCCGTCAACCCGTGTCCGGCAGCCCCGAACGTATTGGTTGTAGCCTTTTACCTCCCTGCGAGGAGTGGGCCGTTATTGGGTTGTATTTTATTGACCTCTGGTGTATCGGGGTTGTTGGTTCACGGCCGGGGTTCCTTCCCCACGCCTAGGCGTGGAGGTACGCGCTCCGACTCCCCTCCTTTTGCTTGCTCTTTTAGTATGTGATTGATTATGCCGCTTGAGAGAGGGTAGGCGCCTAGCCACTTATTGCCATCACCGCGGATCGTGAGTGAGAGCATCCATCCCTAGCACTAGTCGAGCACCGAGCTAGGACTCGACTCCCCTTGTCTTTGGAGGTCGACTATACGCCTAGACACGTGCGCTTCCCTCCTTGGGAGGGCCGAGGTCGGAGTTTCTGTTGAGAGACGTCCCTCATTCTGTGGGATATCACGGTGGTCAGCCACTTGGCGACCCTTGAGCGTGCTACTGCCGGCCTCAGTTAGAGTCTTTTGTGAGTCTTAGTCCGTGTCGGTCCCCGTCCCGCGTCAAAGTCTACGAAGGTGGGGCCTATGTAATTGTCAACCATCGCGGGGAAGTTCAGTTCCCGCCTCTTAATGGAAGGCACTTGAGACTGTACCACGCTCCGGCGCCCCCGTTCAATCAATAATATAACCCTCCGCCCTATTTTGGGCGGATTTGCGTGATTGATGTCCAAATAACTTGACCACTACCCATGTTTTCAAAAAAAAAAGCGAGAAAAAGGGGAAGAGGAAGGTAAAAAAAAAGGAGAGAAAAAAAAAGAGAAAAAAGAGAGGAAAAAGAGAAGAGAAAAAAAAAGAGAAAAGAAAAAAAAAGAGAGAAAAAAAGGGAAGAAGTGAAGAGAGAAAGAAAAAAAGAAGAGAAGAAGAGGAAAAAAAAGAGAAGAAAAAAAGGGAGAAAGAAAGAGGAGAAAAAGAAAAAAGAAGAGAAGAAGAGAAGAGAAAAAAAAGAAAGAGAGAAGTAAAAAACAAAAAAAGAGAAAGAAGAAAAAAAAAGAAAAGAAAAGATACAAGGGCAAGGGAAGAGTGGAAGCCGAGAAAGGGGAAACTCCTCCCATTTCCAGCCGTCGCCCCGTTGCCACGGAAGTACTAAAAGAAATGACTAAACAAACTCTTCTGTCCGTCCTCCCCGGGCGGTGAGTACCCCTTTGGCTCGGACCTCCCGTCCGGGTCATTGACTAAACAAACTCTTCCGTCCGTCCTCCCCGGGCGGTGAGTACCCCTTTGGCTCGGACCTCCCGTCCGGGTCATTGACTAAACAAACTCTTCTCTCCGTCCTCCCCGGGTGGTGAGTACCCCTTTGGCTCGGACCTCTCGTCCGGGTCATTGACTAAACGAACTCTTCTCTCCGTCCTCCCCGGGCGGTGAGTACCCCTTTGGCTCGGACCTCACGTCCGGGTCATTGACTAAACAAACTCTTCTCTCCGTCCTCAACGGGCGGTGAGCACCCCTTTGGCTCGGACCTCCCGTCCGGGTCATTGACTGAACAAACTCTTCTATCCGTCCTCCCCGGGCGGTGAGTACCCCTTTGGCGCGGACCTCCCGTCCGGGTCATTGACTGAACAAACTCTTCTCTCCGTCCTCCCCGGGCGGTGAGTACCCCTTTGGCTCGGACCACTGTGGAACGCACTAGGTTTCGTTGGGTTCGGAAATATCGTGGGATATCCTTGGTTATATTGATTCGAGATCATCTATCCCACCGGGCGTGCCAGCTTGTGGAACGCACGAAAATTTTGAGGTGTAGAGATATCGGGGTGTTCCTTTTATCAGTTTATCGGTTTATCTAGTGCGAGGGCGTGCCAGTCACCTAGGTGACAATGTGTTCGGGCTTCAAGACTGGAGTGGTCCGAAGCCCGGGGTGCGCTCCATCTGACTAATCAGACGATTGTGGATATCGGGTCGAGACTGGAGACCCGCCGCGCCATAAAGGCCACGACGTTAATTACATCCCCTCGGAGAGGGGAAGACCTCTGATTAATCACCAAGAAAAGGGGCCTCATGGCCTAAACATCAATTTTTCATTAAAGCATGCGAGTTGGGTTTACATAATTTAAACCCTCCGCATCGATATGCAGAACGGTGTTCAAAGCCATACAAATACTTGCTGCGAGTGCGGCAAATTTAATGCAAGTGCGGGATTAGATCCCGATATATATATATATCAGTCACTAAGGACCATCCAGTATTCGGTCGAGAGTCCGTATTCGAAGCATCGAAGGTAACAACAAAGACATTCGGATATCTGACGTAGGTACGGCACGTTTCATGTGGGTGCGGGATCGGATCCCGGAAGAAGTGGGTCAAGCTGATGAACTATCGGCCCAAGAGGTGCACGGATCATGACCATGTCGGGGATCCCGAGGTCCATGTCCGATACCGCGGGGCATCATTACACAGTCCGGGGGAGCGGGTTGTTGAGTGTAAGGCCCGAAACTCGACAACGTGCGCCCTCGCACGCGGATCGACCTACGCGGTCAGGTCGCGGGGTTCGACCTGCCCGGTCAGGTCGCGGGGGTCAAGGGGGTAGCGCCCCTTGCGGGGGGTTTTCGGCGGCAGCGCCCCTGGAACAAAATTTGGATTATAGTAGAGGGGAGACTTAAAGTTTTGTTCATTAACTTCAATTCCCTTTTTTTGTTGATTAAGCATTTTCTTTTCTTTCAAGCACTCCGGATTAGGTGATATTGAAGGGGGGGCGCGCCGGTTAAGGGGGCGCCGTTTTAAGCTGTAAATGGAGATGGAGGGGGGGGGGGCGCCGGTTAAGGGGCGCCGTTTTAAGGTGTAAATGGAGATGGAGGGGGGGCGCGCTGGTTAAGGGGCTCCGTTTTAAGGTGTAAATGGAGATGGAGGGTGGCGCGCCGGTTAAGGGGCGCCGTTTTAAGGTGTAAATGGAGATGGAGGGGGGCGCGCCGGTTAAGGGGCGCCGTTTTAGGCAAAGAAGAGGAGGGTTACGAGAGAGGTGTTAAATCAGCGTGGTGAGGGGTGACCGCGCCGGATTGGGACACGCCGGGACAGCTTCAAAGAGATTTCATTTCAACCCTTTTATGCTCTGTTTCTTGTTTCTTTGAACTGTAAGTTGGTTTATTGATTAGTTGTTCATCTTATGGATGGATTATGTTTACGAGAAGAATATTTAAGTGTTTTAATCGTTTGTTTAGGCGGATTAGCGTGATGATTCAAGTGTTTTGTTTAGGGGGTTAGTTCACAGAGTTTACTGTGTATTGGATTAAAACTCAATTCGTTCTTGAGTGGCTCAATTTGTTCACTTGTTCTTGGCCCTGGCGAGAATCGGGCAGCACCTCCCCTAGATCGGAAGGGTCCGGGGGAAAAGATGGGGCGCGCCATGCGGAGAGAACTCCGACGGCCCCGGAACATCCCGGTGTGTGCATAAGCAACGACACCAGTAAAGTTACCCCATTTGGGGCCGGAGATCCCGAGGGCTAGCCTGCAAGGGAAACCGGTGACCCATGGGTTGTTGCGATCGTATCGACTCCCCCCGTTCGGGGCCGGAGGTCCTGAGGGCCAGCCTACAAAGGAACTCCGACGACCCGAGGGTTGCCGTGATCGCGTGGCTGAAGACCGCGTGAGAGCCGAAGTCTACACAAGAACACGGCGGTAGGGAGAAAAATAGAGCCACTATGGGCTTAGTATTGAGGGGGATTAGGGCATCAAGATCTCCCAAAGGGGAGTTTTCCTTTCATTCCACAACAGACCGAACTCCGGTTAAATTGAAAGGGAATACGAAGACAAAGGTCTACATATGAAGATCACCAAAAGGAAATCAAAGGGGCAGAAGGAAATGCGAAGATAAAGGGGGGAAACGAGCTCTCTTCCCCTCACCTCTCCTTCTTTCTTTCACCCTCTTCTCTCTTCACTTCACTCTCACAGGAACACTGGCTTCGGGCTTCAGGGGATTTCTCTCAGAAGAAAGCTTCCAAGGGTCGTCCCTCCTCTCCAACCGATCAAAGTTCCCCGTGGTGGGCTTTTTATAGGGGCCAGTGGCCCTGTCGAAGGGAGAGGTCCCCCCCCCCTTATTTCTCTTTATTTCCTCTTCTTTCCATCTTGCTTCGCCTGCAACGCCTTTGCCGTGTCGCCGTGTCGAGTGCCGTTGTCGTGGACGTCACCTCCGCCGCAGCTACATTGTGATCGGGAGAGGGGCAGAGGCATGGCCTCCTCCTCTGCTGGCATATCCACCGCGAGACAAGCGGCTTTCATCATTTGCAGGAGCATGGGCGGCCGACGGACGAAGTGGGCGTTCGACGGTGCAGGGCTCGAGAGTTTCCATTTGAAGAAGATGCTTGGATGCCCAACGGATCGAAGCATACCTTTTGCCATTTTAAGCAGTTCGTCGACGTGCTGTTCGCAGGAAACAGGGGACCGTAATGACGACGGGATGGGTTGGCTACTCGCCAGGAAGCGCTTCAGAGAAAGGGGTTAAAACGGCGCCATATTCAAAGGGGCGCCATTTTAAGCATCCAAAATGGAGGCCCCTTCGAGCGCGCCGTGTAGCCAATGAAAAGAAAAGGGGTTAAAACGGCGCCACATCCAAAGGGGGGCGCGCCGTTTTAAAGGGGGGGCGCGCCGTTTTAAGGCGCGCCGTTTTAAAGCCCCCTCGTGCCGTTTTAAGCACTAAACGGATTCTTCTCAAAGTCGCGGCCATTCTACGCGAATGTCGACATTCCCGGAAGGTTTTGGTTGCTATGTATGACCTCTACAATGTTCCATTCGCAGCCTTTGGGGCCCGGTCCCAGACTCTGCTTGACTTTCGGTGCACGTCGGGCTGTGTCGGAGTCCCCGACTCTTCTTTGATTCAGCTCTTGGCACGGCCGGCTGTAGAGTTGTGGCCATATCTTCCGCCCGGGGGGGCTCCCTCATCGGCTAGCGGACCACCAAGCGAGTCCTCATCCTAATCGGGCGAGGCATGAGGTTTATTTGGCATTTTCATCTTCGGCTTGCTCTCGAGTGTCGAGACGTGCATGCCGTATGATCATTATCGACATTTTTCGACGTCCACAAATGCCCCCCACTCGCGGGTGGCGCAAGCGAGGGATGAGTGCGCGGGGATCGCGAGTGTAGAGTTCTTCGACAGGACGTCTGTTCTTCCGAGCCAGTGGGATGCTAGTCCGGTGCAAATTCACGGGAAAGCGCTCACTCCTTCAGCGAAGGGATGAGGGGATCGCTTCACCGCACATGCACACGGACTGGCATATCTGAGTGGAGGTTTGGTCGTCGGCTTGGCAGAGTGCCGAAGCAAGAAAGAGGGGTTCAAGTTTCTCTGACTTGGGTGAAAAGTCAAGATCGGATCGCACGGCTGAGGCTCCAAAAAGGCCTTAGGCGCCGTCAAAGGTGGTTCGTTGACACTGGGATTGCATCAACGCCAGGATTTCAATCTTCTTCCGACCCAGACGAAAGGTCTAAATCGGAGCTTTCGGCGAGGGTGCCACATAAAGTGGATTCGTCAATGCTGGGATTACATCAACGCAAGGATTTCAGTTTTCTTCCGACCCAGACGAAAGGTCTAAATCGGAGTTTTCGGCGAGGGTGCCGCATAAAGTGGATCGTCAATGCTGGGATTGCATCAACGCAAGGATTTTGGTTTTCTTCCGACCCAGATGAAAGGTCTAAATCGGAGCTTTCGGCGAGGGTGCCGAGTAAAGTGGATTCGTCAATGCTGGGATTGCATTAACGCAAGGATTTTGGTTTTCTTCCGACCCAGACGAAAGGTCTAAATCGGAGCTTTCGGCGAGGATGCTGTGGAACGCGGATTTTTTATTATTTATTTATTTTATTTGTTTATTTATGATTTATTTATTTATTGGTTCATTGGCGTGCCAGTCACCGAAGTGACAATTTTATTGTGCGCTCGATCTGACATGGTCAGTCGATTATGAGTGATCGTGTCTGGACTAGAAGTCCGTCATACCATGAACGTTATGACGTTAATTATGTCCTTCTAAGGAAGGACAACCCTTGATTAAACGCTAAAATAGGAGGCCTCGTAAGGCGAACAGATGTTCACATGCTTAATTTTAAACTTCCTACCAGGGCCAGGGAGGCGGGTAAGATAATAACATCAACCACAGAAACAGACTAGATCATGTGATTGGCAGTTCAAAACAGTTATACTTGGTGGGAACAAGGAGATAGAAGATGTCCACCACGGAAAGGCAGAGCCGTGACCATGATATAGGTTTAAAGCTTCGATCGGTATTTCGACAGCCTTTCCTCTTAATCTGGGTTACGCCCAGAGGGAAATAGGCTATCACCCACGGAATGCCGGGATGAAAGCCGAGAGAAAGAGAGAGGTCAAACCTCCCGACCTATATATATCAGCCATGGGGCAATGTTTGATATTCCCTTAGGGAAGCCGGCGGAACTCATGCAGTGGCAGAGCCCTCCCGAGCTAAAGGGGTTACTCATAAATCCGATGCGGGACGGTGGAACATAAGGGAGCCTGACCCCCTTTAAATTTATCCCCGGGACATATATGGTGATCCATGGATATCCCTGAATGGATTAGCTTTGGACATTTGGGCTCATATGATGGCAGGTTAGGCTCTCGGTACGACTAGAGATGAAAGGACAGGGTTCCCGGCGCAAAGGGCAAGAGAGCCAAGAAGGCCAGGGCTCCTGGCGCGCAAAGATAAAAGGGGGAAGCCAGGGAGTTTACGGCGCAGGCTTCCCGGCGTGATGAGGCTCCTGCAAAAGGGGGGGTCTCGGAGTGGGGGGTTGAGCAGGCCGTGGAGGGGTTCTCGACGCGGGCCACCCGGCGCGATGAGGCTGCAAGGGGGGTTTCCCGGCGCGGAGGATGCAGAGAGGGCTCCCGGCGCGCAGGGAAGAAGGCCAAGGCGTAGGCGCTCCCGGCGTTCAGGGGAGGAGATACTCCTGGTGGTTCTTGGCGCCTGAAGAAGTGGCGTCGGGAGCTGTTCACCCGGTTCACTGTGGGCTGGGCCGAGAGGTGTGAGGGCGCCGGGACAAGAAACAGAGCTTACGGTACTCTGTTTTGGGTTTCATATTGGTTAGGGTTGAGGCAAATGGGCCCTAGGGCATTAAATGGCTCAATTCACTGGACTTCGACCTGTTTTGGTATAGGTTCCCAAGGAAGGCCGGGAACATAAAAAGATTGGGAGGGGAACAATAGGGTATAAGGAGCCTCTGTCACCATTGATAGATAAGGTCCCGGGGATGGGTTTCATGTCATCTCTGGCATCCTGGGAGAATTTTGACAGCATCTCCCCTGGACTTAACATTTGCCAGGGAATGATAGACGATCACCCACTGAATGTCTGGGTGAAAGCCAAAAATAGAGGGGTATGGAACCCCTGGCGCCTGTGTATACTTGGAGCAATATCTTGATATCCCTTTTGAGACCGTAGAAGCTTATGCAGTGGCAGAGCTTCCTTGGTCTGAGGGTTTATAAAAGCCGATCGGGTTCGAGAAACCGCGTAGAAAAAGGGGAGTTGCTCCCACTAGTTGTCGTCCCCGTGGTGCGTGTGACGACCCAAGGCATCCCTTGACAGAAGGTGGGATTATGTTGAGCAGGTCACAAGGATATTTGTAGGGTTTATCAATGGTAGCAAGGGTTTTACGGCTTGAGGTTTACAGGTTGGCCAAGAGGAGGGCTTCTCGGCGTGGGATTATAGGTTGGCCAAGGGGTTTCCGGCATGGGTTTACAGATTGGCCAAGAGGAGGGCTTCTCGGCACCAATGGCAAGGATGCAAAAGAGTTCCCGGCACGGGCTTCCCGGTGCGCTAATAAGGTGGCCAAGGGACTCTCGGCACGGGGTCTTCCCGGTGCGAAGACGAGTCGGCCCCGGCGCGATGATGAGAAATGGAACGGGTGGCTCCCAGCGTGCCCGGGAGATGGGATCTCGGCGCAAGAAGGCTTGCGCCGAGGGCTGTTCATCAGCTTCACTGTTTGCGGGGCCATGCTTGATATGGTCATTCGTCGCCCTGGGAACCAAGAGATGGCTGTCTCTGGCCCCAGAGGCGGCTTCGATGACATCAACGGAGGAAGCACATACGCTTAGAACCCCGGAGTTTCTCGAGCTTCAATCATTGCACAGCACGGCTTCATCCCAGCAGCCAAGGGATAGTCTGTCCCGGGCTCTGAGGTGAGCACTAATGGTGCTATGAAGTAGAGAAAAGAAACAGACGAATTGGATCGTCATGCTACTGGTTTACAGATAACACGGGGAATGGCAATAGGGCTTCAGAGGAAGTAAAAATCAAGCTTAAGCTATAGCCCATCATGCATATATATCCATTCATTTGATGATGTCCATCAGGGAAGACATATGGTGAGAAAACCCAGACGATACACCATTCCAATACTCAAACCGATTACAGGGAGAGAGTGAGGGAAAGGGGGACAAACAGATGCCGAGATGTCTCGGCTACATTGCATGAATCAAGATAAGACTTGAAACGATTACATGAAAAAGAAGAAAAGAAAACAAGGGGGAGGGCAGAGCATTGACTCCTCTCCCTCCCCGGATGCCCACCTGGAGCTTCTTCCCTTCTGATCGGTCTCTTCTCTCTTTCTTTTTCAGCGGAGGAGGCTCTCTCTCTCTCCCTCTTCTCTTCTCTTTTCTTTCTTTTTGATCAATGGCCTGGCTTCCGATCCCCTTCTGATTTCAAAGAGGGTTTGCTTTTATAGCTCTCATCCCTCTGTCCTCTCGGTGGAGGGCAGTCGGTGCGGCTTGTTCCATTCGAGACATCTCCCGGCGCGATAAGTAGCCCCCTGTTGAGGCTCCCGGCGCCATTATCAGAAGCCCAAATGGCCGGCCCATGTAGTGCCTTCAGGCCTCATACGTGCCTTAGGCTTCTCTTTATGCTTTCTTTTGAATTAATCTTCATCAGAACCGAATAAGGCCCACCTTTAGTAGAGACATGACTTTGTTGAGATCGTCTTGAGGCTTGATCAGTGAACTCACTGAGGTTTAATCAGTATTGCCGTCTGAATGACGACAAAACTGGGTATGTTTTATCGGCCTTGTCATCTGAGCGGTGACAAGACCGGGCATCAGCTTCAGTCTGACAGACTTCGGCCGGGCGTGTAATCTGTGGAGAGGATTGCTCTTCTGTTCTGACTTTGTAGGAGCCCTGACAATCTTTATCTGCCGGTGCCGGCTTCATCTTTATCTCATATTACATCCATCAGTAAGCTGACATCTGGCTTACCCTGACATATCATCCGTGGATTCTTGGACGAAGCAGTAGTACAGCTCTTCTTAAAGGGCTGGGAGGTCTCATCAGTCGAGTGACTGCGGCTTTATCGGCGCTGCCGTCTGAATGACATCGGCACCGGGCATCAGCTTTGGCCGACAAGGGCTTTAGCCGGGTGAAAGGTTGACGAGCTTCATCATTGATCTTTCACTGTTGGTCAGACCCTCTTTTCAATTGTGCTTCCACCCTTGTTCATTTTCCAGGTGTCAACAAATGCCCCCCACCTGCGGGCGGCGTAAGCGCAGAATAAGCGGCACGGGGCCTGCGGGTGACTTTCATCATTCGAGGGTATCTTCCTCAATTTGTCTTTCAGCTTAATCATGTCGCTGTAGTAACCTTATGCATATCCATCTTTCATTTTGATGTTTTCATCTTTGTATTTTCTTTATTTTCAGCATTTCGGAGCTTCTCGGCATGAACCTCCCGGCGCGACAGATATCGGCGCGAGTGGGCGCATGGGCTTCGTCCTTGGGTTCTCGGCGCGCTTTACGGCCGACAGGGGCTATCGGCCTGGGAGCTGTCGGCGCGCCTTTTGGCCGATGGGGGTTCTCGGCCGGGGAGTTCTCGGCGCGCCTTTTGGCCGACGGGAGCTCTCGGCCGGGGAGTTCTCGGCGCGCATTTGGCCGCGCCGAGAGCCCCTCGGCTTCGGGCCCTACTTAAGGCGCCGAAAGCCCTACTCTTCCTCATTCTCTCCTCTTCTTTCTCTTTCTTCACTTCGGCGGTGGCGGTGAGCTGTGAGCTTTCCCCCCCCCCCCTAAGAGCGTCATTTCCCCCCCCTTTTGCCAATTTTTTTGGGGTAGGTCCGCTATATATATGGGATTGAGTCCCATTTTATGCTCGGGATCACTCCCTCTTGGTGGGTGACTCCCTATTCTTCTTGGGCATACCTCGGACAAGAGGAGATGCTGCCGAAATTTGTTGAGAATTTTGTTTATCTTATTGTTTCGTGCCCATTCATCTTTCTGATGTTTCCTTTCTTGTCTTTGTCTGACTGCAGGTGCTGACATGGCTTCCAGTTCTGCTGTTGCATCTTCCGGTGCTGTTGGAACAAGTTCATCGGCTCAGCCGGACATATCTCGGGCCAAAGTCAACTGGTTGAACGTATACAGCCTGAGCTTTGGCTATGACCAGATTGCTAGTGTCGACGAATCTTCCGATTCTGAAACTGACACCGTATCGACCGCTGAAGTTTATTCTTCCCTGGAAGGTACTGAATTCAGGAGAGCTGCTGACTACCGCCCGGACTTGCCGAAGGATCGTCATTTGCTGCCGTTTGTTCGGACTTTCACCATACGCGGAATGCGGGATGCTCTCATTGCCCGTTCCGTGGAAGCGGCAATACTTGCCGATAGAGACAGCATGAAGGGCTCTGTCTATCGAGCCCGAGCCATATATCTCCCAGGTGAACAGAGGGACTGGAATGCTGTGCTGGGCATTTCCGATTTAGAACCCGAGAAGAAGATGCTGACCCGGGCCCCAGAATTCACCCCTGCAAGGTGGGATCATACCACCGGCCGTGTCCACCGAGAGAAGACCTCATTCGGACTCTTTTTGGCGCCTGCGAAGTGGGGTTATAGAGACGAGCCATTTGTTCTTAACTGCCTGGCCGTTCAGTTTAAATATCAGCTGGCTGCCGGCTGGTTTGGAGATGCCAAATTGACAGATGCCCATCTTTTTAGGGTTGGAGCAGTGGAGTTCACAGAATATGTTTTGAAGGAGTATGCCCCTCTATTGGTTAGAGATGGGGTATACCATAGTGTATTTGCCTCCAGGTTCCAATATCCCGTCTCTCGGGGATTGTGTTGTGGCATGCTTGAAGTGTTCTGCCCGCAGTTCAATACATTCTATACGGCGGAAGGCGAGACATCCCTCGACCTCTGGAGTTTATCTCAGCTTTCTGGCCTACCCATGGACGGGGAGCCATATGAGGAGGTCTGCCTGGACGATTCCATCAAGGACGCCTCTAATGGAGAGGGCAGCTATTCTTTCGGTTATGCATACCGGTATCTGATGAAAGCTTATCGGTCCATCTGTTTGGCCTATAGTAGGGGGTCCTCCAAAGGCTATCAAGCCCGGGAAAAGAGCAGCCGACTGAGAGTCCGTGTGGGGCAGTGGATACAATATTTCTTCGGGGGTCCCTTGAGGTACGTAGACTTTCCTTCCGTAGGGCTGACTTCTGGTAAACAGGTCAGGGCCCCCCGTTACAAGTCAGCACTGCCAGCTTCATTGCGCCGGACAGACGCGGATGGCCCGAACCCAGCAGCGGTTGATCCCATCACCCATTATGCAGCCTATTTGACTTTCTGGCTATGCACTTTCGCTCTCCCTCAAGGGGACAAGATGATTATTAGACCAGAGGCTATATATCCGGCCTGCCAAATGGCTTGGGGGATGCAATTGTCTCTGTGCCCAGTGGCTCTGTGTTTAGTTTACAAATCCTTGGGGGACTTGCATAGGCATCGGACCCCCCGCTCTTCGAGGACCGTGGGTCCCTTTCATTTCTTCAATGCCTGGGTTTGCAGCATTTTCCCTGAGCTGGCCCCGAGAACTTTGCAGTCAGACACACTGCTCCCTCGTATGATTGAGTTCGCTAGTGCTGAACCTGGTCCTTTCTCAGAACAGCTGTTCAAGATGAGGGGTAGGCTAATAAGAGTGCCTGTAGACGCACCTGGCAGCATTCACTTTTGGAGCTTGGCAGCAGGTTCAGCCCCCTTGGTGGACCCTCAGAGGGAGTGCAAAATGGAGGAGGTGGAGGCTTATGTCCATCCTGTTTCGGGGGTCGCCGCCACCCGGCCTCTTTTAGAACCAGAATTGGTGAGGTGGCCCATGGCCATACGGCCCAGTGTATTAATTTTCAGGAAGGGGGGCCTGCTCATTTTGGAGCCCTATTATCCCTTCCGCTTTGGCAGAAATTTTGGTTACGACCAGCATATCCCTCCATCGGCTGCTCAGTTTCCTCTGGAGAGCCGGGCCAAGCACGGGTCTGGTATTGCCGGCGACGGTCGGATATGGTGGGATTTCTTTCATCGTCGGGAAGACACAACTTTCAGGGTCCCGACTGTCTCCAATCGTCTCCCTCGGGTCTCATGAGACTATATCAAGTGGTGGAACATACGCACCAATTTTTATAAAGATGGCAGAGGCGCTTTCTGGGATGTGGCCGAGCGCTCCTTTTTGAAGCGGCAATCAGGGCCTGTATTTGACATTGACGAGGTCCATCTGAGGAGGCTTTATTCCCAGCACCAGAGGGAGGCAGAAGCTTATATCGCTGCCCGTCGGTCTTTGAAGGAGGCGGGTGCGGAACTACCCACTCCTGTCTTTTCTGAAGTTGATGTAGACACTTTCACCAAAGACTTGAGACATCTGGGCCACATAGGGGACACTCATTTGGAGGTGCAGTATCCATTCCCCCCGGAGGAACCACTCTCGAAGGCTACTTCTTGGAGGGGTCCGGCAGACAGGTTTCATCCTTACAGGGCCTTTGTGCGGAGGGAGGACCGCACCCAGTCATATTATCAGCACACCTCCTGGCTTTTTGTACTGTTAAATGTCCACGGGCTGACAGTGGAGAGCCCGGTAGCTGTCATTCTAAATAAGCAGCTTTTTGTTTCTTTCCATTATGTTGACGCCTGGTGCATAGATTACCTCGGCCTATTTCATTGCCTTGATTTCCATGGCCATAAGGACTTGGCCGCCCTGACGGAGAAGTGTCAGACTATTGGCGATGTATGCTGGCTCGTGAAGGAGGCCGCCTCCCGATCAAAGGAGGTAGCTTATATGTATTGGCCGCTTTCCACATTTTACGATGGCCCAGCAGGTGTGCTCCTTGTTTGTTTGATCATGGCTTCTTTCTTCTTATTGTCATGTTTTGCATATGTTGACTATGACTGTCTTTCTCGTGTCTCGCACAGATAGAGCAGACATAAAACGGCAGGGGCTTTACAGGAAGATAATTGCTCAAGCTGAGAAACCTGCCCACTTTGAAATTCCTGAAGCAGCACCTACGACCACTCCCCTACCTCCGGGCAAGAAGAGGAAGCCTTCTGTGGTGAAGGTTGCAGTCGCCAAGGCCAAGAAGGCCAAGGTTGCTCGGACCCGGAAGTCGGCTTCGACTGCGAAGGAAGCTGGAACCCCTCTTCCGGATATCCCTTCATTTGACGCATTCGCATCTCAGAGGGAGGCCGCACAGGCATCTGCCGAAGGTGACGGTGATAGCTTGTAGCTGGAACTTCCTTTGTCGTCTTGACCAATCTCCTAGGGAGTTCTTTGAGGCTGAGCTCCTTTTTATCTGATACAACCCAGGAGCAGGTTGAAGCGCCTGTGGAGACGGACACAAGACTGCCTTCTCCCACCCCGGTTGGCGAGGAGGAGGGTAAATGTGCTTTTTTCATTTATTTCATACTTCCGTTGTTTTCTTTGCTATACTTCTCAGAAGTTTTCTTTTCTTGTAGCAGTGGCAGTCGGGGAGCAAGCCGAGGCCATGATGATGACGGAAGAGCTGCCTCGACCACAGGAGGGTCACAAGACTCGGCCAAAGCAGAGTACTATTCCGGCCAGACGCATAATCACTCGATCTACATCCCGCCATGCTTTAGAGGTACCGGCCCAGCATATAGCTAGTGTGGAAATATCTTCGGGTAGCTCCCAGGTCGTCTCCCATGAGGAGGAAGTAGATTTCAGCGGCAGCGAGCGGGAAGGTATTTCTAAGTCAGAAGCCCCTCCTGCACTTGCGAAAGGTGTTCCGTCTCTTCGACCCGCCAAACTATCAGTGTTATCCTCTGAGGAAGAATTTCAGGAGGAGTTTGCCGGACTCGATACTGAGATTGACATAACTCCACCACTCGCCATTTCGGCCACGGAGCTTTCTTCTCTTTCGCCCCATTTCGAGGGTGCGGACCCTGCTTCAAAGGTGGGTTGTTCTTCATGTATGATGCTTCATTTGTTTCTTTTATTTAGTGCTGAAGGTCGCTTTGCTTTGGTCTCAGAGTATTGTCGCTGCTACCTTGGCCACCTCCACATCCTTCATGGACATTTCTCTTGTAGATTGGGCTATTGTTCCTTTTCTGCCTTTAACTTGCACGGGGGCTCCTGAGATCATTCGCCCTGTGCCAGTGCGGATACAGTCCTCGACAGACTTGGCATCATTAGACTTGGGGGCTGCAGAAGAAAGTGTCATCCCTGCCAGGGCTTCAGATCTTAGAGCCGAAGCAGATCCAGCCAGAAGCTCCGCTTTCATACCGGCCGCAGTAATGTCAATTGCGCCCGAGTTAGCAATTCCTGCCATAGTGGCTACAGAGTCCGAATTCCTGCCTGCACAGTCTAAGGCACCTCTGTCCCCATCACCAGAAAGAGCAGCTGAAGGTGCGGCCTCCATTGCAGAGATAACCCCATTATTCATTGATTCTCCTCCCGCGGATGTTCAAGGTGTAGCTCCCGAGGCAGCAGCAGAGGAGGAGTCTTCAGCCCAGCAGGGGAGTACAGAGAGATACCGGCTAGCTCTTCCGGCAGATTTGCCTTCTTCGTCCTCCCAAGCGGGCATTGGACTATGGGCAGATATTGACGGAGAGGTGACCTTTGAAGTCGTCGCATCTGCTTCCTTTGGCTTTACTTCTCCTGACAGCTTCGTCTGGCAGCATCTGGACATGTTACGCCAGCTAGTAGAGTCTCAGCCTGGCTTGACATATCTACAGCTGAAGGAAATCGCCAATCGCCTCACCGCTGGCCTGCAAGCCATGGGCTGCCCTTTGGACACATGGGCTCAGCGGGTCTTGCTTTGGTTGAAATTCGTGCATCGGAGAGACTTCCTAGCACGGATCATGGTTGATAGGCTGACGGCGTTGATGTTGCAGAGGTCGGAATGCAAATCCAAGGTGGAAAAGCTAACGCTGACACTTGATGAACGCCAGGCCGAGCTACAGAGCATTATTCAGCGGGAGGAGGCTATCCAGAAATGGGTAGCCGTTTTGGAGGCGGAACTCACTGCACTTCAGGCCGAGCTGCAGTAATTATCTTCTATTCGGCCACAGTCCACCGAGGAGGTGGCTTTACTGGAGGGTCGGGTGATGTCTTTCCAGGACCTGTCCATGAGGCTTCAGGAGGAGGAAGCGCGCCTTCATGAGTTAAGTGCCACCCCCTATGTTGGTCTTCTGGCCTTTGAAGATATCTTTCGGCGGCCATGAATTATCTTCACTTTCTTTTCTTTTCTTCCCATCTCTTTCTCTCCCCTTTTTTTTTGTGACACAGCGTCCCCTCGGGGCTCCTTATGTACTCACTTCGTAATGAAAAGAAATATTTTGGCTTCATGTGTATCCATCTTGTTTACCATGTGGTTTCATCACTTCGGGGAAGTAGGGTAGTGGTTTTAGCAACCCCTCATGTGAATGGCTCGTATCTAGCAGGAGAGCGTCCACCCCTTCAGAGAAAGGATGGGGAACTCGCTCCACCGCGTGACGGGCATCCAAAGAGGTGCTTAAACCGGATTGTGTTGGTATCAGCAAACGTCTCTCTTGGCAATATGTGCTATGAGGGAGATAATTTGCAGGAATGTGAAAGAAGGGGTTTCATCAGAATAGATGAAAAGTCTAGACTGGGTAGAGGTTATGGCAGGTGGGACATTTGAAGGGGGCATAGTTTTCATCATAACAGACGTAGGGTCTGAACTGGACAGGGTTTTATCATTGATCGGGCGAAATGCCAGTCGATCAATAGTTGGTTTCATCATCAATATTGGGTTTATATCGAAGCAAAGAAGAGTTTAAGCTTTATCAGAATAGACGAAAAGTCTAAACTAGCGGGGTTTCATCATTGATCGGGCGAGGTGCCGCTCGACCAATGGTAGGTTTCATCATTGATATTGGGTTTATATTGAAGTAAAGAAGAGTTTAAGTTTTATCAGAATAGACGAAAGGTCTAAACTGGCAGGGTTTCATCATTGGTGGGGCTTTGCTAAGAAATGCGTAGGTTTTATCAGGACAGACGTAAGGTCTGAACTGGATAGGCTTTAGTAAAATGGTTATGGGTTTCATCGTCGGTGGGATGTTTGAAAGAGGGTGCGTAGATTTCATCAGGATAGACGTAAGGTCTATCCTGGAAAGGTTTTATCATCGGTGGGGCGTGGAACCAGTTGACCGACGGAAGGCTTTATCAATAGAAGGGAGGTAAAGGTAGCGTGCCGGTTGGCATGGAACTTTTAAATTATCACATTACTGACCCAAGTGCCCTTTCGGGTTTTCACCGGAGCCAGCCCCCTCTTGCTTTTGCCCACGCACCCTTTCGGGTTTTCACGTGGCGGGGTACCCGATTTTGCCTGCGGTGCCCTTTCGGGTTTTCACCACAGCTGGGTTTTTGGCCATTTTTGCCCTTATCCGGGATGTCCGAACAAGTCTGGCGGGGTATCTCTATTTTTAACCCCATTTTTTTTTATATATATACATATGTTTCCTGAATCGGGACTTCAGCACGGATCAGGCGATGTGCTGCTTCATTAGTGCATGCTCTTATCATCGGTATTGGGCATATACCGACGCAAGGATTTTATAGGTTTCATCAGGGTAGACGTAAGGTCTACACTGGGCTGGTTTTATCATTGATCGGGCAGGGTGCCGATCGACCAATGGTAGGTTTCATCACGGCGGGACGTAAAGGGATATGCGAATTTGATAGGACGGGCTTCTTTGTTGATCGGGCAGGGTGCCCATTGATCAAAGGTGGGTTTCATCATCGGTATTGAGTTTATACCAATGCAAGGATCTTATGAATCTTCATCAGAATAGACGTAAGGTCTACCCTGGGCTGGTTTTATTGCTGATCGGGCAGGGTGCCAATCGATCAACAGCAAGTTTCATCATCTATATTGGGTTTATACCAATGCAAAGGTTTCATGGGTTTCATCGGGATAAACGTAAGGTCTAAGCCGGATAGGTTTCATTGCTGCTCAGGCGAGTGTGCCCATTAATCAGCAGCAGGTTTCATCATCGGTATTGGGTTTATACCAATGCAAGGGTTTCATGGGTTTCATCGGGATAAACGTAAGGTCTAAGCCGGATAGGTTTCATTGCTGCTCGGGCGAGTGTGCCCATTAATCAGCAGCAGGTTTCATCATCGGTATTGGGTTTATACCAATGCAAGGGTTTCATGGGTTTCATCGGGATAAACGTAAGGTCTAAACCGGGCAGGTTTCATTGCTGATCGGGCGAGTGTGCCCATTAATCAGCAGCAGATTTCATCACGGTGGGACATAGCGAGACACGCAGCTCTAGTCGGAACAGATGTAAGGTCTAGACCGAACAGGTTTCTTCGTCGATTGGGCAGGGTGCCCTGTCGACCAAAGATGGGTTTCATCATCGGTATTGGGTTTATACCAATGCAAGGATATCATGGATTTCATCAGGATAGACGTAGGGTCTAAACTGGATAGGTTTCATCACTGATCGGGCAATGTGCCAGTCAATCAACAGCATGTTTCATCATCGGTATTGGGTTTATACCAATGCAGGGATTTCATAGGTTTCATCGGGATAGACGTAAGGTCTAAGCCGGATAGGTTTCATCATTGACCGGGCCGTGCGCTAATCGATCAAAGCAGGTTTCGCCATGGTGGGACTTTGGCAAGGTATGAGGGTTTTATCAGGACAGACGTAGGGTCTGAACTGGGTGGGTTTGATCGTTGATCGGACAAGGTGCCGGCCGATCGACGAGAAGTTTATGACGGGAGGTGAGGTTTCTTTAGGATCACCATATTACTGGCCCAAGCGCCCTTTCGGGTTTTCACCGGAGCCAGCCCCCTCTTGCTTTTGCCAACGCGCCCTTCCGGATTTTCACGTGGCGGGGTACCCGATTTTGCCTGCAGTGCCCTTTCGGGTTTTCACCACAGCTGGGTTTTAGCCATTTTTGCCCTTGCTCGGAAAACCTGAACAAGACCGGCAGGGTATCTCTATTTTTAACCCCATTTTTATTTATTTTCATTCTTTTATTCTCTCTTCCCCTCTTTTTGGGAGGGTAACAAGTCGAACTGTCATTAGATCATGACAAGGGATGGCTCGGCTAGGGCGGAGTGCCGCTAGACCAAGGAAGAAGGGTAGCTTGGTTAGGGCGGAGTGCCGCTAGGCCAAGGAAGAAGGGTAGCTTGGTTAGGGCGAAGCTGCCCCCGGGAATCTTAAATGTTTTGCCAAGCCGATAGATCTTTTGATTTCTGAAATGACTTCCATTATCAGATATTATTCGGCTGGGGATCCCAAACCGGAAGATAATGTTCTGTTTGATGAATCTGGCAACCAGCTCACCAGTCACTTCTCGTAATGCTATAGCTTCCGCCCATCGAGAGAAGTAATTTGTTATTGCCAGTATGTACTTATGTCCGGCTGAGGAGGTCGGTAGTGGGCCGACTACATCGGTTCCCCATTGTGCAAACGGCCAGCTAGGGACTGTAGGGTGCAGAACGGCAGGTGGCCTTCTAGGCACAACAGCATGCTCCTGACATTTCTGACATGACTTCGCAAACTTGCAGCAATCTTCAAACATAGTGGGCCAATAGTAGCCCAGCTTCTTGATTTCTATCTTCATCTTAAGGCCAGCTTGGTGAGCACCTGCCGTCCCAGCATGTATTTCTTTCATTGCTTGCCAAGCTTCCTCAGTGGACAGGCAGCGGAGCAAAATCTTCTTGCGTGCATCTGCCATTATTCGGAACAGAGTTCCATTTCTGAATTCATAAGAATCTTTGATCCTTAGAAGTTTCATCTTTTCTTCTCTTTTCTGTGGCAGCTGTTGGTGTAAAAACCATTGTAGCAGGTGCTGTCTCCAATCAGATGCCTGTTCTGTACTGATCGTGGCGACTTCATTTTCTTCGGGGCAGCCTTCTAGCATGCTGGGGACTTGCCGCCGATTTATAACAACAATGTTCAGTGTCTCATTCGGTGGGACTGCTATTGAGCTGGCTAGCTTTGCCAATGCATCAGCCTGGGCATTATGTGCACGGCCCACATGCTTGAGCTCAATATGATAGAATTTCGCCATGAGGCGCACAGCTTTTTGGTGGTAGGGGTTCAACTCCGGCTTTCGCACTTCGAACTCACCTTGGATTTGCTTTATTATCAACATTGAATCCCCGAATACCTAAAGCATCTGGATGCCCATGTTGAGGCTGATGTGCAACCGGATTATCAGAGCTTCATACTCGGCTTCATTATTAGTGCAGGGCTTGTTTATAGAATAGGAAGTCTGCACAACCTCCCCCTCTGGCGATCTTAGCACAATACCGGCTCCGGCCCGTATTCTGGTCTTTCCATCGGAGTCCGTCTCTGTTCTAGATGCTCCATCAAAGAATAGCTGCCACATAGTTGACTGAACCTGGCAGGCTTCTAGTGTCTCATCATCGGGTAACTCAGTCCCCAACATATCATTCTCTGGCACAGGATGCTCTGCGAAGAAATCGGCCACGGCCTGTCCTTTTATTGCCCTCTGGCGTATATATGTGATATCGAATTCCATCAGAATTACTGCCCATTTGCCCAACCGGCCTTTCTGTACTGGCTGAGTCAATATGTATTTGAGCGGATCTGCTGCAGATATCAATCTGTTTTCGTGTGACAGCATATAGTGCCGGAGCTTTTTAACGGCAAAGACTAGTGCCAAGCATGTCTTTTCTATATACGTGTAGCTTTCTTCAGTTATAATCAGCCTCTGACTCAGGTAGTATAGAGCCTGCTCTTTGCCTTCTTCATTTATCTGTGCTAGCATTGCCCCCAGGGAACAGTGTGTGGCTGCAATGTATAGTATCAGGGGCTTGCCCTTAATAGGTGCCCCCAGTACTGGAGGGGTCTTGAGATATTCCTTCAGCTTCTCAAAAGCTTCCTGACAGCCCTCGTCCCAGAGGAACGGTACATCTTTCATCATGAGCTTGTGAAAAGGGTGGCATCTCCCCGACAGATTTGATATGAATCGTCGGATGTAGGCCAAACGCCCTTGTAGAGATCTCAGCTCGTGGAGATTCCTTGGTGGAGGGAGCTCCTGGATAGCTTTAATCTTAGATGGGTCGATCTCAATGCCCCTATGACGGACAATGAACCCAAGGAATTTTCCACTGGACACGCCGAAGGCACATTTCATAGGATTCATCTTGAGTTCATATCTGCGCAGCCTCTGGAACACTATCCTCAGATCTTGCAGATGATCTTCTCTTCTGCTGGTTTTCACCACCAGGTCATCGATGTAGCACTCCACTTTCTTGAAGAGTAAATCATCAAAGATCTTTGTCATAGCTCTTTGATAAGTAGCGCCGGCATTCTTGAGGCCGAACGGCATCCTTTTGTAGTGAAATATCCCCTTCGGGGTGCGGAATGCAGTATGCACTCTGTCTTCTTCAGCAATCCAGATCTGGTTGTATCCGGATGACCCATCCATGAATGACAGGGCTTCATGGCCAGTGGTTGCATCGATGATTACTTCAGTGATTGGCACTGGGAAATCATCTTTCGGGCAAGCCTTATTCAGGTCCCTGAAATCTACACATATTCTGATCTGCCCATTTTTCTTCTTCACGGGCACTATATTGGCCAGCCATGTAGTATATTGGTTCTCTTCAACAAAGCCCATATCGATCAGCTTGTCGACTTCTTTGTTGATCTGATTTATCAGTTCGGGGCGCATTCTCCTGGAAGGCTGCTTCACAGGGCTTGCCTCTGGGTTTATCGCCAATCGGTGCTCTGCCACATCGGAACTCAGTCCTGGCATCTCATCATATGTCCATGCGAAGCAGTCTCGGAATTCTTTCAGAAACTGAATATACTGTTCTTTGACAGCTGGCTCCAACAATGCACTGAGGAACGTAGGCTTTGGCTCATCTGCTGACCCCAGATTCACTTCTATCAGCTCATCGACGGTGGCCTGGCCTCCGTCCTCAACTTCGGGTGGGGCTTCTTGCAAATCAATAAAGCCTCCCGGGATATAATCTTCTTCATTCTCATGATTTTCTGCTTCATCACACTGATCATCAGCAGATGCTGGTGCATCGTATAAGGCCAATATGGCCGGATTCTGTCCAGTCTGCCCCGAGGATGTGACTGGCTCAGCGGAAAACTTCGAAGTGGAGTCTTCCGTGCTTAGAGGCTCTTCTGATGTGGGCTCCCCTGAGAGGTCATCATTATGTAGAGCTCGGAACTCTTCTAGAATGCGCCCAAACTCCAGGCACTCTTGCAGCTCTCTGGCTACTTGGTCTTCATCCGGGGTTCCGGTGTCAAATTGTGCTTCGGCCTGGAACAGATCCTCTTTGCAGGACGGATTCTCCCAGCACCAACCCTTCTTGGTCTCATCAGACATCCTTGCCTCCGGTTGGTTGTCTTGGGCTTCATTGTCTGTTATGGATTGATACATAATCTCTTCATCTTCAAAGGGGTATTGATCATACCCTACTTCTGGGGAATCTTCATTCGGGTAGAAGGCTGAGATGACATCCACCTCGGCTTCATAGCATTCTTGCAGGGTATAACCCAGTCCCGGATGCTGTGTGATCTTCCTCAGCTCCTTGCTATCTCGAGGCGGATCCCATAACTCCTTGAATGCTTTCTTCTGAGCAGCAGGCTGTATCGATGGCATTTGCATCTTGGAGAACATTTGTGAAACCCGTTGGGTAGTATAATCCAGGCCCGTAATTGGTACCATCAGGTTCGCAGCTTCTTCAGGGGCCATGCAATCTTGATCATCTTCTTCGACTGCCTCCCCGGTGTAGAATATGATAGGGGGTTCGCCGAAGCGAGGGATTTCCATAGTCTTTAGGGGCAGCACTGTCTGGTATTCTGTGCTGGCTATGGGCTTGACTAGACCCTGAGGAACTTCCACCTGTGTGTATTTTTCTTTCATCTTTTCTTCAGTATCATCTGGGTGTATGCTGGGAGGAGTGATCCGAGCAAAATCACCAGCATAAGAGATGTGAGACACCCCATGCTTTTTAATGTAGCCCTTTGGCGGCGGCGGAGACCAATTTTTTGCTTTCGTCGCCGGCTTTTCTTGGCTGACCACAGTTTCTTTTCCTTTATCCCTTTGTGACACCTCGGTGTAATAGGATGCATCGAACATATGGCACTCGAACACTTCGAAGGGATGTAGGTCTGCAAACACCCTTTCCTCTTTTCCTTCATGGCAATATTTTATGCATTGGTGTAGCGTGGATGGCACTATCTGATATTCGTGCAGCCACGGTCTTCCCAGCAGGGCCTTATATGTGGTGTTGGAGTCGATTACATAGAATCGTACCACTGTAGTGAGGTCGCCCAGTGTGAGATTGAAATCAGCCACCGCGAGAGGTGTTTCACATTTCTGGTTGAATCCTGCAATTTTCATGTCTCTGACCTTGGTGAGCTGCAGGTCAAAATAATATTTCTGATAGATGCGGTATGGGAGAATATTCACAGCAGCCCCTGGATCTATCAGTATTCTGCTTATCGGCTGACAGTTCAGGGAACCCCTCATATATAGCGGTCTATTATGGCCAGGATTTGGGATTAGCATATCATCCTCTGTGAATGTGACTGATGGCCCAGCATTCACCTCTGTCAAGAGTGCTTCACATTGTGCCGGAGACTGCAGGGCATCCACAATTGCTTGGCGAGCTTCTTCACTCAGAGAGAGAATTTCCCAGATGGAGAATCTGGTAGGGAGCTTCTTCAGCATTTTCATGACTCGACTGCCCACCCGGACATTAGACAATCTCATCTCCTCTGTCCATCGGGGTCTTGGAGGTTCATGTGGTGCCTGTGGCCTTGGCTGCCCAGTCCCAATTTTATCTTCTTCATCGGTCTCCCGGGAGGCTTCTTCTGTAGCGACTGCCCCTGGTTTTGGTAGAGGGTTACTCCCTTCATTCTCCTCATGTTGTTTCTGCTTTCCAGCCGCTGTCTGCTGGCATTTATTGCTTTTATCTGGAGCAGTATGAGCCGGTTGCTCATTTTCTAAGCTGGACAGGAACTCCAGGAACGAAGGGGCTTCATCTGCCTTCTTTTTGTCTTGGTACAGACTGGCAGGGGGAGGAACCTGGACACCTCGTATCTCTGGTTCCGGGATTTGATAGGGTTGCTCCCCTCTGAACATGATATTATGGTTGGCTGGTGGTGGGCGCCCCCATCTTCTCCCAGAACGTGTTGCATGGGCCGAGATAGAGGCTTCGGCATGGTTAGCTTCTAGCGGAGTGTTGGATGCTTCCGGCTCATCATCCTCCCCGGGCAAGGAGAAGAGTACTGATAGAGTGTTACATTGTACTGTAGTGACCTTCTTTCCTTTCTTGGATTTGGGCCGTTTCTTCTTCTTTTGGGAACTTGGCCTTGCTGGCTCCTGCCCCCAGAAGGGCTCATTCTCAGCTTTTTCTTGTTCTGTCTCTGGCTGCTCTTTGATTTTCAATTCTTCGAGCTGTTCCCAGAGTATACAGTCTTTCATCAGCAGATGCTTGGGCTTCTTCTGCTCGTACTCATCAAGCTCATTAATATATTGCTGCAGACGCCTGGCTGCAGGGCTTACTTCTTTATGTGTAGGGAGGGGGGTTTGTCTCCTCCGGTTGTGAGTAGGGATCCGGATGACTGGTCCAGTCTCAGTTGTATGCCATATTGGCTTTATCGGAGGCGGCTCAGGCCTTGGTGTAACACATCGGACAATTGCTCCGCTGGTACTGGCTGCAGGAGTCTTCTTTCTACTTTTTATGGGTATCATCTGCCATCCTTCCTGATCCTTCTGTGGGGTGAGGAAGCAAGCTTCATAGGTATGCTTGGTGCATTCTTCAACGGCTTCCTTGGGCAGCTGTTGGTAGACTGAGATCATATTGGTAGCCACTCTCCAGGGTGGAGGCTCATGTGGATGGGGCGGCTTTACCTGGTAATCTCCCAGCTGCAGCTCACCTTTCTTGACCATTCCTTCCATGATATCTTTGAAGACATAACAATCTTCAATTGCGTGCCCCAGCGCACGGTGAAATGGACAGAACAGCGGATCATCTTTCTTTGCTGCATCTGCTGGTCTTTTGGGTTCAGGCAATGTTACCTTATTGAACTTGTATGCCCAGTTGAACAGTGCGGCCGTCTTATCCTTTGGGAAGGAATATGCTTTTCTCATCTTGTCTCTCAGAGAGACTTTATCTTTTCTTTCTACTGTATCTGCCAGCGGGGGAGCTTCATCTGCCCCTTTCTTCCCCTTCTGTTGCTCGAAGGTTCGGAAATCGACGGTGTTGGCCTCAGAGTGCGATGGCCGTCGCTCATTGGATTTTCCCTTTGGCATGGTGGGGACATTGGCGGTCGGACGCTTGGACAAGAACGTCTCGACCTCTGCCACTATATTGTTCAGTCGGTCAAATGTTCTGACATCTGCACCGATCATTTTTTCTAGCACCTCCCTCCTGAGGCTCTACTTGCATATCTGCACCGCATCTTCTTGATGAGGAGGCCTTCGGCATTTCATGGCTAAGTTCCTCCATCTTTTGATGTAGTCCAGTGCGGTCTCATCTTGTTTCTGCCTAGTTGCATACAGCTCTGCTATCGTGATTTCCCTTTCCGTGACATGAAATCTGTCGCGGAATTTTCTCTGCATATCAGGCCAATCAACCACTGACCCAGCTGGCAAGCTTGAGTACCATTCAAAGGCCAACCCAGTGAGGGATGAGCCAAAGAACTTGAGCAGATAAGCTTCATCGACTACTAGGTCGCCCATGATTGTAGTGTAGTAGGCTATATGCTCCCTAGGGGAGCCTTGGCCATTAAATTTCTCAAACTTCGGCGGCTTACTGACGCCTGGGGGTAGTTTCTTGGCAGCATACTAGGGAGGATAGGGTACCCTGTACACATCATAGGTACCCGCATCACCACCAGTCTTTTCTGACAGCTTCATTTCCATAATTCTTTCAATCATCTGCTTGTGGGCCACAGCTGGATCTATCTCTTCTGGGAAGAAGTGAGCTTGTTGCTGGCTGTGAGGAGTTGTCATCACAGTGGCGCGCAAGATGGGCGCGGTAGGCTGTGTCTGAGACACAGAGGGCTGAGCTGTTGTTTGCTATGGAACGGGTTGGCTTGGTGCTTTGCCCTTATCGGCTAAGAGAGGATTAGCCAGGATAGTTGTTTCTGTTGAGCTGGATGTTTGCCCCGCAGGTTCAGCTTGCTTTGAGATTGATGTAGCTTCATGTCTCTCATTGAGCTGTCTTCGTAGAGCGCTGATCTCCTGCTGATATCTCCTGAACATCATCTGGATCATGGGATCCATGGTTGATGGGATTTGTATATCTTCAGAAGTCCCTTCAGCATCATTAACGAAGGGGTTATCTCCATCTTCTGTTGTTACCACATTAACTGTCATAGTGGTAATCCTGCGGGCTTCATCATCAATTTTCATTTTATCCTTTGCGGCCTGGCCTCTTCTTGTGACAGGACCAGGTCTAGTTGCCAGCCTGAGCAATTCATCTGGCTGAGTTGGTAGTATATCTTGCCCCCTGGCCAGTCCAGCCATGTTGCAGGCGAAGATTTGCATCTTTCCTTTTCGCCTGTAGACCTTTCTTTTTATTTGGCCAGGATATCTGAGCCGGTCAAAGACCGATATTCTTTCTTTGTCTTCTTCCCCGTGCAGGTCTTCTTCATTATATCTGGCCCTGAGGCCTTCTTCATAGTCATTCGAATCGGAGGAGGAGGCTCCGATCATCATTTCTTGGAAGGTTTCTTCTTCTTCATCATCCCTGCCAAGGCACGGGATAGTCTTTGTTGACCTAGGGCAGAGCTCCCTAGGTAGTGGAAGTAGTCTTGGACTACTTGCTTTGTCTCTTCAGAGTTGTGCCTTTGCGGCTCAGGTTGGAACATCAGTCTTTCCTGGCTTCCTTGCTGATAGGCCAGTCTTGTTATCTGAGCATTCAAATGCTCGGCCTTGGAATATCTGAAGATGTCGGCCTGTCTGGCACAGGCCCTCGATCTTCTTGGGACGGCAACCATGGCTGGTTCACACATTCCCGCATCGTCATTCCGGCAGCAGTTGGCAGCAACATCATGGTTCTTTCTCTGCCATCTTCTGCCCCCGGCCCTGGGGTGGGTGACAGCAAGGTCTTCTTTCTTCTCAAGTCTCCTACCCCTCATCATGGGACGAGCAACAGTAAGTTTTCTTTCTCTATCATTTCTTTCATTTCTCCTACCCCAGGCTCTGGGGTGAGCAGCAATAGCATTTCCTGTTTCTTTTCCCTCTCTTCTTTGGCTTCCCGCCCTGAAGCGGGCAACAGCATCATTGGTAGCCTTCTCCTCATCTTGAGCTGGAGCCCAGCTCTGCATCTTCTTCGGTCGCCAGACCTGTTTGTATTTTGCTGGCTTGGGCGCCAGCGGCTTCCTCTCATCGGCCTCCCAGTTGGCATGCCTGGTGGCCAGAGTTTGGAATCTGTTGGTAGTGGGCACTTGCGGGATGATCACGTCCGGGTTGACCTCCCTCGGGCGGCCGTTGAGGTTCGTCCGGATCCCTCCGATCATCATGGTCTTTCCGGAGTTGGAAAGACAACGGTCAGCAGTGACATACCGGCTCCACCGGTTGGTCCTCCTCCCCTTCTGAGCAGCAACGGGGACCATGTCCCTTTTCTGGACATGATGGACGTAGCAGGCGACGGCCGTGGGGGCCGTGTTCTCCGGTAGGATGTTCTTCTGGTCGGTGATCTTCACCGGGGCACTTGCAGCAATGCCTTGCTCATTGTCGTCGACCTGTAGAAGGTTAGTGAAGACGACGCCCAAGCAGTTGGGCAGCCCAATGGCATGCGGCAGTGATCCGAACGCGAGGGGTACCGCCAGGTAGCCTTCGCGCACATGCATGTCAATCGGCTGCTGGTCGAAGCAAACGGACATGATTCCAGCTGTCGTTGTAGATTCCTGGAAATAAGGAAAGTACACAGAATCAGAAGCTTCAGGGGGGCCCGCCGGGCCTACTACTTTAGCGTAAAGATGAAGGGAGACTCGATCCCACCGGGCGTGCCAGACTTATGGAACACGGATTTTTTATTATTTATTTATTTTATTTGTTTATTTATGGATTTATTTATTTATTGGTTCATTGGCGTGCCAGTCACCGAAGTGATAATTTTATTGTGCGCTCGATCTGACGTGGTCAGTCGATTGTGAGTGATCGTGTCTGGACTAGAAGTCCGTCATACCATGAACGTTATGACGTTAATTACGTCCTTCTAAGGAAGGACAACCCTTGATTAAACGCTAAAATAGGAGGCCTCGTAAGGCGAACAGATGTTCACATGCTTAATTTTAAACTTCCTACCAGGGCCAGGGAGGCGGGTAAGATAATAACATCAACCACAGAAACAGACTAGATCGTGTGATTGGCGGTTCAAAACAGTTATACTTGGTGGGAACAAGGAGATAGAAGATGTCCACCACGGAAAGGCAGAGCCGTGACCATGATATAGGTTTAAAGCTTCGATCGGTATTTCGACAGCCTTTCCTCTTAATCTGGGTTACGCACAGAGGGAAATAGGCTATCACCCACGGAATGTCAGGATGAAAGCCGAGAGAAAGAGAGAGGTCAAACCTCCCGACCTATATATATCAGCCATGGGGCAATGTTTGATATTCCCTTAGGGAAGCCGGCGGAACTCATGCAGTGGCAGAGCCCTCCCGAGCTAAAGGGGTTACTCATAAATCCGATGCGGGATGGTGGAACATAAGGGAGCCTGACCCCCTTTAAATTTATCCCCGGGACATATATGGTGATCCATGGATATCCCTGAATGGATTAGCTTTGGACATTTGGGCTCATATGATGGCAGGTTAGGCTCTCGGTACGACTAGAGATGAAAGGACAGGGTTCCCGGCGAAAAGGGCAAGAGAGCCAAGAAGGCCAGGGCTCCCGGCGCGCAAAGATAAAAGGGGGAAGCCAGGGAGTTTACGGCGCAGGCTTCCCGGCGCGATGAGGCTCCTGCAAAAGGGGGGTCTCGGCGCGGGGGGTTGAGCAGGCCGTGGAGGGGTTCTCGACGCGGGCCTCCCGGCGCGACGAGGCTGCAAGGGGGGTTTCCCGGCGCGAAGGATGCAGAGAGGGCTCCCGGCGCGCAGGGAAGAAGGCCAAGGCGTAGGGGCTCTCGGCTTGCAGGGGAGGAGATACTCCTGGTGGTTCTCGGCACCTGAAGAAGTGGCGCCGGGAGCTGTTCACCCGGTTCACTGTGGGCTGGGCCGAGAGGTGTGAGGGCGCCGGGACAAGAAACAGAGCTTACGGTACTCTGTTTTGGGTTTCATATTGGTTAGGGTTGAGGCAAATGGGCCCTAGGGCATTAAATGGCTCAATTCACTGGACTTCGACCTGTTTTGGTATAGGTTCCCAAGGAAGGCCGGGAACATAAAAAGATTGGGAGGGGAACAATAGGGTATAAGGAGCCTCTGTCACCACTGATAGATAAGGTCCCGGGGATGGGTTTCATGTCATCTCTGGCATCCTGGGAGAATTTTGACAGCATCTCCCCTGGACTTAACATTTGCCAGGGAATGATAGACGATCACCCACTGAATGTCGGGGTGAAAGCCAAAAATAGAGGGGTATGGAACCCCTGGCGCCTGTGTATGCTTGGAGCAATATCTTGATATCCCTTTTGAGACCGTAGCAGCTTATGCAGTGGCAGAGCTTCCTTGGTCTGAGGGTTTATAAAAGCCGATCGGGTTCGAGAAGCCGCGTAGAAAAAGGGGAGTTGCTCCCACTAGTTGTCGTCCCCGAGGTGCGTGTGACGACCCAAGGCATCCCTTGACAGAAGGTGGGATTATGTTGAGCAGGTCACAAGGATATTTGTAGGGTTTATCAATGGTAGCAAGGGTTTTACGGCTTGAGGTTTACAGGTTGGCCAAGAGGAGGGCTTCTCGGCGTGGGATTATAGGTTGGCCAAGGTGTTTCCGGCATGGGTTTACAGATTGGCCAAGAGGAGGGCTTCTCGGCGCCAATGGCAAGGATGCAAAAGAGTTCCCGGCACGGGCTTCCCGGTGCACTAATAAGGTGGCCAAGGGACTCTCGGCACGGGGTCTTCCCGGCGCGAAGACGAGTCGGCCCCGGCGTGATGATGAGAAATGGAACGGGTGGCTCCGGCGCGCCCGGGAGATGGGATCTCGGCGCAAGAAGGCTTGCGCCGAGGGCTGTTCATCAGCTTCACTGTTTGCGGGGCCGAGAGCTGTGAGGGCACCGGGATACGAACAGAGGTTTACGGTACTCTATTTTTTGGTTTTAAGGGTGGTTTGGGCAGAAACTGACGGATTCTATGGGCTCTAGACTGCTCAAGGCATCCACTCTGAGTTGGATTAGGTCTAGAATTCAGAGGAGTATTAGGGTTCGAGAGGCATCTGGGAAGCCGGAGTCTGAACGCCCCTGTCCATCGCCATCGTCACGCAGAGCTTGGGGACATGCTTGATATGGTCATTCGTCACCCTGGGAACCAAGAGATGGCTGTCTCTGGCCCCAAAGGCGGCTTCGATGACATCAACGGAGAAAGCACATACGCTTAGAACCCCGGAGTTTCTCGAGCTTCAATCATTGCACATCACGGCTTCATCCCAGCAGCCAAGGGATAGTCTGTCCCGGGCTCTGAGGTGAGCACTAATGGTGCTACGAAGTAGAGAAAAGAAACAGACGAATCGGATCATCATGCTACTGGTTTACAGATAACACGGGGAATGGCAATAGGGCTTCAGAGGAAGTAAAAATCAAGCTTAAGCTATAGCCCATCATGCATATATATCCATTCGTTTGATGATGTCCATCAGGGAAGACATATGGTGAGAAAACCCAGACGATACACCATTCCAATACTCAAACCGATTACAGGGAGAGAGTGAGGGAAAGGGGGACAAACAGATGCCGAGATGTCTCGGCTACATTGCATGAATCAAGATAAGACTTGAAACGATTACATGAAAAAGAAGAAAAGAAAACAAGGGGGAGGGCAGAGCATTGACTCCTCTCCCTCCCCGGATGCCCACCTGGAGCTTCTTCCCTTCTGATCGGTCTCTTCTCTCTTTCTTTTTCAGCGGAGGAGGCTCTCTCTCTCTCCCTCTTCTCTTCTCTTTTCTTTCTTTTTGATCGATGGCCTGGCTTCCGATCCCCTTCTGATTTCAAAGAGGGTTTGCTTTTATAGCTCTCATCCCTCTGTCCTCTCGGTGGAGGGCAGTCGGTGCGGCTTGTTCCATTCGAGACATCTCCCGGCGCGATAAGTAGCCCCCTGTTGAGGCTCCCGGCGCCATTATCAGAAGCCCAAATGGCCGGCCCATGTAGTGACTTCAGGCCTCATACGTGCCTTAGGCTTCTCTTTATGCTTTCTTTTGAATTAATCTTCATCAGAACCGAATAAGACCCACCTTTAGTAGAGACATGACTTTGTTGAGATCGTCTTGAGGCTTGATCAGTGAACTCACTGAGGTTTAATCAGTATTGCCGTCTGAATGACGATAAAACTGGGTATGTTTTATCGGCCTTGTCATCTGAGCGGTGACAAGACCGGGCATCAGCTTCAGTCTGACAGACTTCGGCCGGGCGTGTAATCTGTGGAGAGGATTGCTCTTCTGTTCTGACTTTGTAGGAGCCCTGACAATCTTTATCTGCCGGTGCCGGCTTCATCTTTATCTCATATTACATCCATCAGTAAGCTGACATCTGGCTTACCCTGACATATCATCCGTGGATTCTTGGACGAAGCAGTAGTACAGCTCTTCTTAAAGGGCTGGGAGGTCTCATCAGTCGAGTGACTGCGGCTTTATCGGCGCTGCCGTCTGAATGACATCGGCACCGGGCATCAGCTTTGGCCGACAAGGGCTTTAGCCGGGTGAAAGGTTGACGAGCTTCATCATTGATCTTTCACTGTTGGTCAGACCCTCTTTTCAATTGTGCTTCCACCCTTGTTCATTTTCCAGGTGTCAACAAATGCCCCCCACCTGCGGGCGGCGTAAGCGCAGAATAAGCGGCACGGGGCCTGCGGGTGACTTTCATCATTCGAGGGTATCTTCCTCAATTTGTCTTTCAGCTTAATCATGTCGCTGTAGTAACCTTATGCATATCCATTTCTTTATTTTCAGCATTTCGGAGCTTCTCGGCATGAACCTCCCGGTGTGACAGATATCGGCGCGAGTGGGCGCATGGGCTTCGTCCTTGGGTTCTCGGCGCGCTTTACGGCCGACAGGGGCTATCGGCCTGGGAGCTGTCGGCGCACCTTTTGGCCGATGGGGGTTCTCGGCCGGGGAGTTCTCGGCGCGCCTTTTGGCCGACGGGAGCTCTCGGCCGGGGAGTTCTCGGCGCGCATTTGGCCGCGCCGAGAGCCCCTCGGCTTCGGGCCCTACTTAAGGCGCCGAAAGCCCTGCTCTTCCTCATTCTCTCCTCTTCTTTCTCTTTCTTCACTTCGGCGGTGGCGGTGAGCTGTGAGCTTCCCCCCCCCCCCCCCCGAGAGCGTCATTTCCCCCCCCTTTTGCCGATTTTTTTGCGGTAGGTCCGCTATATATATGGGATTGAGTCCCATTTTATGCTCGGGATCACTCCCTCTTGGTGGGTGACTCCCTATTCTTCTTGGGCATACCTCGGACAAGAGGACATGCTACCGAAATTTGTTGAGAATTTTGTTTATCTTATTGTTTCGTGCCCATTCATCTTTCTGATGTTTCCTTTCTTGTCTTTGTCTGACTGCAGGTGCTGACATGGCTTCCAGTTCTGCTGTTGCATCTTCCGGTGCTGTTGGAACAAGTTCATCGGCTCAGCCGGACATATCTCGGGCCAAAGTCAACTGGTTGAACGTATACAGCCTGAGCTTTGGCTATGACCAGATTGCTAGTGTCGACGAATCTTCCGATTCTGAAACTGACACCGTATCGACCGCTGAAGTTTATTCTTCCCTGGAAGGTACTGAATTCAGGAGAGCTGCTGACTACCGCCCGGACTTGCCGAAGGATCGTCATTTGCTGCCGTTTGTTCGGACTTTCACCATACGCGGAGTGCGGGATGCTCTCATTGCCCGTTCCGTGGAAGCGGCAATACTTGCCGATAGAGACAGCATGAAGGGCTCTGTCTATCGAGCCCGAGCCATATATCTCCCAGGTGAACAGAGGGACTGGAATGCTGTGCTGGGCATTTCCGATTTAGAACCCGAGAAGAAGATGCTAACCCGGGCCCCAGAATTCACCCCTGCAAGGTGGGATCATACCACCGGCCGTGTCCACCGAGAGAAGACCTCATTCGGACTCTTTTTGGCGCCTGCGAAGTGGGGTTATAGAGACGAGCCATTTGTTCTTAACTGCCTGGCCGTTCAGTTTAAATATCAGCTGGCTGCCGGCTGGTTTGGAGATGCCAAATTGACAGATGCCCATCTTTTTAGGGTTGGAGCAGTGGAGTTCACAGAATATGTTTTGAAGGAGTATGCCCCTCTATTGGTTAGAGCTGGGGTATACCACAGTGTATTTGCCTCCAGGTTCCGCTATCCCGTCTCTCGGGGATTGTGTTGTGGCATGCTTGAAGTGTTCTGCCCGCAGTTCAATACATTCTATACGGCGAAAGGCGAGACATCCCTCGACCTCTGGAGTTTATCTCAGCTTTCTGGCCTACCCATGGACGGGGAGCCATATGAGGAGGTCTGCCTGGACGATTCCATCAAGGACGCCTCTAATGGAGAGGGCAGCTATTCTTTCGGTTATGCATACCGGTATCTGATGAAAGCTTATCGGTCCATCTGTTTGGCCTATAGTAGGGGGTCCTCCAAAGGCTATCAAGCCCGGGAAAAGAGCAGCCGACTGAGAGTCCGTGTGGGGCAGTGGATTCAATATTTCTTCGGGGGTCCCTTGAGGTACGTAGACTTTCCTTCCGTAGGGCTGACTTCTGGTAAACAGGTCAGGGCCCCCCGTTACAAGTCAGCACTGCCAGCTTCATTGCACCAGACAGACGCGGATGGCCCGAACCCAGCAGCGGTTGATCCCATCACCCAATGTGCAGCCTATTTGACTTTCTGGCTATGCACTTTCGCTCTCCCTCAAGGGGACAAGATGATTATTAGACCAGAGGCTATATATCCGGCCTGCCAAATGGCTTGGGGGATGCAATTGTCTCTGTGCCCAGTGGCTCTGTGTTTAGTTTACAAATCCTTGGGGGACTTGCATAGGCATCGGACCCCCCGCTCTTCGAGGACCGTGGGTCCCTTTCATTTCTTCAATGCCTGGGTTTGCAGCATTTTCCCTGAGCTGGCCCCGAGAACTTTGCAGTCAGACACACTGCTCCCTCGTATGATTGAGTTCGCTAGTGCTGAACCTGGTCCTTTCTCAGAACAGCTGTTCAAGATGAGGGGTAGACTAATAAGAGTGCGTGTAGACGCACCTGGCAGCATTCACTTTTGGAGCTTGGCAGCAGGTTCAGCCCCCTTGGTGGACCCTCAGAGGGAGTGCAAAATGGAGGAGGTGGAGGCTTATGTCCATCCTGTTTCGGGGGTCGCCGCCACCCGGCCTCTTTTAGAACCAGAATTGGTGAGGTGGCCCATGGCCATACGGCCCAGTGTATTAATTTTCAGGAAGGGGGGCCTGCTCATTTTGGAGCCCTATTATCCCTTCCGCTTTGGCAGAAATTTTGGTTACGACCAGCATATCCCTCCATCGGCTGCTCAGTTTCCTCTGGAGAGCCGGGCCAAGCACGGGTCTGGTATTGCCGGCGACGGTCGGATATGGTGGGATTTCTTTCATCGTCGGGAAGACACAACTTTCAGGGTCCCGACTGTCTCCAATCGTCTCCCTCGGGTCTCATGAGACTATATCAAGTGGTGGAACATACGCACCAATTTTTATAAAGATGGCAGAGGCGCTTTCTGGGATGTGGCCGAGCGCTCCTTTTTGAAGCGGCAATCAGGGCCTGTATTTGACATTGACGAGGTCCATCTGAGGAGGCTTTATTCCCAGCACCAGAGGGAGGCAGAAGCTTATATCGCTGCCCGTCGGTCTTTGAAGGAGGCGGGTGCGGAACTACCCACTCCTGTCTTTTCTGAAGTTGATGTAGACACTTTCACCAAAGACTTGAGACAGCTGGGCCACATAGGGGACACTCATTTGGAGGTGCAGTATCCATTCCCCCCGGAGGAACCACTCTCGAAGGCTACTTCTTGGAGGGGTCCGGCAGACAGGTTTCATCCTTACAGGGCCTTTGTGCGGAGGGAGGACCGCACCCAGTCATATTATCAGCACACCTCCTAGCTTTTTGTACTGTTAAATGTCCACGGGCTGACAGTGGAGAGCCCGGTAGCTGTCATTCTAAATAAGCAGCTTTTTGTTTCTTTCCATTATGTTGACGCCTGGTGCATAGATTACCTCGGCCTATTTCATTGCCTTGATTTCCATGGCCATAAGGACTTGGCCGCCCTGACGGAGAAGTGTCAGACTATTGGCGATGTATGCTGGCTCGTGAAGGAGGCCGCCTCCCGATCAAAGGAGGTAGCTTATATGTATTGGCCGCTTTCCACATTTTACGATGGCCCAGCAGGTGTGCTCCTTGTTTGTTTGATCATGGCTTCTTTCTTCTTATTGTCATGTTTTGCATATGTTGACTATGACTGTCTTTCTCGTGTCTCGCACAAATAGACCAGACATAAAACGGCAGGGGCTTTACAGGAAGATAATTGCTCAAGCTGAGAAACCTGCCCACTTTGAAATTCCTGAAGCAGCACCTACGACCACTCCCCTACCTCCGGGCAAGAAGAGGAAGCCTTCTGTGGTGAAGGTTGCAGTCGCCAAGGCCAAGAAGGCCAAGGTTGCTCGGACCCGGAAGTCGGCTTCGACTGCGAAGGAAGCTGGAACCCCTCTTCCGGATATCCCTTCATTTGACGCATTCGCATCTCAGAGGGAGGCCGCACAGGCATCTGCCGAAGGTGACGGTGATAGCTTGTAGCTGGAACTTCCTTTGTCGTCTTGACCAATCTCCTAGGGAGTTCTTTGAGGCTGAGCTCCTTTTTATCTGATACAGCCCAGGAGCAGGTTGAAGCGCCTGTGGAGACGGACACAAGACTGCCTTCTCCCACCCCGGTTGGCGAGGAGGAGGGTAAATGTGCTTTTTTCATTTGTTTCATACTTCCGTTGTTTTCTTTGCTATACTTCTCAGAAGTTTTCTTTTCTTGTAGCAGTGGCAGTCGGGGAGCAAGCCGAGGCCATGATGATGACGGAAGAGCTGCCTCGACCACAGGAGGGTCACAAGACTCGGCCAAAGCAGAGTACTATTCCGGCCAGACGCATAATCACTCGATCTACATCCCGCCATGCTTTAGAGGTGCCGGCCCAGCATATAGCTAGTGTGGAAATATCTTCGGGCAGCTCCCAGGTCGTCTCCCATGAGGAGGAAGTAGATTTCAGCGGCAGCGAGGGGGAAGGTATTTCTAAGTCAGAAGCCCCTCCTGCACTTGCGAAAGGTGTTCCGTCTCTTCGACCCGCCAAACTATCAGTGTTATCCTCTGAGGAAGAATTTCAGGAGGAGTTTGCCGGACTCGATACTGAGATTGACATAACTCCACCACTCGCCATTTCGGCCACGGAGCTTTCTTCTCTTTCGCCCCATTTCGAGGGTGCGGACCCTGCTTCAAAGGTGGGTTGTTCTTCATGTATGCTGCTTCATTTGTTTCTTTTATTTAGTGCTGAAGGTCGCTTTGCTTTGGTCTCAGAGTATTGTCGCTGCTACCTTGGCCACCTCCACATCCTTCATGGACATTTCTCTTGTAGATTGGGCTATTGTTCCTTTTCTGCCTTTAACTTGCACGGGGGCTCCTGAGATCATTCGCCCTGTGCCAGTGCGGATACAGTCCTCGACAGACTTGGCATCATTAGACTTGGGGGCTGCAGAAGAAAGTGTCATCCCTGCCAGGGCTTCAGATCTTAGAGCTGAAGCAGATCCGGCCAGAAGCTCCGCTTTCATACCGGCCGCAGTAATGTCAATTGCGCCCGAGTTAGCAATTCCTGCCACAGTGGCTACAGAGTCCGAATTCCTGCCTGCACAGTCTAAGGCACCTCTGTCCCCATCACCAAAAAGAGCAGCTGAAGGTGCGGCCTCCATTGCAGAGATAACCCCATTATTCATTGATTCTCCTCCCGCGAATGTTCAAGGTGTAGCTCCCGAGGCAGCAGCAGAGGAGGAGTCTTCAGCCCAGCAGGGGAGTACAGAGAGATACCGGCTAGCTCTTCCGGTAGATTTGCCTTCTTCGTCCTCCCAAGCGGGCATTGGACTATGGGCAGATATTGACGGAGAGGTGACCTTTGAAGTCGTCGCATCTGCTTCCTTTGGCTTTACTTCTCCTGACAGCTTCGTCTGGCAGCATCTAGACATGTTACGCCAGCTAGTAGAGTCTCAGCCTGGCTTGACATATCTACAGCTGAAGGAAATCGCCAATCGCCTCACCGCTGGCCTGCAAGCCATGGGCTACCCTTTGGACACATGGGCTCAGCGGGTCTTGCTTTTGTTGAAATTCGTGCATCGGAGAGACTTCCTAGCACGGATCATGGTTGACAGGCTGACGGCGTTGAAGTTGCAGAGGTCAGAATGCAAATCCGAGGTGGAAAAGCTAACGCTGACACTTGATGAATGCCAGGCCGAGCTGCAGAGCATTATTCAGCTGGAGGAGGCTATCCAGAAACGGGTAGCCGTTTTGGAGGCGGAACTCACTGCACTTCGGGCCGAGCTGCAGCAATTATCTTCTATTCGGCCACAGTCCACCGAGGAGGTGGCTTTACTGGAGGGTCGGGTGATGTCTTTCCAGGACCTGTCCATGAGGCTTCAGGAGGAGGAAGCGCGCCTTCATGAGTTAAGAGCCACCCCCTATGTTGGTCTTCTGGCCTTTGAAGATATCTTTCGGCGGCCATGAATTATCTTCACTTTCTTTTCTTTTCTTTCTTTTCTTCCCATCTCTTTCTCTCCCCTTTTTTTTTGTGACACAGCGTCCCCTCGGGGCCCCTTATGTACTCACTTCGTAATGAAAAGAAATCTTTTGGCTTCATGTGTATCCATCTTGTTTACCATGTGGTTTCATCACTTCGGGGAAGTAGGGTAGTGGTTTTAGCAACCCCTCATGTGAATGGCTCGTATCTAGCAGGAGAGCGTCCACCCCTTCAGAGAAAGGATGGGGAACTCGCTCCACCGCGTGACGGGCATCCAAAGAGGTGCTTAAACCGGATTGTGTTGGTATCAACAAACGTCCCTCTTGGCAATATGTGCTATGAGGGAGATAATTTGCAGGAATGTGAAAGAAGGGGTTTCATCAGAATAGACGGAAAGTCTAGACTGGGTAGAGGTTATGGCAGGTGGGACATTTGAAGGGGGCATAGTTTTCATCATAACAGACGTAGGGTCTGAACTGGACAGGGTTTTATCATTGATCGGGCGAAATGCCAGTCGATCAATAGTTGGTTTCATCATCGATATTGGGTTTATATCGAAGCAAAGAAGAGTTTAAGCTTTATCAGAATAGACGAAAAGTCTAAACTAGCGGGGTTTCATCATTGATCGGGCGAGGTGCCGCTCGACCAATGGTAGGTTTCATCATCGATATTGGGTTTATATCGAAGTAAAGAAGAGTTTAAGTTTTATCAGAATAGACGAAAGGTCTAAACTGGCAGGGTTTCATCATTGGTGGGGCTTTGCCAAGAAATGCGTAGGTTTTATCAGGACAGACGTAAGGTCTGAACTGGATAGGCTTTAGTAAAATGGTGATGGGTTTCATCGTCGGTGGGACGTTTGAAAGAGGGTGCGTTGATTTCATCAGGGCAGACGTAAGGTCTATCCTGGAAAGGTTTTATCATCGGTGGGGCGTGGAACCAGTTGACCGACGGAAGGCTTTATCAATAGAAGGGAGGTAAAGGTAGCGTGCCGGTTGGCATGGAACTTTTAAATTATCACATTACTGACCCAAGTGCCCTTTCGGGTTTTCACCGGAGCCAGCCCCCTCTTGCTTTTGCCCACGCGCCCTTTCGGGTTTTCACGTGGCGGGGTACCCGATTTTGCCTGCAGTGCCCTTTCGGGTTTTCACCACAGCTGGGTTTTTGGCCATTTTTGCCCTTATCCGGGATGTCCGAACAAGTCTGGCGGGGTATCTCTATTTTTAACCCCATTTTTTTTATATATATACATATGTTTCCTGAATCGGGACTTCAGCACGGATCAGGCGATGTGCTGCTTCATTAGTGCATGCTCTTATCATCGGTATTGGGCATATACCGACGCAAGGATTTTATAGGTTTCATCAGGGTAGACGTAAGGTCTACACTGGGCTGGTTTTATCATTGATCGGGCTGGGTGCCGATCGACCAATGGTAGGTTTCATCACGGCGGGACGTAAAGGGATATGCGAATTTGATAGGACGTGCTTCTTTGTTGATCGGGCAGGGTGCCCATTGATCAAAGGTGGGTTTCATCATCGGTATTGAGTTTATACCAATGCAAGGATCTTATGAATCTTCATCAGAATAGACGTAAGGTCTACCCTGGGCTGGTTTTATTGCTGATTGGGCAGGGTGCCAATCGATCAACAGCAGGTTTCATCATCGGTATTGGGTTTATACCAATGCAAAGGTTTCATGGGTTTCATCGGGATAAACGTAAGGTCTAAGCTGGATAGGTTTCATTGCTGCTCAGGCGAGTGTGCCCATTAATCAGCAGCAGGTTTCATCATCGGTATTGGGTTTATACCAATGCAAGGGTTTCATGGGTTTCATCGGGATAAACGTAAGCTCTAAGTCGGATAGGTTTCATTGCTGCTCGGGCGAGTGTGCCCATTAATCAGCAGCAGGTTTCATCATCGGTATTGGGTTTATACCAATGCAAGGGTTTCATGGGTTTCATCGGGATAAACGTAAGGTCTAAACCGGGCAGGTTTCATTGCTGATCGGGCGAGTGTGCCCATTAATCAGCAGCAGATTTCATCACGGTGGGACATAGCGAGACACGCAGCTCTAGTCGAACAGATGTAAGGTCTAGACCGAACAGGTTTCTTCGCCGATTGGGCAGGGTGCCCTGTCGACCAAAGATGGGTTTCATCATCGGTATTGGGTTTATACCAATGCAAGGATATCATGGATTTCATCAGGATAGACGTAGGGTCTAAACTGGATAGGTTTCATCACTGATCGGGCAATGTGCCAGTCAATCAACAGCATGTTTCATCATCGGTATTGGGTTTATACCAATGCAGGGATTTCATAGGTTTCATCGGGATAGACGTAAGGTCTAAGCCGGATAGGTTTCATCATTGACCGGGCCGTGCGCTAATCGATCAAAGCAGGTTTCACCATGGTGGGACTTTGGCAAGGTATGAGGGTTTTATTAGGACAGACATAGGGTCTGAACTGGGTGGGTTTGATCGTTGATCGGACAAGGTGCCGGCCGATCGACGAGAAGTTTATGACGGGAGGTGAGGTTTCTTTAGGATCACCATATTACTGGCCCAAGCGCCCTTTCGGGTTTTCACCGGAGCCAGCCCCCTCTTACTTTTGCCAACGCGCCCTTCCGGGTTTTCACGTGGCGGGGTACCCGATTTTGCCTGCAGTGCCCTTTCGGGTTTTCACCACAGCTGGGTTTTAGCCATTTTTGCCCTTGCTCGGAAAACCTGAACAAGACCGGCAGGGTATCTCTACTTTTAACCCCATTTTTATTTATTTTCATTCTTTTATTCTCTCTTCCCCTCTTTTTGGGAGGGTAACAAGTCGGACTGTCATTAGATCATGATAAGGGATGGCTCGGCTAGGGCGGAGTGCCGCTAGACCAAGGAAGAAGGGTAGCTTGGTTAGGGCGGAGTGCCTCTAGGCCAAGGAAGAAGGGTAGCTTGGTTAGGGCGGAGCTGCCCCCGGGAATCTTAAATGTTGTTACTGACCGCGCAGGTCGATCCGCGTGCGAGGGCGCAACATTGAGTGTTCACTCGCTTTCCGTCGTCTTGCATCGGGTTCATGAATAACCCCTCTAGCTCGGGAGGGCTCTGCCACTGCATGAGTTCCACCGGCTTCTACAGGGAATACCAAACATTGCCCCATGGCAAATATGCGATTCGGGAAGTTCAACACTTTTCTCTCTCGGCTTTCATCCCGGCACTCCGTGGGTGATAGCCTATTTCCCCCTGGGCATAACCCAGATAAAGGGAAGATGCTGTCGAAATACTGATCGATGTTTTAAACCTCATCACGGTCGCGGCTCAGTTTTGAACCGCTGACTTAATGATGTCGTCTCTGAGCCGCTGGCTTGACGATACCGTCTGTTTCTACAGCTGATGTTGTTATCTTGCCCGCCTTTCTGGCTTCGGTATGAAGTTCCATTTCCGCACATGAATATACGTTTGCCTCTCGAGGCCTCCTACTTTTAGCGTTTAATCAAGGGTTGTCCTTCCTTGGAAGGACGTAATTAACGTCATAGCGTTCAGGGTATGACGGACTTCGGGTCCTGACTCGGACTTCACAATCGACTGACCATGTCAGATCGAGCGCACAATAAAATTGTCACTTCGGTGACTGGCACGCCAATAAATAAAATAAATAAATAAATAAATAAATAAAATAAACTAAATATAAATAAATGTGTCAAACAAGCCGACGCCTCAATCTTCTCTTCTTTATCTTCCTTCATCTTTTTCTTGAGCCGGTCAGTCCTGACGAGCTCCAATTGGGTTGAGGCTGGGGCCCGCCTGATGGGGACCCATGCTTGCTTGAATTTAGTCGACTTCTGGGCCGGCTCTTGCTTTGGCATGGACCTGATGTGGTCCCCTTGCTCTCGAGCCAGTGCTTGGAATTGGTTGTGCACCGGCACCATCGAGATTACCCTATCTGGTGAGATCGTGGCCTAACGGCCATTCAGGTACACTCGGACTCCTCCGATCATTACGGATTTGCCCGAGAGGGAAAGTCGGCCTTGCGGCGTGCTAGTGGTTCTCCTTGCCGCCCTCCTGGCAGCCGAGGTGCGCTTCTTCTTCGCTTCAATGTGGTGGACGTAATAGCCCACCATCTTCACAGCTTCGGGTGTCGCCTCCACGGGGGCGACGGGCTCGACCTCCTTAACATCCAAGAGGTCCACGAACATAACCCCGAGGAAGTTGGGGAAGCCAACGACCGGGGGAAAATCGCCGAACTGGATCGGCACTGCCAAGTAGCCATGCTCGGCATGGCTCGCCACAACCAATGGACCGAAAGTGACAGCCATTGGTTCTTCAGAAATGGATCCCTCCTGCAATTTCAAAAATGCGAAAGTTAAGACTTCGGAAAAGGCCATTGGGCCCCTAATCTCGGCGAAAAGATGAGAGGTAGTCCAGTCCCACCGGGCGTGCCAGCTTGTGGAACGCACTAGGTTTCGTTGGGTTCGGAAATATCGTGGGATATCGGTGGTTATATTGATTCGAGATCATCTGTCCCACCGGGCGTGCCAGCTTGTGGAACGCACGGAAATTTTGAGGTGTAGAGATATCGGGGTGTTCCTTTTATCAGTTTATCGGTTTATCTAGTGCGAGGGTGTGCCAGTCACCTAGGTGACAATGTGTTCGGGCTTCAAGACTGGAGTGGTCCGAAGCCCGGGGTGCGCTCCATCTGACTAATCAGATGATTGTGGATATCGGGTCTGGACTGGAGACCCGCCGCGCCATAAAGGCCACGACGTTAATTACATCCCCTCGGAGAGGGGAAGACCTCTGATTAATCGCCAAGAAAAGGGGCCTCATGGCCTAAACATCAATTTTTCATTAAAGCATGCGAGTTGGGTTTACATAATTTAAACCCTCCGCATCGATATGCAGAACGGTGTTCAAAGCCATACAAATACTTGCTGCGAGTGCGGCAAATTTAATGCAAGTGCGGGATTAGATCCCGGTATATATATATATAAGTCACTAAGGACCATCCAGTATTCGGTCGAGAGTCCGTATTCGAAGCATCGAAGGTAACAACAAAGACATTCGGATATCTGACGTAGGTACGGCACGTTTCATGTGGGTGCGGGATCGGATCCCGGAAGAAGTTGGTCAAGCTGATGAACTATCGGCCCAAGAGGTGCACGGATCATGACCATGTCGGGGATCCCGAGGTCCATGTCCGATACCACGGGGCATCATTACACAGTCCGGGGGAGCGGGTTGTTGAGTGTAAGGCCCGAAACACGACAACTTGCTCCCTCGCACACGGATCGACCTGCCCGGTCAGGACGCGGGGGTCAAGGGGGCAGCGCCCCTTGCGGGGGGTTTTCGGGGGCAGCGCCCCCGGAACAAAATTTGGATTATAGTAGAGGGGAGACTTAAAGTTTTGTTCATTAACTTCAATTCCCTTTTTTTGTTGATTAAGCATTTTCTTTTCTTTCAAGCACTCCGGATTAGGTGATATTGAAGGGGGGGCGCGCCGGTTAAGGGGGCGCCGTTTTGAGGTGTAAATGGAGATGGAGGGGGGGGGGCGCCGGTTAAGGGGCGCCATTTTAAGGTGTAAATGGAGATGGAGGGGGGGCGCGCTGGTTAAGGGGCGCCGTTTTAAGGTGTAAATGGAGATGGAGGGGGGCGCGCCGGTTAAGGGGCGCCGTTTTAAGGTGTAAATGGAGATGGAGGGGGGCGCGCCAGTTAAGGGGCGCCGTTTTAGGCAAAGAAGAGGAGGGTTACGAGAGAGGTGTTAAATCGGCGCGGTGAGGGGTGACCGCGCCCGATTGGGCCACGCCGAGACAACTTCAAAGAGATTTCATTTCAACCCTTTTATGCTCCTTGTTTCTTTGAACTGTAAGTTGGTTTATTGATTAGTTGTTCATCTTATGGATGGATTATGTTTACGGGAAGAAGATTTAAGTGTTTTAATCGTTTGTTTAGGCGGATTAGCGTGATGATTCAAGTGTTTTGTTCAGGGGGTTCAGTTCACAGAGTTTACTGTGTATTGGATTAAAACTCAGTTCGTTCTTGAGTGGCTCAATTTGTTCACTTGTTCTTGGCCCTGGCGAGAATCGGGCAGCACCTCCCCTACATCGGAAGGGTCTGGGGGAAAAGATGGGGCGCGCCATGCAGAGAGAACTCCGACGGCCCCGGAACATCCCGGTGTGTGCATAAGCAACGACACCAGTAAAGTTACCCCATTTGGGGCCGGAGATCCCGAGGGCTAGCCTGCAAGGGAAACCGGTGACCCATGGGTTGTTGCGATCGTATCGACTCCCCCCGTTCGGGGCCGGAGGTCCTGAGGGCCAGCCTACAAAGGAACTCCGACGACCCGAGGGTTGCCGTGATCGCGTGGCTGAAGACCGCGTGAGAGCCGAAGTCTACACAAGAACACGGCGGTAGGGAGAAAAACAGAGCCACTATGGGCTGAGTATTGAGGGGGATTGGGGCATCAAGATCTCCCAAAGGGGAGTTTTCCTTTCATTCCACAACAGACCGAACTCCGGTTACATTGAAAGGGAATACGAAGACAAAGGTCTACATATGAAGATCACCAAAAGGAAATCAAAGGGGCAGAAGGAAATGCGAAGACAAAGGGGGGAAACGAGCTCTCTTCCCCTCACCTCTCCTTCTTTCTTTCACCCTCTTCTCTCTTCACTTCACTCTCACAGGAGCACTGGCTTCGGGCTTCAAGGGATTTCTCTCAGAAGAAAGCTTCCAAGGGTCGTCCCTCCTCTCCAACCGATCAAAGTTCCCCGTGGTGGGCTTTTTATAGGGGCCAGTGGCCCTGTCGAAGGGAGAGGTCCCCCCCCCCCTTATTTCTCTTTATTTCCTCTTCTTTCCATCTTGCTTCGCCTGCAACGCCTCTGCCGTGTCGCCGTGTCGAGTGCCGTTGTCGTGGACGTCACCTCCGCCGCGGCTACAGTGTGATCGGGAGAGGGGTAGAGGCATGGCCTCCTCCTCTGCTGGCATATCCACCGCGAGACACGCGGCTTTCATCATTTGCAGGAGCATGGGCGGCCGACGGACGAAGTGGGCGTTCGACGGTGCAGGGCTCGAGAGTTTCCATTTGAAGAAGATGCTTGGATGCCCAACGGATCGAAGCATACCTTTTGCCATTTTAAGCAGTTCGTCGACGTGCTGTTCGCAGGAAACAGGGGACCGTAATGATGACGGGATGGGTTGGCTGCTCGCCAGGAAGCGCTTCAGAGAAAGGGGTTAAAACGGCGCCATATTCAAAGGGGCGCCGTTTTAAGCATCCAAAATGGAGGCCCCTTCGAGCGCGCCGTGTAGCCAATGAAAAGAAAAGGGGTTAAAATGGCGCCACATCCAAAGGGGGGCGCGCCGTTTTAAAGGGGGGGCGCGCCGTTTTAAGGCGCGCCGTTTAAAAGCCCCCTCGTGCCGTTTTAAGCACTAAACGGATTCTTCTCGAAGTCACGGCCATTCTACGCGAATGTCGACATTCCCGGAAGGTTCCGGTTGCTATGTATGACCTCTACAATGTTCCATTCACAGCCTTTGGGGCCTGGTCCCAGACTCTGGGTGACTTTCGGTGCACGTCGGGCTGTGTCGGAGTCCCCGACTCTTCTTTGATTCAGCTCTCGGCACGGCTGGCTATAGAGTTGTGGCCATATCTTCCGCCCGGGGGGGCTCCCTCATCGGCTAACGGACCACCAAGCGAGTCCTCATCCTGATCGGGCGAGGCATGAGGTTTATTTGGCATTTTCATCTTCGGCTTGCTCTCGAGTGTCGAGACGTGCATGCCGTATGATCATCATCGACATTTTTCGACGTCCACAACCTCCCGTCCGGGTCATTGACTAGATAAACTCTTCTCTCCGTCCTCCCCGGGCGGAGAGTACCCCTTTGGCTCGGACCTCCCGTCCGGGTCATTGACTAAACAAACTCTTCTCTCCGTCCTCCCCGGGCGGTCAGTACCGCTTTGGCTCGGACCTCCCGTCCGGGTCATTGACCAAACAAACTCTTCTCTCCGTCCCCTCTGGACGACGAGAAATCTGGTCTCTGACCGAGGCCCCCCGCTTGAGGCCAGCACGCGCTTCCAATATTGCGGCGAAACTAGGGAGTCGCCCGTTCGGTATGGAGGAGTGGTCCCCTCGTCCTCCCCCTGGGAAGGCGAGCACTCTCCTATGCCCGGACATGGGTTCCTGCCTGGTTCTCCCAAAGCGAATCCTCGCGAAGATTCACACCTTGCCAATGTGTCTCAGCACAAAAAAGAGGAGGGGAGGTTAGAGGAAGAGGAAAACAATATACACAGAAGAGAAAAAGGGGAAGAGAGGTCCCTCTGGGATGAGTGCATACACGAAGAACACGTGAAACTGTAACTGTTCTGTTCTATTTAAAGAAGGATCAGATTACATATGCTTCGGGGCATACCCCTGTGTTACAAAAGGAGAGAGCTAAGGGAGGCGACGCTCAGTCGACACCCCAGAAGATGTCCTCGAGGGGGAGGATCCCGACGTAGGGGAAGTTCGTCATATCACGTAACCGGCCCCTCAATTCCTCGAGACGGGCGAGTTCAGCTTCCGCGGACACCGTTTCAACTTGGGCGATGGCGAGAGCTTCGCTCTCACTTTTGACCACCTTCTCAGCCTCGGCAAGGTCAACCGTAGCCGCAGCAAGGTAGCCCTCTAGCTTCTCGATCCGACTCTTGAGGGAGCGGAGGCTTCCCTGGCCTTTCTGCAAGGCCTTCCCATGGCACTCTTCATCATGGCGCCGTGCCTCCAAGGCCTGCAAATACTCGTCCGCTTGGGCGTCTAGCTCGGCGCGCGCGTCGGGAGCCTGGGTCTCGAGAAACTCGCGACGTTTGATATACTTTAATAGCAACAAGACTCGTCGCGACCATTCCCCCAGTGGACAGCCCAGCACTTGCAGCGCCCCGGTCAGCTGCGTCACTATGGTATGTACCTCCCGGTATGACAAGGAGAGATCGGCGAAGAACATCATCCGCAGCGTTACTAGCATTTGATGGACTGGCGCCTCTGACGAGGTGTGACTGACCGAAGGCATGGCTAGGGGAGTAAATTCCACAGTGCTGTCCACCTCCGCCCACAAATCAGCGTCCACCGCGATCGAAGAAGATGGAAGAGCAAGAGCCAAGACGCCTGGCCGGCGTGGCTCGACAGAAGACCCCTGGACAACCACTGCTAAGGAAATGGCTGAGGTCATTGCCGAAGCATCTGGCGCCGCTATCATCCGCTGCTCTCCTGCCTCCTCTTCCCCTGCCCGGCCCGCCTCTGCCGCTAGTTCAACCGGCAGGGGTGCAGGTACCGCTACTTCGGCTAAAGGAGGGGCTTCGAGTAAAGCCGGACCCGACGCCATCACCCACGGACTTTTCTCTCGCATCTGGGGCCCCTCCAGATGTGCAAGGAGCCCCGCGAATATTTATCTTAGGAGAGGGTCCTCCATCTGGGCCGGCAGCCTCGGAAGAGGTGGAAGTGGAACCAGCAGGTGAGGGACGCCTCCCGCCTGTACGAGCACGGCAAGAGTCTCCACCTCCGGAACAGATGCCGGAGTCAGTCCCCCTACTAGTGGCTGACCGGTAATCGGCCTCCACTTGGCGATTGCCTTGCGAGAGTGGCCAGGCGTCCTCCCGGTCGTCGGCACCACCTGCCCACATGAAATACGGTTAGCCGCCCGTCGCCGGGAATAAATTATGCAAGGACGAGAAGTGGGAAGAGCCATAAAGCCCCGCTTACCTCGGCCACCGTGAAGGCGCGGCCTTCGGGCGCAATCTCTCCTTCCTCCAGAGGCTCGTCCGCCGCTTCAGAAACACTTAAAGTCCCTGCGGCCGACTCTTGTTGAAGAGCCTCGAATAGAAGGGCTAGTTTGTCGGAGCCCACATCGACCCCCACCTGACGGTCGATCGGCGCCACTGGGGTACCCTTTTCCACAGCCTCTGGCAAGTTAAGCCCCTGAAACCCAGAATTGACGAGAAAAGATCATTAGGTAAACACGAAGGAGAGGAAGGAGCCGGCCCAAGCAAGCTCACACTTACAGCAGTCTTCCCCACAAAGCTCATGGAGCCAGCAAGTAAGGGGGCCCTGAAGACCGGCTCGGGCGGCTCCGATGCCCCGGACACGCCCTCGTCAGGAGCCGCTTCATCGGAGGAGTAATTGTAGTCTACGTCTTCGCCCGATGATGACTCGACCGCCGCAGGCTCTCCCCTCGCCGGCAAAGGGGCCTCCACTTCGAGGTCAATGGCCGACGCACCCTCCCTTGGGCTAGATGAGGCCGGTACACCGGACTTCAGCCTCCTCCGCGCGTATAGCTGCGTCGCCGGGAGGTACACACGGGGGACAAATAGCCCAATAATTGCCTCTGATGTGCCTGTCACGAAGAAGAAAAGGGTGGATTACATCAAATCCAGTCGGCTCCCAAAGAACAAAGAAGTCATTTAGGCCGACAAAGATAAATACCCTCTTTGGCTCCTACAGCGCGGGGTGACCCACGGGCTTCCCCGACAGGCAAGGCCTTCTCGGGAGTCGCAGCCGTACCCCGGCCTGGGATCCGCACGGGCGTCGGTTCCTCCGTGCCGCCTGTAAGAAAGAAACACATTGTCGCCGTGCGCGCATCCAAGGATGGCCCAGGAGGCAAATCAATCCCGGGTGACGTCGGTGACCGTTGAACCCCGCCGACGTGGTGACTCGGCTCGGTCTGAGTGACCTCGAATTCTTCAAAGGATAGAATGAGGGGCGCCGAAGGGGCTATCCCCGGGACCGGGGATTTCTCGGCCCGCCTTCGCTTCGTTGCTTGCCGCCCGGCCGCCTTGGCAGCAGCCAACGCCTTTTTAACAGGCGACTTGGCTTGGGACCTTCCCTTGGCCTGCAGTAAGGGAGCCGGAGCCGCCGCCGAAGTCGCCTTCGCTATGACCGCGGTTTCACCCATGTCAGGGGCGGGCACGGGAACTGGATCCCCCACGTCAGGAACAGATGTGGGCAAGGGCTCTTCCGCAGGGGCTGAGACAAAAGAAATATTCAGGTGTCAGGGCTTTGCTCCAAAATGAAAATACAAAAAGGGAGAAAGACTTAAAAGACATGCTGATGGTCGAAGGTACTAACCGGCAGGTTGGCTCGGCTCGGGGCGGGCAACTTCAAACTCTTCAAAAGATGGGACCCGTGGCGCCGGAGGAATGGCAGTGGGGGCCTTGGCCGCCTCTGTTTTTCTCCGCTTTGTGTCCCACTGCTTATCCGCCTTCGCGACATCCACTGCCTTCTTCACAGGTGATTTTGCCCGGGGCCTCTTCGCTGCCTTGGGCAGAGGAGCCGTAGTCGGAGCCGGTAGTGCGGCTTCAAAGTAGGCGGGCTTCTGGACGAATCGAAGACGATTGCGGTATGTCGCCATCTGGGTGCTATCGGGATGGTCTGGTAAGAGGAATAAATACATATACACACATGGTTAGCACCCGATAAATCTGCCAAGGACACGACCACGAGAATAGAAGAAGTGGGAAAGGTTAAATACCGTGAGGACCGGTGTACAACCGAAGTGTTATCGGCCAGTAGCTCAAGGATGGCTCCTTGTCCCGATGCGCCGCCTCTCGGACCAGCCAACATACGTCCTCGACCTTCTGGCACCGGTCTGTGAGGCTACCCAGATCTGCGTGCTTCTTCGAGGAGAGGTGGCAGAAAAGATTGAAGTGGTCTATGCCCCACCCGTCGGCATAATAATACAGGACGTGCAGGCGCTTGCCCAGGATGGCGGCCATCTGATCTTCGATCTTCAGCCCATTCACCTACAGCAGAACATACAGCCATGTGGTGTCCTTATAATTCTCGGGCTTCCTCTCCTCCCGCCTCATAAATGTGCGGTATGGGCAGATCAGGTCCCTCTCTGGACGCCAGCTCTTTGCGGGGGTGCCCTCCTCCTCCATGGGGAGCGGGTAATTAATGAGCTCCAGACGATCACTCCATATCCGGCAAAGATCTCGCAATGTCTTCTTATAGTCGTCCTTCGCCACCGGAGGCAACTCCACTTTCGGCGTCGGCCTCGCTTCCCGGGCTTCCCGACGAGCAGCCATATATGCCGCTACCTCTCTCTCCTGCTTGTTCTTGAGCCGAAGAAGATGATTTGGCTCGATGTCAAGCACCGGCACCGCCTGTCTGCTGAGGAACCTCCTCTCAGCCCCATCCCAGCAGTCGGTCTTATGCAATCGATAGAAGGCCGTCCGGGCGTTCCACCACTTTATGTAGTCTTGGGTCACTCGGGGAATGCGACCCGGGGCCGGCACCCTGAAAGAGGCAGTGTCCGCTCGGTGGAAAAAGTCCCACCAGCTCTTAGCATGTTCAGCAACTGAACTCCCCCGGATGTTCCGCGAAGGCAGGCCGAACTGTGCATGATAAACAGGAATATGCTGGTCATACCCGAAGTTGCGACCAAACCGGAAGGGATAATACGGTTCCAGCAGCACATTATCCCCCTTCCTGAACACCAAAACGCTTGGGCGAATGGATAGCGCCCAGTCCCTCAGCTCCGGTTCCAGTAGCGGGCGGACCACATTCTCTTGGCTGATGGGGTGGACGTACTTCTCCACCTGATCGTCCTTGCACTCCCTCTTATTGTTCACCAGAGGGCTAGAGTGCGCGGCCAACGTCCAGAAATGAATAGTGCCAGCCGCATCCCGGGGAACCGTTGTCAGCCGACCCCGAATATCAAACATCCGCATGGAGGTAGAAGCTGGCTCTGCACTGGCAAACTCCAGCATCCTCGGCATTAGTCCCCAATCCTGGAGAGCTCGCAGGGCGAACTCGGGGAACAACGAGCAAACCCACGCGTTGAAGAAATGTAGTGGGCACACATACCGGGCCTGCCTCGAAAACTGATGGGTGCTGATGTCTCCCAGGACCTTGTAAATCAAGCAGAGGGTCGCCGAGCACAAGGAAAGCTTGACGCCCCACGCCATCTGACATGCTGGGTAGATGGCGTCTGGCCAAATAACCATCTCATCCCCGTACGGCATGGCAAATGAACATAGCCAGTACGTGAGATAGGCGGCGCAGTGGGTTAGCGGGTCGACACCCATCGGATTAGGCCCGCTCCGACACCCCTTGGAGGGGATCTTCACACCAAGCTTCGGCTTCGCACGCTTCTTGCGAGCAACAGCGGTGCCGACGCGGGGAAACTCTTCATATTGCTTCAGCCTGTCATAGAAGTATTCCAACCATAGGGCCATGCGCACCCTCTTTCTATCCCCACGGGTGGGCTGCCTCCCACCATGTGACAGCTAATATAATTCTCGGTACGCCTTCATGAGATACAGGTACGAATACCCGAGAGAATAATAGCCATCCCCGTTGGTTTCGTCCTTGATCAAGTCGGGGAGGCACACTTCTTCATAAGGCTCCCCGTCAATGGGCAAGCCGCTCAACTGGCTGAGACTCCACAGGTCCAGGGAAGTCTCGCCCTCCGCCGTGTAGAAAGTGTTGGTCTCCGCGCTGAACACTTCTATCATGCCACAACAGAGGCCCTTGGAGATGGGATAGCCATACCGAGAGGCGTATACACTGTGATAAATGCCAACCCGGACCAGCAACGGACCATAGTTGAATAGTACATATTCAGTGAACTCCACTGCCCCTTCCTGAAAACTGTGGGCGTCTTGAAGTTTCAGCTCCCTGAACCAGCCCAGTGATAATTCATACTTGAACCTTATGGCCAAGCAGTCCAATATAAACGGCTCCTCCCTATAGCCCCATTTGAGGGGAGCCAAGAATAAGCCGAAGCGGGGTGACTCACTGTGCACCTTGCCGGCGGACATATCCCATTTGGCCGGAACGAACTGAGGCGCTCGCACCAGTTTGTCTTCGGCCGGAAGCACTCCTTCAATCCCCAAGACGGGCTTCCACTCCCGGGCTTCTCCCACCAGATACATTGGAATGCTCCTGGGGACGCTGCACAACAAACTGTCCCAAGCATGCAGTGATGTGACACCACCTATGGACCTATTTTGCAAGCATTCAAGTTTGAGCAGCGGACTCACACTAGCGAGCTCACCCATATGGCGCACACTAGTGCCCGATGGCGACTAGGCGATGTTGGAGAGGGTCCGAGGCGGGACCTTGAGGCTCCAATGGTTGGCTAGCTTGGGGAGAACCCCAAATGGGCCTAGTATGCCCAAATCATGGGCGGCCAACACACCAAGGGTGTGGGTTAAGTGGATGCTCTCACAACTCGCCCGCGGTGGTCACTCAATTTGGGTAGCAATTTAAAATCGGACACTCTCTTACCGCCGACGGAGTAACTATAGCAATACTAAGCTAAGCAAGTCCATTACAGCAATGAGAGATGTTCAGGAGCTCACCTAGCCGGCGTGAAGACGCCGACTCCGGCCGGAGACGGGGGCGAACGGGGAGGCGAGGGTATGCACCCGCACGCCGCGTCGGTGTCGCTTCAACCTGAAATGGAAAGATTACACCACTACACCTCTCGCAGGAGGGGTGATCTTGGGGTGGGGATTAATCTTATTACATCCAATACTACCTCCACGCAGGGAGGGGCCTTCAGCCGGCCAAGCGGGGTGGGGACTTATGCTAAGAAAACCCGATTTGCCGATCCCCGCCGGTTCTGCCAACCTTCAGAATTGTTGGATAGGGGGCCGGTGATGTCACTACCACAAATTCCACAGAGCTCAGATCTTGGAGAAACCTGCGCCAAAAGTTTCCCAACTGACAGAGGATGATACCTGAATTTTTTTGGAAGCTCTGGACCTCGGGGCTGATCGGACCGGCGACTGGAGTAGGACAGCAACACTCTGCTTCGGACTGATGCAGAACTGATGCAGTGGATTGCAGAAGGCGCTACGGTCGTTCCCGAACTTCAAATTGAACGAAACTAGCAGTGACGCCATCGTGGTCGGAGTAGCTTCGAGCAGAAGTTGACGGGGCCACAATCTGAGGTCGGAGATGAGAATGGTGGCCAGAGAAATGAAGACAGGTCAAACCTGAGTCCACTGGTGGCAGACTGCACACTCCGACGAAATAATTCAGAACAAATAGCTTGGGCAGGCGATTGGCGTCATTCTTTCTGCTACTGGTGGAGGACTAGATGAAGAAGAATTTTGTAGAAGGAAGTGTGCTCGAATTCCTCCAAGGTTGACCGCAGAGCAGCTTCCAAGATCGCTCTGGTCTTCAGTCTGGGACAGATTGCGCAGTTGTTGAAGATGACGCTCCTCCGGACAGCTCTGAACTCGGAAGGCGGCGAGACCACCACCGTTGGAAAGCTATCTTGATGAAGATTCCAGAAATGTAGGCCTTGCCACCTGAATCTTTGAGAGACGGTCGTGGCTGCCTCTGCAAGTCGCTGCAACTCTGCTGCCTGAAACAGAGGCGGAATGAGAAGAAGATGAGGGGGTGGGGAAGGGGATGGCCAAGAGAGTAAGAGGTGGAGGGTGAACTTGGCTGGTATGGGGAGGGGGGCTGCGACTTTGGGTGATTTGGGAGGTGGGGAGATGGAAGGGCACTGCCCTAGGGAGAGGGAAATTTGAATTTGGGCTTAGGGAAGAGCCCCTTCAACCTTGGGGAGAGGAAGGGGTGCTTAGGAAGTGGTGTTGGGTAGTTGGGGGTTGGGAGGTGGGGTGTGGATTGGAGGATGCCACCTTGGGTTGGGGGGGAGTTAAATGGGTGTATGGGGAAAGGGAGATGTCTTAATGAGGGGTGAATGGGGAGGAGAGAGAAAATTCCAAAAATTGGGGTGGAGGGAGAGAGAGAGAGGGGGGGACCCCTTAGAGAGAGAGTGAGTGAGAGAGAGAAAGACATCAAGTGGGATTTGGAAGTGGATTTCAATTTTCATTCAATTGTTCATTTCTTCAAAATGAGGGGAATGGGGTCCTATATATAGGCAACCCACATTTCTATAAAAGTCCCTGACATTTGACTCAATGACAAATAACCGAAGGGATAGGGGTGCCCTTAGGCCAAGCCCAATGAATTGGGCCCACTAGCCTAACAAACCAACCTAATGACACAATACTTAAGAAAATGACTCACTAACCTAGGTACATGACTCAAATAAAAGGAAAATTACATGATATTGACTCAAAGAAAATGTGAAGATTACATGACTAGACTCAAAAATACATGACTAACATAATGGCGCTTGTCGACGAACAATCCGAGTCCGGAGAAAATGTGGAGGGGCAAGGGATGCCCTCATAAAACCCCCGGGGTGGGGAAAACTCGACCCCGTCGAGTATGGGTCCACCAGGGAAGTAGTACATCGAACTGCGGCTCTGGGTGATCCACGATCTCCATACTCAACCCGCGACCATAGTCGGGGAACGGCGCTTCAGCTCGACAAAGTGGCTTGGTCATACCCTCATGCTGGCGATGGGATCTTGCTTGCCTAGTATTGCCGCTGTGTGCTCACGTCTGGCTCTCAGGCTATTTGTGGTGGCACTCCGAGGGTGTCTCTCACAAGGGTAGGTGTAAGTTCGAGGCACTCACTAGGATCCACCGCGGTGCCCTTAGAGCGTGCTGGATCCGCCACATGAGAAATGGGGAGAATCCCAAAACCCTTTTGAAAGTTCAACCCATAAGCTTGGTTGCCAAAGCCACTCGGAACTTGGCAAGGTCCAAGTCCTCGTGCCCTCAGATTGGAGGTGACCCTAAAGTAGAGCCACTCCAAAGCCATCATCGCCAAGTTGTCAACTTGGAACTCAAAGTGGTGCTTAGGAGTTTGTGCTCGTTTCTTGTGAATCCCACCGCTTGTTGCTTGATACTTGCTTGAATGCATATGCCATGTACTATGATGCGGTGTGAGTTGACAATGTATGGTATGCAAAGGGGGTCCAGGACAACCACATATAGACCTATCATGCATTGATGTTATGAAGACTTTGAAAGATTTGGGAGGACCGAGGCATCCATAGGTGTCCCTCTTGTGAGTGAGTGTGATGAATGTTGGAGGACCCGGACATCCATGAATGCTCCTAACGTGCTTGAGATTTATGATGAATGATGGTGGATCATTACAACCAAATATTGACCACTCATGTTTTCTTCTTGACATGTGGGTGATATGGATGAATGTACCCGACGGACTAATCATGCCAAGCGGTGTGATGTGCCAAGACATATGAATTCCTTTCCCAAAGATGACTTCCTCATGTGGGATGGTGGGGTGGTCTTTGAGCTTCCACTCAAAAGGGTCGAAGGGATCTAGGTAGGTGGATATAGGGTGGGGCACCTTCTTGATCTCTAGGCGGGTGTTGCCTAAGGTCATGATTCCTATGGTGTAACCTGGGTCATGGATGAGGTGGGCTTGGCACAACATGGTGGGTGGGGGTAGGAAAGGGTGGGTGGTGAATAAGGTGAGTGGGTTACATGGAGATCTAGGCTCCCATAGAAAAGGGTTAAAGGGATCATGGTAAGGGTCACCTTGGTAGGGGTACTCTATGCTCTCAAGGTCCTCGAATGGTGAGTCCTCCTCCTCAATAATTGGGCCAAAGTTGCTAATGGGTTGGCCGATCAAAGCACTTGGGATCTCTATGGTTGGGGAGTGGAATAGGATAGGTTCTTCCTCCATGGGAAGAAGGAGGATGATCTCACTAGTAACTTGGCCATTAGTGTAGATGGAAGTGATGGAGCCAATGGTGGGATATGCTAGGCTAATGGTGTTAGTTTCGGACGGTCTCATGGCTAGCATATTGGTCAAGTGAATTTGCCAATGTAGGTAGTTCACTAAGTCTCCCAAATCTTCCACACAATAGGAAGTTTGATAAGTGACATGTGGCTGAATGGGAATGATTTGGGATTGATATCCCATGGGTAGGTGGCATGGTTGTGAAATAGGAATGGTGAAACCTTTCTTGAGCCATTGGAGTATGGACTTACCTATGGTGAGGTTGGGTGTCTCTAGAGGAGCTAGGCTAGAGGTGTGTGAGTTGTTTGGCCTTTGGATTTCCTCTATGTTGGGAGGTGGATCCGGATGGGCATCCTTCTCCACTTGGGTGGGTGTGTGGGTTGTAACTTCTATTACTAATAGAGTAGGGGGATCTATGGGGGGTGGTTTGGTGATAGCTAGCGTATGACACACCTGGGGTGGTGAACAAGCATGGGCTTGGGTTGGGATAGGAAGGGGAAGTAGAGGAGGCCTAGGTTGGGGAAAGATTGGTGTAGGAAGCGGGAGGTGGGTTGGGTGAGGGATTTTGGGTTGATTTATTTTGGGAGATGTGTCCCTTTTTGGGGATGATGGTGGGTTTGTGGTGGTGGTCAAGGGGGCTTGTGGGGTATGGGTTTGGTGAGGGGTTTTGGGTTTGGGGGTGGTGGCCATTATGGGCCTCGGTGGATGGGTGGACACGGGGTCCAATTGGGTTTGTGGACATATGGTTGTGGTGGGAGTTTGTAGGTAGGGTGCTGGTGTGGTGGTTGGGGTAGGATAGGTGGGAAGTGATGTGGAATGGGGAATTAGGGTCATGGGTTGGCTAGGTGGGGATGAAGGAGTTGAAGTGCTCCTTAGGTCTTGGTGATTTGAGTATGAGGGGGAAACATATCTAGCCCTAAGTTGCTCCTTCATGTCATTCGAAGTGGTCATGGGAGTTTCCCTTCTAAGTACCTTTAGCCCGACAATTTGCATCCAATAAGTTTCTGCCCGTTTGGTAAGTTGCATTTTGGCAACCAATAACTTTTCATCCTCGGACATATGATACCAAGTGAAGTATTGGTCTATTGTAGCTTCCCAATCTAAATATTCTCTAGGAGTGGTTCCATCAAAGGTGGGAAGTGGGAAAGGGACCATCCTATCGTCCGTCCTTGGGGCGGGCCTATTTTCTCCAAGTTGGTTGAGTCGGCCCGATATGTTATCAAGCCGCTCATTGGCATAGGTCAAGGTTTTCATGAAGTAGTTGACATGGCCAGGGAAGTTATGGGTGTTAGTGGTAGGCATCTCTTGGTGGCTTGGACTTATGGAGTGGGCCAATTGGTAAGGTCGATATGAGGTGGCCATACTAGGGGACAAGAGTGATGCACTTGAAGACTCTAAATGCATAGACATGCCCTAGGACCAACTTCATAGAGACAAGTTGTGAACTTGCTCTGATACCACTTGATGTAAAACCAACCTTGGACCTATTTTACAAGCTTTCAAGTTTGAGCAGCGGACTCACACTAGCGAGCTCACCCGTATGTCGCACACTAGTGCCCGATGGCGACTAGGCGATGTTGGAGAGGGTCCGAGGCGGGACGTTGAGGCTCCAATGGTTGGCTAGCTTGGGGAGAACCCAAAATGGGCCTAGGATGCCCAAATCATGGGCGGCCAACACACCAAGGGTGTGGGTTAAGTGGATGCTCTCACAACTCGCCCACGGTGGTCACTCAATTTGGGTAGCAACTTAAAATCGGACACTCTCTTACCGCCGATGGAGTAACTATAGCAATACTAAGCTAAGCAAGTCCATTACAGCAATGAGAGATGTTCAGGAGCTCACCTAGCCGGCGTGAAGACGCCGACTCCGGCCGGAGAAGGGGGCGAACGGGGAGGCGAGGGTATGCACCCGCACGCCGCGTCGGTGTCGCTTCAACCTGAAATGGAAAGATTACACCACTACACCTCTCGCAGGAGGGGTGATCTTGGGGTGGGGATTAATCTTATTACATCCAATACTACCTCCACGCAGGGAGGGGCCTTCAGCCGGCCAAGCGGGGTGGGGACTTATGCTAAGAAAACCCGATTTGCCGATCCCCGCCGGTTCTGCCAACCATCAGAATTGTTGGACAAGGGGCCGGTGATGTCACTACCAAAAATTCCACAAGGCTCAGATCTTGGCGAACTACGCCAAAAGTTTCTCAACTGACAGAGGATGATGCCTGAATTTTTTGGGAAGCTCTGGACCTCGGGCTGATCGGACCGACGACTGGAGCAGGACAGCAACACTCTGCTTCGGACTGATGCAGAACTGATGCAGTGGATTGTAGAAGGCGCTACGGTCGCTCCCTAACTTCAAATTGAAAAAAACTGGCGGTGACGGGATCGTGGTCGGAGTAGCTTCGAGCAGAAGTTGACGGGAACACAATCCGAGGTCGGAGATGCGAATGGTGGCCAGATAAATGAAGACAGGTCAAACCTGAGTCCACTGGTGGCAGACTGCACACTCCGATGAAATAATTCAGAACAAATAGCTCGGGCAGGCGATTGGCGTCGTTTCTTCTGATACTGATGGAGGACTAGACGAAGAAGAATTTTGTAGAAGGAAGTGTGCTCGAATTCCTCCAAGGTTGACCGCAGAACAGCTTCCAAGATCGCTCTGGTCTTTAGTCTGGGACAGATTGTGCAGTTGTTGAAGATGACGCTCCTCCGGACAGCTCCGAACTCGGAAGCCGGCGAGACCACCACCGTTGGAAATCTATCTCGATGAAAATTCCATAAATGTAGGCCTTTCCACCTGAATTTTTGAGAGACGGCCGTGGCTGCCTCTGCAAGTCGCTGCAACTCTGCTGCCTGAAACAGAGGCTGAATGAGAAGAAGATGAGGGGGTGGGGAAGGGGATGGCCAAGAGAGTAATTTGGCTGGTATGGGGAAGGGGGGCTGCGACTTTGGGTGGTTTGGGAGGTGGGGAGATGGAAGGGCACTGCCCTAGGGAGAGGGAAATTTGAATTTGGGCTTAGGGAAGAGCCCCTTCAACCTTGGGGAGAGGAAGGGGTGCTTAGGAAGTGGTGTTGGGTAGTTGGGGGTTGGGAGGTGGGGTGTGGATTGGAGGATGCCACCTTGGGTTGGGGGGGAGTTAAATGGGTGTATGGGGAAGGGGAGAGGTCTTAATGAGGGGTGAATGGGGAGGAGAGAGAAAATTCCGAAAATTGGGGTGGAGGGAGAGAGAGAGAGAGGGGGGGACCCCTTAGAGAGAGAGAGTGAGAGAGAGAGAGAGATCTAGTGGGATTTGGAAGTGGATTTCAATTTTCATTCAATTGTGCATTTCTTCAAAATGAGGGGAATGGGGTCCTATATATAGGCAACCCACATTTCTACAAAAGTCCCTGACATTTGACTCAATGACAAATAACCGAAGGGATAGGGGTGCCCTTGGGCCAAGCCCAATGAATTGGGCCCACTAGCCTAACAAACCAACCTAATGACACAATACTTAGGAAAATGACTCACTAACCTAGGTACATGACTCAAATAAAGGGAAAATTACATGATATTGACTCAAAGAAAATGTGAAGATTACATGACTAGACTCAAAAATACATGACTAACATAATGGCGCTTGTCGACGAACAATCCGAGTCCGGAGAAAATGTGGAGGGGCAAGGGATGCCCTCATCATGCAGGATGGCCCGCTCGATGGCCTTTATCGTGCGGAAGTCTCGCCCATCTCGGGAGCGCAGATGCTTTAGGAATCGAATGAGGTGCCTATCCTTCGGGAAGTCCTTCCGGTACTCCTCGGTGGCCCGATCAAACGTGAAGCCACTCTCAACTCTGACAAGCCGGCTGAAGTCCATGATCTCACTGTCGGACCCCGATGACTCCGCCAAGGCAGCTATTTTCGCCTGTTCACGGTCCAGGTCCTCCACATTGAGCCACGTGACCGCTGGCACGGGACCCCGCGGAATGAGGTCGGCACCGACAGCAGCGGCAGGGGCAGAAGAACCACTTGGGGCAGCCATTTGTCTGCAAAGATACACAAATCAAAGATCAGAATAAGCCGCGTGCAAAACGAAATGAAAGACTGTAAAGAGGCTTCAGGTCAAATGAATGAGATACTGCCAATTTCTGACGAAATTTCGGCAGAGTTTCCCCTAGGCCAGAGGCGTAAGGGAAAACACAGGTGCGCGTCCACAAGGAGTGACGGCCCCAACAAAGTCATGGTGGGCCCCGAGAGGCAACACCAGAAGTCTGCCAGTCAAGGGAGTCTTCTTCCCTGGCTAAAAATCCCCTTGGCCCCTTTGCCGGTACAGCTCCCCCTATAGGCCCTCACCGGCACACCCTAGTGCCCCCTTCGCCGGCACAGCCCTTCAAGGCTTCCCCGGCACGCCCTGCAGTGCCTTCCCAGGCACACCCCACAGGCCTTCACCGGCACGCTCCCGGGCGACGAGCCCGGTACACCCCGTGGCCGCCTTCGCCGGCACGCTGCTAGGTGTCCTTCCCCGATGCGCTCGGGACCCCGCTTCACCGACACGCCCCTATGAGGGCTCCCCCGGCACACTCAGCCCCGTTCGCCGGCACGCCCAGAAGGCCCTTCCCCGGCACAGTCGCGAACGCGTGCCCGGCACGCTCCTAGGCATCCTCCCCGGCACACCTGTGGGAGTCTCCCCTGATGCGCCCTAAAAGCCCCTCGCCGGTACACTTCGACACAGCCTCCCCGACGCACCTTCATGCCTCCCTCGCCGGCACAACCGGCGCCCGACGGCCTCCCTCGCCGCGAAGTCGAAGGAGATGAAGAGGAGCAAAGAGGGGGAAGAGGAAAAGGGATGACGTGAAGAAGAAGAGAGGGGGGGGAGGGCCGGCAAGAAGGAGGAGGAGAAGACGGAGCCAGGGCTCCGCCGTGCCCCGGTGACGAAGAGAAGAAGGTGCAGAGAGAGGGGGGAGAAGTGATGGAATCGTCGATTCAAGATTCAAAGTTCGCGGTTGAATTTGAAGGGATTGACAAGCGGCTTCAACAAAACGATCAAATAGATGTTTTTTTTAATTGGGCCACATGTATGGGCTTAATGGGTCATATTTTATGTTTGTACTAATTATGTCCACAAAAAATTATGTAAGAGTCTTTTTTTTTATTTTGTGTCTTTTAGTCTTCACAAGAGAGTGTCTTCCCAAAAAAGTTATGAGTGGTAGGAAGTAGGTGTTAGGTGAGTTATCTTTTGGTCTTCTTTGTGGAGCCTATAAAAGGTCATGTAATCTTTGTTTAAGACAATGAAGTGATTAGAATTTTTGGAAACCATCGTGAGGTGTGAAGCCTTGTATCTTGCGTGCTCTTCTCCGAGAAGGAGATGCGGTGAGAAGCCCCCCCGGGTGAGATTCCCGGCCATCCACTGCCCACCTCCTTTCCACCATCTTCCCTCTCACCACTCTCCCCTTCCCCACCATTGCCCGTCCCTTCCCCTTTCTCTTTCCCACAGCCACCCCCACAATGGTCTCGGGTGAGAAGCGTGGTTGCATTGTCTCCGCGACAGAGACGGGTGAGAAGCCCCACCCACGTCCTCCCACCCCGGTACTATCGTTGCCATCTCTCCAGCCACCGCCGGCCCTATAGCCATCTCCCACCTTCCTTCTTGCCGTCCGCCTCCTTCATCCAGTCGTCATGCACCATGCCAGATGAGAGGACCCAGCCACCACTACCATGAAAACCCTACCACGGTACGAGTGCCAACCAGACACAACACCACCCTGCCCAGCTCCCACACCCCCCCCAACCGCACCGAGCGAGCTCTGAGCACCACCCCTCCCACTCCTCGTTGAACACTTGCCACAAGCGACAGTTGCGGCTCAGCTCGGACGATCACCTCCTCGACACGGTGTCGCGTCCTCGTGGAACGGTTCCTGCCACCGGGGCACGACTCCACTGCTCGCCGGCCACCCCCATCGGTGCCGTGCCGCCCGTCCCCCTCCAAGTCCACGCTCTCCTCCACCTGCAACACCGCGGGCAGCCGCCGTTTCACCTTGGACGATCACGGCGGGAGAAAGCTTAGAACAGAGCACCGTTTGGTGCATCCATTCTATTCCATCATGGTGGGAGGACTGCTGCTGCAGAACCTGGCTCCCACGACCATCCCATCGCGGCTGTTTCTCTCCCCCCTCTCTCTTCTCTCCCTCTCTAATCCATTCTCTCTCTTCATTCTATCATGAAGCTTGTGTAACAGGGAAATAAAAACAAACAACCCCTCCCCCGTGATCTCTCTCTTTCCCACTCTATCATTCTCCCTCTCTCTCCCCACTCTCTTAAATTCCCTCTCACGTAATCTCTCCCTCTCTTATCTTTATTCCCTTTCTCTCGTAAAGCTCTTTTAAAAGTGGTGAAAATGGGAAGTGCCCAAAAAAAGAAAAGGAGAGAAGTTGTTTTATGAAAACAAAAGAAAACAAAGTGACCAAAGGAAAAAGTGATGAGAAATATCAGAGAAAATGAAAAGAAAAGAAAAATCTCGGACTCGGAAGATCGTATCACATCAAGTGGTATCAGAGCTTAGGGAATCGGGATGTTTCATCAGACCGAGATCCTGAGCTACGAGGTTCGAGGTCGAACCTTTTCCTAGCGGAGGAGTTTGATGGAATCGTCGATTCAAGATTCAAAGTTCACGGTTGAATTTGAAGGGATTGACAAGCGGCTTCAACAAAACGATCAAATAGATGTTTTTTTTAATTGGGCCACATGTATGGGCTTAATGGGTCATGTTTTATGTTTGTAGTAATTATGTCCACAAAAAATTATGTAAGAGTCTTTTTTTTTTGTGTGTCTTTTAGTCTTCCCAAGAGAGTGTCTTCCCAAAAAAGTTATGAGTGGTAGGAAGTAGGTGTTCGGTGAGTTATCTTTTGGTCTTCTTTGTGGAGCCTATAAAAGGTCATGTAATCTTTGTTTACGACAATGGAGTGATTAGAATTTTTGGAAACCATCGTGAGGTGTGAAGCCTTGTATCTTGCGTGCTCTCTTCTCCGAGAAGGAGATGCGGTGAGAAGCCCCCCCGGGTGAGATTCCTGGCCATCCACTGCCCACCTCCTTTTCACCATCTTCCCTCTCACCACTCTCCCCTTCCCCACCATTGCCCGTCCCTTCCCCTATCTCTTTCCCACAGCCACCCCCACAATGGTCTCGGGTGAGAAGCGTGGTTGCATTGTCTCCGCGACAGAGACGGGTGAGAAGCCCCACCCACGTCCTCCCACCCCGGTACTATCGTTGCCATCTCTCCAGCCACCGCCGGCCCTATAGCCATCTCCCACCTTCCTTCTTGCCGTCCGCCTCCTTCATCCCGTCGTCATGCACCATGCCAGATGAGAGGACCCAGCCACCACTGCCATGAAAACCCTACCACGACACAAATGCCAACCAAACACAACACCACCCTGCCCAGCTCCCACACCCCCCCCAACCGCACCGAGCGAGCTCCGAGCACCACCCCTCCCACTCCTCGTTGAACACTTGCCACAAGCGACAGTTGCGGCTCAGCTCGGACGATCACCTCCTGGACACGATGCCGCGTCCTCGTGGAACGGTTCCTACCACCAGGGCACGACTCCACTGCTCGCCGGCCACCCCCATCGGTGCCGTGCCGCCCATCCCCCTCCAAGTCCAAGCTCTCCTCCACCTGCAACACCGCGGGCAGCCGCAGTTTCAACTTGGACGATCACGGCGGGAGAAAGCTCAGAACAGAGCACCGTTTGGTGCGTCCATTCTATTCCATCATGGTGGGAGGACTGCTGCTGCAGAACCTGGCTCCCACGACCATCCCATCGTGGCTCTCTCTCTCCCCCCTCTCTCTTCTCTCCCTCTCTAATCTTTATTCCCTTTCTCTCATAAAGCTCTTTTAAAAGTGGTGAAAATGGGAAGTGCCCAGAAAAAGAAAAGGAGAGAAGTTGTTTTATGAAAACAAAAGAAAACAAAGTGACCAAAGGAAAAAGTGATGAGAAATATCAGAGAAAATGAAAAGAAAAGAAAAATCTCGGACTCGGAAGATCGTATCACATCAAGAAGGGAAAGGAGAGAAGAGAAGGGAGAGAGAGGGGAAGGGCCTTCACGGCCGTCTCCTCACCACAACGACGTCGACGATGGCCGTTCCCGGAGGAGAAGAGGAATAACGAAAGAGGGGAAGGTCCCCGTCCGCTCGGTCACCGAAGAGAGAGGAATTGGGAAGAAAGGGGAGGGGGGGAATTCGAACGGGGTGACCGTTCGAAACGCCCCGCCCCCTATTTATAGGAAAAGAAAAGAGGGGAGAAAAGAGGAAAGAAAAGAAAAGAGAAGAGAGAAAGAATAAAAAAAAGGAGGGAAAATAAAAAAAAGAGAAGGGAAAATAAAAGGAAGAACGAATAAAAAGGGGGGAAAAGCGAGAGAAAGGAAAAAAAAGAGAAGACGAGAAGAAAAATGGGGGGAAACGAAGTAAAAAAAAGGGAAAAGAGAAGGAGATGAAGAAAAAAAAGAAAAAAAAGAGGGAAATAAAAGGAGAAGATAAAAGAAGGGGGAGCAAAAAAAATAATATATGTAAAATATTAAATAGATAGATACATATATATATATATACCCATACATGTGCACTTACATACTCATCCACTCACATATGTGGAGAAGTAAGTCGATAACGTGCGATAATCAATGTCCTCGGGGAAACATTCCATTCCCACAATCCTGGTCACACGGGCGTCCACACAAGCAAAAACGACTCCACCCCTGCAAACCTACCCTTGCCGGGGCACCACTACCCTGCCAAGGCCGTCCCGCGCACGTAGCTTCGTGCCTCAGCCACCTCCCATCATACAATATTGCCGTTATGGACCCTACGTCCGAATCGGCACGAATTCTCCCGTTGCGCTGGCATTGTCTTCTTGCCGACGAATAAGTCCCTTTCCGGCGCAAGGCCTCATGCCCCAGCCACTCACTCCGCACAATATTGCCATTACAGACCCTACGTCTGAATCGGCATGAATTCTCCTGTTGCGCTGGCATTGTCTTCTTGCCGATGAATAAGTCCCTTTCCTGAGCAAGGCCTCGTGCCCTAGCCACTCACTCCGCACAATATTGCCATTACGGACCTTACGTCCGAATCGGCACGAATTCTCCCGTTGCGCTGGCATTGTCTTCTTGCCAACGAATAAGTCCCTTTCCGACGCAAGGCCTCGTGCCCTAGCCACTCACTCCGCACAATATTGCCATTACGGACCTTACGTCCGAATCGGCACGAATTCTCCCGTTGCGCAGGTATTTTCTTCTTGCCAACGAATAAGCCTTACCTTCTGGTGCACGGCTACATGCCCTAGGCGACACTCGCGTACCACTCGATAGTTAAAAAAAAAAGAGGAAGAAAAGAAAATGGGGTTAAAAATAGAGATACCCCGCCGGACTTTCCCCTACATGGAGACAAGGGTAAAAATGGCAACAGCCCGGCTGTGGCGAAAACCCGAAAGGGCGCTACAGGCAAAATCGGGTACCCCGTCACGTGAAAACCCGAGAGGGCACTTGGGCAAAAGCAAGAGGGGGCCAGTACCAGTGAAAACCCGAAAGGGCGCTTGTATCGGTAATGTGGTTCAAAAAAAAAGGAGAAAGAAAAGAAGAGATCAACAAACCAGGTCGGTTCCCGGCATCCTGTCGGCACTGACGAAGAAACTAAGAGACAACAAAACCAGGTCAGCTCCCGGCATCCTGTCGGCACTGACGAAGAGACCAAGAGACAACAAACCAGGTCAGCTCCCGGCATCCTGTCGGCACTGGCGAAGAGACCAAGAGATCAACAAACCAGGTCAGTTCCCGGCACCCTGTCGGCACTGGCGAAGAGACCAAGAGATCAACAAACCAGGTCAGTTCCCGGCATCCTGTCGGCATTGACGAAGAGACTAAGAGACAACAAACCAGGTCGGCTCCCGACATCCTATCGGCACTGACGAAGAGACCAAGAGACAACAAACCAGGTCAGTTCCCGGCATCCTGTCGGCATTGACGAAGAGACTAAGAGACAACAAACCAGGTCGGCTCCCGGCATCCTATCGGCACTGACGAAGAGACCAAGAGACAAAAAAACCAGGTCAGCTCCCGGCATCCTGTCGGCACTGATGAAGAGACCAAGAGACAACAAACCAGGTCAGCTCCCGGCATCCTGTCGGCACTGATGAAGAGACCAAGAGATAACAAACCAGGCCAAGACCAAGAGACAACAAACCAGGCCAGCTCCCGACATTCTGTCGGCACTGACGAAGAGACCAAGAGACAACAAAACCAGGTCAGCTCCCGGCATCCTGTCGGCACTGACGAAGAGACCAAGAGACAACAAACCAGGTCAGCTCCCGACATCATGTCGGCACTGACGAAGAGACCAAGAGACAACAAACCAGGCCAGCTCCCGGCACCCTGTCGGCGTTGACGAAGATACCAAGAGATCAACATACCATGTCAGTTCCCGGCACCCTGTCGGCACTGACGAAGAGATAAAGAGACAACAAACTAGGGCGGCTCCCGACACCCCGTCGGGCACCAACGAAGAAAGAAGAGATCAATACACCCGCGGGCACCGCCCGGCTCATCCTTCGCCTGCGCTATCCGTGGGTGGGGAGCATTTGTGGACATCAAAAAATTGCACACCCAAATATTATGCTCGGCCCCTCATCAACAACGGCGCTGAGTGAAGAAGCCCCGGAGAGACGGGTCGTCCGGACTCCCTAAGTATGCGTACTGCCGCGAGGCCGCCTCCAAGAGTCACGGTCGTGAAGAGAAACCAATCACAATAAGCCCCGCAATCCGTGGGCCTCGAAGAAAGCCAAACAGGCCATGACTCGTGTGCATAACAGGCTCAGACCGGGCTCAAAAGCACGCCCAATTCGGCCTTCAAAGGCACACCCTGGGGTGCTCAGCGGCACACCCCCTGGGCCGTTCAGCGGCACACCCCTTTGGGGTCCCAGCGGCGCGGCCCAAGGCATTCAGCGGCACACCCCCTGGGCTGCTCAGCGGTACACCCCTTTGGGGTCCCAGCGGCACGGCCCAGGGCTTCAGCGGCACGCCCCAATGGGCGTTCAGCGGTACACCCCAGAGGGGTTCAGCGGTACACCCCATCCAGGGGCTTCAGCGGCACGCCCATCCGGGGCTCCAGCGGCACGCCCATTTGGGGCTCCAACGGTATGCCTTTTTGGCTTTCCAGCGGCACGCCCATTTGGGGCTCCAGCGGTATGCCTTTTTGGCTCTCCTGCGGCACGCTTGTTCAGCCAGCCAGCGGCACAGCGTGAGGCTTTTTCAACGGCGGGGGACGACGTGAAACCCATGCCCTACATATCCTTTGCGCGCAGTGAGCCGTCCGAGGTGTCAACTAATCGTTGGGCCACGCAGGCTACTCCACTGACAGCCAGGACAGGGGAGGTCAAACCCCTATGATCACGGGCTAATTCCCACCTTCGACGGTCGCGCTCAAAGCTCGGAGGGCAGGGAGTATAAAATGACTCCCGCTTCAACTGGCAAGGGGGACACGGGAGGGGTCCAAGAAGGATGCAGAGCAACAGACAAACGGAAGAGACATAGGCAAGAGAGGAAGAGAAGAGAGAAGAGAAGAAGAAGGGCGCCGGCATGAGTCTCCTCCGATGGCCACCGGGAAGAAGAGAGAGTAAGAGAGAAGGAGGGCTGAATGTAATAGGGGGAGGTTTGGGAGAAGAAGGGTGGACTGATGTGACACCACCTATGGACCTATTTTGCAAGCATTCAAGTTTGAGCAGCGGACTCACACTAGCGAGCTCACCCGTATGGCGCACACTAGTGCCCGATGGCGACTAGGCGATGTTGGAGAGGGTCCGAGGCGGGACCTTGAGGCTCCAATGGTTGGCTAGCTTGGGGAGAACCCCAAATGGGCCTAGGATGCCCAAATCATGGGCGGCCAACACACCAAGGGTGTGGGTTAAGTGGATGCTCTCACAACTCGCCCGCGGTGGTCACTCAATTTGGGTAGCAATTTAAAATTGGACACTCTCTTACCGCCGACGGAGTAACTATAGCAATACTAAGCTAAGCAAGTCCATTACAGCAATGAGAGATGTTCAGGAGCTCACCTAGCCGGCGTGAAGACGCCGACTCCGGCCGGAGACGGGGGCGAGCGGGGAGGCGAGGGTATGCACCCGCACGCCGCGTCGGTGTCGCTTCAACCTAAAATGGAAAGATTACACCACTACACCTCACGCAGGAGGGGTGATCTTGGGGTGGGAATTAATCTTATTACATCCAATACTACCTCCACGCAGGGAGGGGCCTTCAGCCGGCCAAGCGGGGTGGGGACTTATGCTAAGGAAACCCGATTTCCCGATCCCCGCCGGTTCTGCCAACCTTCAGAATTGTTGGACAGGGGGCCGGTGATGTCACTGCCACAAATTCCACAGAACTCAGATCTTGACGACACTTGCGCCAAAAGTTTCCCAACCGATAGAGGATGATGCCTGAATTTTTTGGGAAGCTCTGGACCTCGGGGCTGATCGGACCGGTGACTGGAGCAGGACGGCAACACTCTACTTCAGACTGATGTAGAACTGATGCAGTGGATTGCAGATGGCTCTGCGGTCGCTCCCGAACTTCAAATTGAACGTAACTGGCGGTGACGCAATTGTGGTCGGAGTAGCTTCGAGTAGAAGTTGACGGGGCCACAATCCGAGATCGGAGATGAGAATGGTTGCCAGATAAATTAAGATAGGTCAAACCTGAGTCCACTGGTGGCAGACTGCACACTCCGACGAAATAATTCAGAAAAAATAGCTCGGGCAGGCGATTGGCGTCGTTCTTTCTGCTACTGATGGAGGATTAGACGAAGAAGAATTTTGTAGAAGGAAGTGTGCTCGAATTCCTCTAAGGTTGACCGCAGAATAGCTTCCAAGATCGCTCTGGTCTTCAGTCTGGGACAGATTGCGCAGTCGTTGAAGATGACGCTCCTCCGGAGAGCTCCGAACTCGGAAGCCGGCGAGACCACCACCGTTGGAAAGCTATCTCGATGAAGATTCCAGCAATGTAGGCTTTGGGACCTGAATCTTTGAGAGACAGTCGTGGCTGCCTTTGCAAGTTGCTGCAACTCTGCTGCCTGAAACAGAGGCTGAATGAGAAGAAGATGAGGGGGTGGGGAAGGGGATGGCCAAGAGAGTAAGAGGTGGAGGGTGAACTTGGCTGGTATGGGGAAGGGGGGCTGCGACTTTGGGTGGTTTGGGAGGTGGGGAGATGGAAGGGCACTGCCCTAGGGAGAGGGAAATTTGAATTTGGGCTTAGGGAAGAGCCCCTTCAACCTTGGGGAGAGGAAGGGGTAATTAGGAAGTGGTGTTGGGTAGTTGGGGGTTGGGAGGTGGGGTGTGGATTGGAGGATGCCACCTTGGGTTGGGGGGGAGTTAAATGGGTGTATGGGGAAGGGGAGAGGTCTTAATGAGGGGTGAATGGGTAGGAGAGAGAAAATTCTGAAAATTAGGGTGGAGGGAGAGAGAGAGAGAGGGGGGGACCCCTTAGAGAGAGAGAGAGAGTGAGAGAGAGAGAGATCTAGTGGGATTTGAAAGTGGATTTCAATTTTCATTCAATTGTTCATTACTTCAAAATGAGGGGAATGGGGTCCTATATATAGGCAACCCACATTTCTACAAAAGTCCCTGACATTTGACTCAATGATAAATAACCGAAGGGATAGGGGTGCCCTTGGGCCAAGCCCAATGAATTGGGCCCACTAGCCTAACAAACCAACCTAATGACACAATACTTAGGAAAATGACTCACTAACCTAGGTACATGACTCAAATAAAGGGAAAATTACATGATATTGACTCAAATAAAATGTGAAGATTACATGACTAGACTCAAAAATACATGACTAACATAATGGCGCTTGTCGACGAACAATCCGAGTCCGGAGAAAATGTGGAGGGGCAAGGGATGCCCTCATCATACCCTCGGGGTGGGGAAAACTCGACCCCGTCAAGTATGGGTCCACCAGGGAAGTAGTACATCGAACTGCGGCTCTGGGTGATCCACGATCTCCATACTCAACCCGCGACCATAGTCGGGGAACGGCGCTTCAGCTCGACAAAGTGGCTTGGTCATACCCTCATGCTGTCGATGGGATCTTGCTTGCCTAGTATTGCCGTTGTGTGCTCACGTCGGCCTCTCAGGCTATTTGTGGTGGCACTCCGAGGGTGTCTCTCACAAGGGTAGGTGTAAGTTCGAGGCACTCACTAGGATCCACCGCGGTGCCCTTAGAGCGTGCTGGATCTGCCACATGAGAAATGGGGAGAATCCCAAAACCCTTTTGAAAGTTCAACCCATAAGCTTGGTTGCCAAAGCCACTCGGAACTTGGCAAGGTCCAAGTCCTCGTGCCCTCAGATTGGAGGTGACCCTAAAGTAGAGCCACTCCAAAGCCATCATCGCCAAGTTGTCAACTTGAAACTCAAAGTGGTGCTTAGGAGTTTGTGCTCGTTTCTTGTGAATCCCACCGCTTGTTGCTTGATACTTACTTGAATGCATATGCCATGTACTATGATGCGGTGTGAGTTGACAATGTATGGTATGCAAAGGGGGTCCAGGACAACCACATATAGACCTATCATGCATTGATGTTATGAAGACTTTGAAGGATTTGGGAGGACCGAGGCATCCATAGGTGTCCCTCTTGTGAGTGAGTGTGATGAATGTTGGAGGACCCGGACATCCATGAATGCTCCTAACATGCTTGAGATTTATGATGAATGATGGTGGACCATTACAACCAAATATTGACCACTCATGTTTTCTTCTTGACATGTGGGTGATATGGATGAATGTACCCGACGGACTAATCATGCCAAGCGGTGTGATGTGCCAAGACATATGAATTCCTTTCCCAAAGATGACTTCCTCATGTGGGATGGTGGGGTGGTCTTTGGGCTTCCACTCAAAAGGGTCGAAGGGATCTAGGTAGGTGGATATAGGGTGGGGCACCTTCTTGATCTCTAGGCGGGTGTTGCCTAAGGTCATGATTCCTATGGTGTAACCTGGGTCATGGATGAGGTGGGCTTGGCCCAACATGGTGGGTGGGGGTAGAAAAGGGTGGGTGGTGAATAAGGTGAGTGGGTTACATGGAGATCTAGGCTCCCATAGAAAAGGGCTAAAGGGATCATGGTAAGGGTCACCTTGGTTGGGGTACTCTATGCTTTCAAGGTCCTCGAATGGTGAGTCCTCCTTCTCAATAATTGGGCCAAAGTTGCTAATGAGTTGGCCGATCAAAGCACTTGGGATCTCTATGGTTGGGGAGTGGAATAGGATAGGTTCTTCCTCCATGGGAAGAAGGAGGATGATCTCACTAGTAACTTGGCCATTAGTGTAGATGGAAGTGATGGAGCCAATGGTGGGATATGCTAAGCTAATGGTGTTAGTTTCGGACGGTCTCATGGCTAGCATATTGGTCAAGTGAATTTGCCAATGTAGGTAGTTCACTAAGTCTCCCAAATCTTCCACACAATAGGAAGTTTGATAAGTGACATGTGGCTGAATGGGAATGATTTGGGATTGATATCCCATGGGTAGGTGGCATGGTTGTGAAATAGGAATGGTGAAACCTTTCTTGAGCCATTGGAGTATGGACTTTCCTATGGTGAGGTTGGGTGTCTCTAGAGGAGCTAGGCTAGAGGTGTGTGAGTTGTTTGGCCTTTTGATTTCCTCGGGGATCTATGGGGGGTGGTTTGGTGATAGCTAGCGTATGACACACCCGGGGTGGTGAACAAGTATGGGCTTGGGTTGGGATAGGAAGGGGAAGTAGAGGAGGCCTAGGTTGGGGAAAGATTGGTGTAGGAAGCGGGAGGTGGGTTGGGTGAGGGATTTTGGGTTGATTTGTTTTGGGAGATGTGTCCCTTTTTGGGGATGATGGTGGGTTTGTGGTGGTGGTCAAGGGGGCTTGTGGGGTATGGGTTTGGTGAGGGGTTTTGGGTTTGGGGGTGGTGGCCATTATGGGCCTCGGTGGATGGGTGGACACGGGGTCCAATTGGATTTGTGGATATATGGTTGTGGTGGGAGTTTGTAGGTAGGGTGCTGGTGTGGTGGTTGGGGTAGGATAGGTGGGAAGTGATGTGGAATGGGGAATTAGGGTCATGGGTTGGCTAGGTGGGGATGAAGGAGTTGAAGTGCTCCTTAGGTCTTGGTGATTTGAGTATGAGGGGGAAACATATCTAGCCCTAAGTTGCTCCTTCATGTCCTTCCAAGTGGTGATGGGAGTTTCCCTTCTAAGTACCTTTAGCCCGACAATTTGCATCCAATAAGTTTCTGCCCGTTTGGTAAGTTGCATTTTGGCAACCAATGCCTTTTCATCCTCGGACATATGATACCAAGTGAAGTATTGGTCCATTATAGCTTCCCAATCTAAATATTCTCTAGGAGAGGTTCCATCAAAGGTGGGAAGTGGGAAAGGGACCATCCTATCGTCCGTCCTTGGGGCGAGCCTATTTTCTCCAAGTTGGTTGAGTCGGCCCGATATGTTATCAAGCCGCTCATTGGCATAGGTCAAGGCTTTCATGAAGTAGTTGACATGGCCAGGGAAGTTATGGGTGTTAGTGGTAGGCATCTCTTGGTGGCTTGGACTTATGGAGTGGGCCGATTGGTAAGGTCGTTATGAGGTGGCCATACTAGGAGACAAGAGTGATGCACTTGAAGACTCTAAATGCATAGACATGTCCTAGGACCAACTTGATAGAGACAAGTTATGAACTTGCTCTGATACCACTTGATGTGACACCACCTATGGACCTATTTTGCAAGCATTCAAGTTTGAGCAGCGGACTCACACTAGAGAGCTCACCCGTATGGCGCACACTAGTGCCCGATGGCGACTAGGCGATGTTGGAGAGGGTCCGAGGCGGGACCTTGAGGCTCCAATGGTTGGCTAGCTTGGGGAGAACCCCAAATGGGCCTAGGATGCCCAAATCATGGGCGGCCAACACACCAAGGGTGTGGGTTAAGTGGATGCTCTCACAACTCGCCCGCGGTGGTCACTCAATTTGGGTAGCAATTTAAAATCGGACACTCTCTTACCGCCGACGGAGTAACTATAGCAATACTAAGCTAAGCAAGTCCATTACAGCAATGAGAGATGTTCAGGAGCTCACCTAGCCGGCGTGAAGACGCCGACTCCGGCCGGAGACGGGGGCGAGCGGGGAGGCGAGGGTATGCACCCGCACGCCGCGTCGGTGTCGCTTCAACCTGAAATGGAAAGATTACACCACTACACCTCACGCAGGAGGGGTGATCTTGGGGTGGTGATTAATCTTATTACATCCAATACTACCTCCACGCAGGGAGGGGACTTCAGCCGGCCAAGCGGGGTGGGGACTTATGCTAAGGAAACCCGATTTGCCGATCCCCGCCGGTTCTGCCAACCTTCAGAATTGTTGGACAGGGGGCCGGTGATGTCACTGCCACAAATTCCACAGAGCTCAGATCTTGACGAAACCTCAGCCAAAAGTTTCCCAACTGATAGAGGATGATGCCTGAATTTTTTGGAAAGCTCTGGACCTCGGGGCTGATCGGACCGGCGACTGGAGCAGGACGGCAACACTCTGCTTCAGACTGATGCAGAACTGATGCAGTGGATTGCAGAAGGCTCTGCGGTCGCTCCCGAACTTCAAATTGAACGTAACTGGCAGTGACGCGATCGTGGTCGGAGTATCTTCGAGTAGAAGTTGACGGGGCCACAATCCGAGATCGGAGATGAGAATGGTGGCCAGATAAATGAAGATAGGTCAAACCTGAGTCCACTGGTGGCAGACTGCACACTCCGACGAAATAATTCAGAACAAATAGCTTGGGCAGGCGATTGGCGTCATTCTTTCTGCTACTGATGGAGGACTAGACGAAGAAGAATTTTGGAGAAGGAAGTGTGCTCGAATTCTCTAAGGTTGACCGCAGAGCAGCTTCCAAGATCGCTTTGGTCTTCAGTCTGGGACAGATTGCGCAGTCGTTGAAGATGACGCTCCTCCGGATAGCTCCTAACTCGGAAGCCGGCGAGACCACCACCGTTGGAAAGCTATCTCGATGAAGATTCCAGAAATGTAGGCTTTGGGACCTGAATCTTTGAGAGACGGTCGTGGCTGCCTCTGCAAGTCGCTGCAACTCTGCTGCCTGAAACAGAGGCTGAATGAGAAGAAGATGAGGGGGTGGGGAAGGGGATGGCCAAGAGAGTAAGAGGTGGAGGGTGAACTTGGCTGGTATGGGGAAGGGGGGCTGCGACTTTGGGTGGTTTGGGAGGTGGGGAGATGGAAGGGCACTGCCCTAGGAGAGGGAAATTTGAATTTGGGCTTAGGGAAGAGCCCCTTCAACCTTGGGGAGAGGAAGGGGTAATTAGGAAGTGGTGTTGGGTAGTTGGGGGTTGGGAGGTGGGGTGTGGATTGGAGGATGCCACCTTGGGTTGGGGGGGAGTTAAATGGGTGTATGGGGAAGGGGAGAGGTCTTAATGAGGGGTGAATGGGTAGGAGAGAGAAAATTCTGAAAATTAGGGTGGAGGGAGAGAGAGAGAGAGAGGGGGGGACCCCTTAGAGAGAGAGAGAGAGAGAGAGAGAGAGAGATCTAGTGGGATTTGAAAGTGGATTTCAATTTTCATTCAATTGTTCAATACTTCAAAATGAGGGGAATGGGGTCCTATATATAGGCAACCCACATTTCTACAAAAGTCCCTGACATTTGACTCAATGATAAATAACCGAAGGGATAGGGGTGCCCTTGGGCCAAGCCCAATGAATTGGGCCCACTAGCCTAACAAACCAACCTAATGACACAATACTTAGGAAAATGACTCACTAACCTAGGTACATGACTCAAATAAAGGGAAAATTACATGATATTGACTCAAATAAAATGTGAAGATTACATGACTAGACTCAAAAATACATGACTAACATAATGGCGCTTGTCGACGAACAATCCGAGTCCGGAGAAAATGTGGAGGGGCAAGGGATGCCCTCATCATGGACGGTCGTCCCCACTTCAGCCCCAACACCTTCCTTTTCATGGTTTTCCTTGCTTTCCTCTTCCCTTTCTTTTGCTTTTGGGTTTTCTTTCTTGCCCGTAGCCTTGGCTCGGGTGTGTCCGTCGATGTGTATGTAGGGCCTCGGCCCTTTGCTTCTCATGAATGAAAAATCACCTTCCTTGGGTCTTTCCTACTATATCTGATGGTTCACTCCCGCCTTCACAATGCATGCCGTGTGTTGTCCGTTTTCTCCGTTTCTCCGATTTCTTTCGAGTCACCGTATCAATGTGATGCCTCCCCTTTGAAGCCTAGCCTTGTGGGTCCTTTACTCATCTCCAGTAGCCCTTCCTCGACCTTGAATTCCCCTCCTTTCCCTGAACAGCCTGCAGGTCCCCCAGCCCACACATTTAGCTCTTTTAATCCTCCAGCGATGCAACTTTCTAGCCCTTGGCCGGCACACCTTTTGGCCGTCAGCGGCACACCCCGTTGGCCCTTGACCGGTACACCCTTCTGGCCCTCACCGGCACACCCCTATTGGCCCTCAGCGGCACACCCCGTTGCCCTTGGCCGGTGCACCCCTTTTAGCCCTCAGCGACACACTTTCTAGCCCCCTAGCGGTACACCTTCCCCTGGTGCCTCAGCGGTACGCCCTCAGCCGCCAACCCCCAGCCCATTCTGTCTAGTACTAGAAGCCCTCCGTTCACGATTTTCTCTGGGTTTTTCGAGGTCCCATAAAGGTGTTGCTGCCCTCGGGCGCCCACCTCCAGTTGTCGGGTTCCGCCACTCCATGTGGGCGCGTTCCCTTTATCTCCCTTACGCCCCGGGTCAAGGGGAGATGCTGCCGAATTTTTGTCAGAAAATAACAACATGCTAAATAAGGCAAAAGGAGGCAACAAAGGAACAGAGTAATTAATGATGAAGCCTTCCAACTAATCCAGCCACTGCCGGTACCATGATAAGAACCGAACCGATCAACGCCACGACAGGCCGAACTTCCGACTTATGGCAGGGAGGTCGAACAGAACGAAACAAGGGAGAGGTTTATATAAAACTGCCTAAAAAATTAAAATAAGAAGAAAAGAAAAGATAAAGAATTGAAGATTGATTGAACCTCCACCATCACGCCCTGATTGGCCATTCAACGGTGCACTCCAGTCATCTTCCAGTGGCATACTCACCCAATCCCTTCGTCGGCACACTCCTCCCAGCCTTCAGCGGCACGCTTCAAAGCCTTCCCCGGCACACCCCTTGACCCCTCAGCGGTACACCCCTAGTCGCCCCAGGGACACACCCTTTAGCGGCACACTCCTCCCAGCCTTCAGCGGCACGCTTCAAAGCCTTCCCCAGCACGCCCCTTGAACCCTCAGCGGTACACCCCTAATTGCCCCAGGGACACACCCTTCAGTGGCACACTCCCTCCCATCGTCTCTCTCCCTTCGCCGGTACACCCTCATCCACCGTCTCAATAGGATCCAGTGTACAGACTTGGCAGATGGATGCACAAACGCAGCAACAAGCAATGTATAGACTTCGCATGTTGATTGCATGGGCGACGTACAGACTCTGAGTTGAATAGGCTGAAGAATGTACAGACTTCATATTGTAAAGTACAGACTTTGTGCTGCAGCGTATAGACTTGGGCAATGTACAGACTTCACGTTGCAACGTACAGACTTTGTGCTGCAGCGTATAGACTTGGGCAATGTACAGACTTCACGTTGCAACGTACAGACTTCATGCTGCAGCGCATAGACTTGGGGCTGGCCAATGTACAGACTTCACGTTGCAATGTACAGACTTTGTGCTGCAGTGTACAGACTTTGGGCCGACCGATGTACAGACTCCGAGCTCCAATGCACAGACTTTGGGCAACAACGTACAGACTTTGAGCTGGAATGTACAGACTTTGAAATGTAATGTGCAGACTTTGAGCTGTCCAATGTACAGACTTCGCGCCAATGTACAGACTTTGAGCTGCAGCCAATAGACAACGTACAAGCTTCAAGCTGATCAGTGTATAGACTTTGAACCGCAGCCAAGGAACAGTGTATAGACTTTGAATTACCTCCAAGGGCCGACGTACAGACTTTGTGTACAGGCAACTGGCCAGTGTACAGACTTCGTGTGGCGATGATCAGCCACCGCATAGACTCTGAGCTGCTGAGCGTAGCCAGTGCACAGGCTCTGAGCCGATGCACGTAGCCAGTGTATAGACTTTGGACGGAGGGATGTACGGACTTCAGCCCGGCATGCCACCCATTCCCTCCTTCACCGGTACACCCCTTAGCCCCTCGCCGGTACACCTCCAACACCCTTCGCCGACACACCCTCCTCTCCCTTCACCGGCACACCTTGGGACGCCCTCAGTGGTACGCCCCTCCATGTCCCTGGCCGGTACACTCCTCAGCGACCCTCTCTCTCTGGAAAAGACATACACATAACGTGTAATGATGACATTAGCGAATAAATTAATAAAAATCCTAACGATTAAAGAAATTCGAGTGTATATAGGAAACAAGCAAAAAAATGTGTGATAGTGATAAAAAAGAAAGGGGGGAGGAAATAATAATAATAATAGAAAAAAGGGGAAACCATCCAGGACAAATGCATAAAGAAATAACAAGCAGCAGAGGAAAGATAGGAGCATATAATTAAGAAAATCCCAGATAAGAGATCCTAAGGCCCACATTGCAGCCCCATCTCTCTTTGTGACCCGACGCGAAAAGGGACAATAATGCCGCCCTCGCAGACCGGGCCCGAGTCTTGGGATTCGTCCTGACATGACCGTGCCCCGACCCAGTCTTGGGCCAACATTCTAGTCAGATCGGATTCATTTATCGCCCCAGTTTTCCATCACGTTTCCATCACGGACCCGTGTCCGAATATGAAAAGGTCCACGAGTGACCGACATGGCCAGTGGCTCGCATCCTAATGCGTACTTTGGTGTGATTTTCTCCTGTCTCTTTCTCACGCATTTAGTATTATTCTTTTCGGCCGCAGGGCCCCTAATTTCGGCAATTAATCAAGGGTATTCCCTCGTATGTGGGATGTAAATGACGTCGTGACCCTGAGGGCGCGACGGGATTCGGTCCCGACACGAACCACACAATCGTCTGACGAAGTCAGATCGAGCGCACCATGGGCTCTTCGGAGCCCGAATAAATTGTCACCTCGGTGACTGGCACGCCCACGCACTCAATAGACGAATAAACCAACAAGAGAATAAACAGGTGGAAAAGTGCATCCACAGGCCTTCTCCTCCAAGACCTCTGTCAGTACCAACAAGAAGGGAGCAATTTGGATCTTGGACCTCAGAGTTCCAATTTTTCTCCCCGAGGTGCGCAGGACAGTCCAGTCAAGGCCTGAACTGACCCACCTTCACTCTACGGGCCCTATCTCTATGCTCCGACCTTCTCTGGTAGGATCCTTGCTTTCTGCTTGAAGAGGATCCTCCCACGGTCATGTCAATATAAGCTACGTCACCTTCAGAGCTCAGGAGTGTTCGTGACGGCTTCTTCATCCTGCTGTAGAGTTCTGGAGTCAATCCGAGCCAGAACAGAACAGTCCAGTTCCAGATTCAGCCCCGACTATCGGTGACATCCAGAGCTCACAAGAAAATTCAGGAGTTATCCCGGACCAGTCAGTGACAATTTGGCACTGGTTTCGTTGGCTTCTGAGTTCGGGAGCGTCCTCGGCAGCGTCAACAGCGAGCACCTATCAGACGGGCAGACATGCAGGCAGAACCGACAGTGGGATCAATCGGCTACCTCCTTAGCTATTTTCCCTTCCCTGCCTGGCCGGCTTAGCGCCCCTCCCTGCGTGGAGGTAGTGTTTGAATGTAACCTCTATTTTCTCCACCCCACGATCACCCTCTTGCGAGAGGAGTAGTTTTGTACTAGCAGGTCTTCGGCCGAAGCATCATCGGCGCGACGTGTGGGTAGCCCACACCTCCCCGCTCGCCCTCGTCTCCGACCGGGATCAGTGTCTTCACACCGATCAGGTGATCTTTGAGCCCCCATCCTCTACTGGTTTTACTATTGCTTGTCTTAGTATCGTTTCTAGTTGCCCGTCGACGGTGAGGCGAGTGCCCGATCTCAAATTGCCATCTAATTGAGTGCCACCGCAGAGCGAGTTGTAAGAGAGCCACTACATCCCATGCCCTTGGCGTGCTGGCTGCCCATGGAATTGGGCATCCTAGGCCCTTAAGGGTTCAGCCCAAGCTAGTCAAATCCCTGGATAGGCGAGATCCATCCTCGAACCCTCACCACTATCGCCGGTCCACCTACGGACCCGGGTGTGCGTGACGTGGGTGAACCCGCTTGAGTGGGTCCGCCGTTCGGTTCGGTTGCTTGCGAATCTAGGTCTGAGGGGTCATGTCACATCAAGACACCTATGGACATAGGTGGAACAGTCTTCTTCTAGGGTTGGCCAGTAATAGCCCTGCCTAAGAATCTTCTTCGCCAACGCATGTCCATTAACGTGCCCTCCGCACTCACTCGCGTGAGCTGCTTCAAAAACTTTCCAAGCCTCATCATCATCTAGACACCTCATCAGAACCCCATTGAGAACCCGCCTGTATAACTCTCCAACAACAATCGTGTATCTGGCGGTGACTCTTCTAATGGCCTTGCGTTGCTCAGCATTCGCCGTCTCTGGGAAGGATCCATCCCTGCAATACTACTCTATCTCGTGATACTACGACAATTCTTCTTCTTCTATAATCTCCTCAAGCTCAATCAATGATACTTCCTTCAATTCCTCCTTCTCTGCCTTCTTCTCTACAGTCTTCCTAAGGTTATCGAACCAAGGATCCTGAAGGGAAGGAGCGTCCATCCGCTGGACCACAATGGTCTCAGTGGCGCGACTAAGGGGGAATGAAAGAGAAGAAGCGAGCGACGCGAGTGCATCGGCTAGAATGTTCTGAGAACGAGGAGTATGAATGTAGATGAGTTTTCGGAATTGCCTAGCCAAGAGAGTGACCAGATCTTCATAAGGTTTGAGTTTAGGGTCACGGGTGCGGTAAGTTGACAGAACTTGACGCAGCACCAATTAAGATTCTCCTATGATGTTAAGGTATCGCGCGTCCATGAGGTAGGCATGCTTTAGTCCAGCAAGGAGAGCCTCATACTCGGCTATGTTATTCATGGCAGGAAAATAGAGTTGGCCCTGAGAATTGAGAGCACCGTCAAAGTGCAGGGACCAAAAGGGAAGATGAGTAAGTACAGCCAAGTGCTCATTAGGAAACACGTCCTGGATTGAATCAGTGCGAGGGATAGGAGAGTGACTAAGATGCTCGGCAATCAAAACAACTGCAGAAATCATCCATGTCACCCACCAACACCTTCAGTGGCGGCAGTGGGTCAGCAACAACATAAGCGGCATCGGTCTTCTTATCAACACAGGGCGATGGCTTCTTCAGAGTGCCAAGCTACAGCGGGCCTTTCACGAAGTGTTGACGATAACCCCACGTCAGTGGCCCGAAGTCCCCCAGTATAGACAGTGCTGACTCCTGGTAACCAAGGCCCCTTCGGCTCATCTTCCTGCCCCTGGGGACGGGATTAGTCCGCTCCTGCAATTGTGCGCCGAGGCCCATGCCCGGCTGATAGCCTAACTTCAAAATCATGTGCCACCATTTTGAATCTCTAATCTTGGACTTAATTTTAACATTTTTCGGTGCAGTGGCGGGCTTGCATGACGCATATGCCCATGAATAGTTTATGTCCATAATAGAAAGAACTGCCCTGTTGCTTGGCCACAAAGTAGGAAGAATCTTGTCTGCAATCGCATCAACGGTCTGGACTGTGGAAACACTCTTCACCTTAACCACTCAGCCCTGGAATGGGAACTTAAGGCATTGGTGGGCAGTTGAGGGTACGGCATTCAGACTGTCTATCCATGGACGACCCAGAATTGCCTTGAACATCGGGTCTATGTCCAGTACATAAAACTCCACATCCATTTTTAAAGGCCCTAGCTCGGCCTGAACTGTCACAACCCCATGGCAAGCTCGCCTAGAGTTATCATAGGCCGTAATTGTGGTTGGCATTTGCCTAAGCATGTCTTCTGAGATATTGCAAGCACGCAATGTGCTTAATGGACACACATTTATTGACGCTCCCGTGTCCACAAGGGCTGACTCAACTGCCACCTTGTTTAAGGAAATAGTAATGCAGAGTGGCATCTGCCATGCCTCTGGGGGTGACAAATTTGATTCAGAAAATGAAATGGAAGGCCCCCTCGTGATAGTGGCCAACACTGATGGCAAACTGTCCAGTGCTACATCTTCGTTAACCATCACTTTCTGCAGAAAAGCCCTTAGGGCATCCTGGTGTAGCGTGGACCTTTTTATTAACTCCAGTACTGAAATCTTGGTTGGCATCCGGTCCAAGTGCTGTAGCAAATCATACTTTGTGCCAGGCACGGGGTCTACTTCTTCTGCTTCAACTGTTGAGGAAGGAATTGGAGGGTTTGGTGCAGGTGCACCAGTGGAGGGGTAACTTCTGTGAAATAAACGCCCGCTCCGGAGGGCGCATTGTCGTGCCGACGCGGCATCAAATGGACTCCCGATTGGCCCGGTGGGGTAAGTGGCAGGGATGGAAATGGGGGTGAGAATGGCGGAGTTTGGTCTAGTAGACCCTGGTAGAGTGGTGATTGGTGAAGGGTTAAGTGGAGGGGTGATAATGGAGGGTATGGCGGGTGATGGTGGAAGGATTGGCGGAATGGTGGGGAATGTGGCGGGTGCAATGGGTGATCGGAAAGGGATTGTGGGTGGAGCAGTAGTGAAAGTGGTGGGCCGGAGGATGGAAGGAACAGAAGGTGAGGGGAAGTTGGTGTGGTGGAAGGCCAAGAGATGAGCGGGAGTCTCATCGTCAAAAGACCACCTAGCAATAGGGGCTGGGTGGTGAACTGCATTAACCTGTGTCGGTGTCGGCGGCTGCTGTTGCTGCTGAGGAGCGGGCGGATGTTCTGGCATGGGATTCTGATGAATCCCGAGGTCTTGCTGTTGCTGCTGCTGTTGTGGAGGTTGTTGTTGGGGAGGTTGCTAGAACTACTGCTTCTGAGGTGCCGCATGCTGCGGCCTGGCCTATCTTCTCCTTTCTTTTATATCTTCAATCAACTTGTGCATTTGGGCCCAATCAATCCTCTGGCCCTCATGCAAATCATAAACTAGATCCTTGAACTGATAACACCTTTCTATCGTGTGCCTGAGTTGTCGATGGTATATGCAATACCTTTACTAGTCGGCTGCCGAGTTCTAGTTCTGACGTTCCGAAGGCAACTGTGTGTCACCAGTGTACATTAAGGCCGAAAAAATGTTAGGGAGTGTTTCTGGAAGCGGTGGATAGTTGACTCTCTTTGGTCCCAGTCGAGCGGGCCCATAACCAGCAGGAGGAGGGACGTTATGGTACTGGGGTTGTTGTTGAGGCTGTTGTGGTGGTGGTGGTGGTTGTTGTGGGTGTTGAGGAGTTGGGAAAGAAGGTTGAGCAGCCTGTGGAGCGGGGAACTGGGGCTTGCGTGGGGGTTGCTGGAAACGGGTTGAAGCGGGCTGGTTAGGGAATTGGACAGCCTGGACCTGCTCGTTGGTTTGTACTCCCTCAGTAACTGGGCCCTAGGACTTTCTTATGGTTTTGGATTTCTCGGCCTCGAAAGGGAATGAATAGGGGAGTCTTTGAATTAGGTCTGGATGAACCGGGCCCGACTATACAACTGGTGCATGTTCGAAATATCGTTCATTGCCAATATGTTCCGGAATGTTGGGGTAGCATTCGAAATCAACAGTTTCACCTTTTCTACTTACGGGATCTTCCCGGGCACACGCGAGGCCATTTGCCTCCATCGATCTACAAATGTAGCAAAGTCCTCCTCTGCTTTCATCTTTTCTGCTACTAGGTCGGTAAAGGAATACTCGGGACCAACCCAATCTTGGAATCTCTGGATAAAATTCTTTTTCACAGTCTTGAAACTCTCTGCCTCCTCCAGAGGCAAGGTGTAGAACCATTCAAGGGCGACCCCGTCCAAGGATCGGCGGAACAAATACGCCATAAGGCGGTCGTCGTGTTGAAACTGCGTCGATTCATAAAGGAACTCCCTGACATGAATAAACGAGTTGCCATTCCCATCATATTTCTGATATACGGGGAGCTCAGACTGGGGAGGAAAGTGAATGTCCCTGAAATTAAGAATGGAGACATCAGCTAGAGACTACGGGCCGACCCGCTCGTGGAGGAGGTCAATCTGCTGCTGCATGGCAACCCATTTGTCGAGAAGTTCCCGTTCCCGGGAAGGAGGAGATACAGCAGGAAAAACGGAACCATAGTATGGAGCTAAAGGATAAACTGACTGAGGCGGCAGCCCATAAGATGGATAATGGGCCAAGGAAGGGCCCATATCCGCATGAGCCAACTGGGCGGCCCCTGGTTGCAGACGAATGAAATCAACCGGGGCCACGAGGGCCTACGGCGCTGGAGAGAGAGTGGTGTAAGGATCAACACAAGAACTAGAGGGGATCTGAGTCTTCCCCTTGTCAAGTGGGTGATGGGTCGAGGTAGAAGCTTGGCCCGCTTCCATATTGGAGAATCGAGGAACCTGAGGGCGGATGGGAGTGAGGTCGATGGGGGCCGTAGAGGTGGCCCCTATTCCAGCAATCAGAGATGTAGAAATGGCAGCAGCAGTCACACCAGAAGGGAGCACTGAAGGCGGTGCATCCGCCCCTTGCAAAGCTTGCTTCAGAAGATGGAGTTGATTAGGGTCCAACTGAGCCATCATGTGGAGAACCTGACTGGCCAAGTTGTGAGTGGACGAATCAGAAAGGGAGGGTTGGGCACCCTCAACAACAATGGTCGGGAGAGGAGGGGCAGTCCATTCTCCCCCTTGCACATGAGCGACCCTAGGCGGGTCCTCCAGAAGTCCCCGAGGGAGAGAATCCTCATGGCAATGGGAGAAGTTGTAAGATGACATGGTGGGTGATGAATCGAAAAAGGGATTAAAATAGGAATAGAAATGCGAGTTGCCCCTAGGAGATGATCTTAAGGGTGTGAGGCAGCTCCACATGCACTGATTACTATAAGGAATAACACGCAAACATCCCTAACCAATATTTAAACAAACAATCCAAACCAAAAGCATACAATGGAAGGGAGAGATAAGAGAAGGATCAACCAGTTAAGCAACCAAGTTTTATTTAAATGATGCACGAAAAGTTTTATAAGTTCCTCTCTAGGACCTTAGTGGATTAATTAAAGTATGGATTCACTCAACCACAAGGTACCTAACCAGGGTAGGAAATGGGGAACTGGCTGACTCTAAGGGACTCTCTCTCTCACAGATGTAAACCCTAAACGGGGGTGGGTACGGTACAACCTGCCCAACGTTCGTGTGGGAATCCACGGCTCACGGGGACTTACGGATGCCCTCGGTAAGGTCACCTAGTCGGCTCCAAGAAATATGGAGACGAGAGGAAACCCTACCTCGGTAGGAATGTAACTACTGATGAAGAGCAGTGTATGATCCTATGTGCACCGGACTGCATGCAAGAGTCTAGCCTAGAAACTAGCAATCAATGATCAAGCAAATATGACAAATACGAATAATAAACATGCAAAGGGAAAGAACAATCAAGGGAGACCAATTATCAGCACCACAATATCATGAAGAATGTCAAATGATAATCAAAGATGGAGGCTCGGGTGCACTGTAGCACGACAAGAACGGTCTCTGGGAGACCGTACAGGGAGGTCGACGATCCTATGTGGACCATTCACTGGCAGGGAGTAATGTCACACACTAACAGAAGACATAGGATGCTGAAATGAACTAAGCAGCAAACAACATAGGCGTACCTGGATAGACAGCCTCTCGACAGACTGTTCAAACTCTGGAACGGACCTGAGACGACCGCAGAAGGTCAGTAAAACCAACAGAGCAAACGCAGAAGTGTACCTGAGCCAGCATGATGGGAGGCCGAGATCAAGCCGTAGGAGAAATGAACGGGCGGAGTAGGACCGCTGAAGGCAGCAGGCTCGCAGAATAATTAGCACGGTAGGCAGAGAAGAACGGCCGATTCACCTCCGCTCTGACGAATGGACGGCTCTGTGTGAACCGCACAACCGCCCGAAGACAAAAAGGAGAATAACCGGAGAACAACCTGTGAACAACTCAAAGAAGGGAAACTTGAAAAGCAAAAGGACAGGTCAGCAAATCACTAACACGACGGGCACTAGGTGTCCCACCGTGATCGCCAAAAAAGACGGTGTTAACATGTTTATCCTTACCGGCTTAAAAGTCCTTCCTATCCCTTCTACTAAATCAATATGAGAAATAAATGAAAGGTAGAAGGTGACAGAAGTATGTGAACCTGTGTGATCGCCACCAAGATGCCAAACACGATGAACACGCCATACCTTGGAAAAGAAGGGAGACACTCGCCTTTAACTAGCACTGTAGGGATGTGCGGCCCGTGAAGAACCGCCTTAAGGATGCGCGGCCACTCGATAAATCGCTCGTTAGTGCTGGGGTGGAACGCGAGATGAAATGCGGTGGAGGAAGAACGGTTTAGGACTGGCCACGGGAAGGAGACGGACGGTGCAATATCGGCCACACTTCCCTTAGAACGGACAGGATGGAACTGCCCAACGCCACCACGCCTTAAGATGTAAAAGCTCAACCTCCACCCTTTCCGGCCGGCTAGAAAGGATGGGCCTCATGCTAGTGCGTCGTTGACCTGTAAAGAAATGTAGAAAACACAAGAAAAAACCCAACATTGGAGCTATGAAGCGTAGTAACTATAAGGAGGAAGAGAAATAAACATAAAGTAATTGGAGCGGGGGATACCTAGGTGTTTTTAAACCCCTAGGCGCGTCAAAAAATACATAGGAGGGTGTGTGTAAATGGTGTATGAGAGTAGAGAAAATGTAGATATAAGAAGTAATGATGCATGCAAATGAGAAGAGAGCGGTGGGATTAATGACACCAAGACACAAACAATGAGATACTCACTTAAACCGGAGGCCTGGACAGACGTAGAAGGCCTCCCTCCCTGGTTGTAGGTCACTCTAGAATCCGGCAGGGCTTCGCCGTGACCTTGAAATCTCCCCCCCTCTCTCAAGCTTGGCCTTGAGGTCTATTTATAGAGCCCACAAGTCCCAGCTCAAAATTAGTTTTTTCTGCCATTTTTAGGTCGATATAATAAAATATAAGGTGTAGATAATTGAATTATCTCACAACCAGAAGAAACGGCACACAATTTGGTGGGATATTCGCGGAGAAAATGTTGGAGAAAGTTGATGATAAAACCATGAATGGAGAGAGAAAAACCCTTAAAATCTTCTAGAGTTCAGTAGATGAACGGTCGCACGATAGACCACTCATCATGTTGGGTGGTCTATCGCTAGGCCATCCAACCCTGTCGGTGGAAATTCAATAAATAGAAAATATGAACAAATTATCCATCGAACTGACCGAACATGTCGCCGTTGGACTCTCATGAGATGAACGGCTACTTGCAAACCTTTCATCCAAAAGAGCGGCTAAGGGCCAATCGCTTATGTCTTGTCGGTGATAAATCTGAATAAATAAATAAATAATTAGATAATTATCTGAAGGAACCAACAATGTTAGGACTCTAGGAGAAGAGCACCTAAGGTCAGACCGTTCAATGACTTTGAACGGTTATACCCAGACCGTATGTTAGCTCGTCGGTGATACTTCAGAAAATTAACTAAATGTCCCATAAATATATGAACGGCTCAATTTCAACCGCCTATGGTTTGAGCGACCAAAGACTGACCGTATAAGCCTGGACGTTTGTAAAATGCGGAAAAGTCAAGTAGCACTAAGGCCCATTAAGCTCTGAATTGAACAGACCCAGCCAGGGAGGGAGGCTACTCATAAAATAGGCCCAAAGATGTGCCAAAAAAAAACCCCAACGAGTAACGGACAACTCGAGGCATCAACAACTGAAAGTAAGAGAAATGACTCAACTTATCGGTAAAAAATAGGTGTCAACAACCGTCACGACCTCATAGTCGTGAAACCTACACCATCTAGGGAGAAAACATCAATAACCCTACCGAAAAGCTTAGACCTCGATATCAAGAAACATGCAAGAATTACATGTAAAATCATGCCTCGCAGATGAAAACCTGAAACTCGAGTCACAAGAATCTCAGGTCACGTGACAGGGGTACCTACCGACCAGAAGTAAGGCCGGATGCGTCCACTAACATCTTAGTCCACGCCCCAGGAGTCTCCATCGCCCCAGGCGACACCAAGACACCGTACAAGTAACCACACAACAAGGGTCTAGTTGGGGTTGTGATGGTCAGCACGCGTCCGAAGTCCCAGACCACGTGTACACAAACTGACTGACTGCTCTATGTCAGGCCCTCTAGCTGGTTTTCCTCCCGGCCCGGACTCAAGCCGCCACAGTGGGAGGCCCTACGGCAACCAGCCTAAAACCGCCACTCTCAGGTGTAGCTATCCACCTACTCGCTGGTAGGTCGTCACAGGAGTGCCCAGATAGCTACGACTAGTGGGGGGTCACTAAACATGAACACAGAAAGCCACACACTCACCCATTGTGAGTAACACGGAGTACCAGGTGGCTCAGGGCCACCAGACTCTAGACGGCTAGCTAGACCTATGAACTCAACGGTACTTGAGTCACAAGACTCGAGTCAAGACCGTCGTACAAGACGGCTCTACATCGTCAATCTGCTCTAATCCTGGGGTCAAAACCACGGTCCAATGTAATCCTTAAGGGGGCTCACAACCACCAAGTTAATTCCCTTTCCGAGGGAAGCAAAGAAAACCCCCCAGCCCTAGGATAGGTAATTGAACATTCAGTTCATAGGCCATACGCATGGCCCATATGGAAACTGCTTTTCGAAGAAGCTAACAGCATTCGGGGATAGCCCTCCTCACTCCTACCGATATAGGGTGACTCGATTTAGCGAATAGACAAAAGCTCGGAACACACGGGGTCACCCGGACCCTCAAAACCCATGGGCATGCTAATCGAGGTAACATAGTACCTCTGGACATCCAAAAATATAGTCACGGTACGCACGGGGTGTCCAGGACATCCACGGGGCCATAGGTTGACCATTGGGTCTCAACTGGGTCGATCTGGGGTCAAATCTGGCTGAAACCGCCCGACCTCACCCTAGGAGGTTTGGTTCCACGCCCACTCGATCCCAATCGAAGGGGAAAACAACGGGGACCATTCCCTGGGTCCCAAAACACAAAAATAGAAGGAAATAAATGGTAAAACGTTGATCGATCCGACAAAACCGCCACACGCCCTAAAACATGCTTTTAAACCCCCGGCGTGAAATAAATCCATGCTCGGCTCGCCTCGACCTACCAAAACTGTGGGAAAGGAAGTACAAGGGTTAGGGAACCATCCCCCTACCTCCACCGAAAATTTTCCGCGCTGAGATCGCCGTTTCCTCATGAAAATGCCTCACGAACGCCTCCGGGTTAACGGACTCGTGAACGAGCTTGCCACACCTCCACTGCCTCGTTCCTCATCCCATCTGCACCGCTCCTCGCCGCCTCGCCCTCGTCCACCTCCGTCGGCCGCCTGGAGAGAGGGAGAGGTAGAGAAAATGAGAGATGGGGAGAGAGAGAAAAGGGGGGTTTATTTATAAGAATTATTTTGGGATTTAAAAATCCATAAAATTCAAAATTAGGGGAAAATCATTCCCATGATCCTCGAAAAATTCACAATGTGCCTGTAACGTCCCGGAGCCTGAAATCACGACGGTTCACCCTACACAGGGTTCCGCAAGCTTGACAGTCAATGTCACGTCCCGAGCGCGGAAGGAACCCGGAGTGCGTGACAAGTTTATATCGATCATGTCAATCAGAGCGTTAGTGTATTTGACACAAAGATAAGGTGCGTAAAAGTAAAGATAACCCAATCCTTTATTCAATCACAACCTCAAAGTACTTCTATTACAAATGAAAATGCCAATACTCAATAAAAGGAAAAGGTACAATGATTGACTCAAGAAATTAGAAAGATAAGATTAGTAAACGCTCGGATAGACGGAGAGCTCTAATCTCTTCACTCTTGACCTTCCCCATCCGATTGAGTCTCATCATCGGACTTACCTGAAAAATAGGGGAAAACACTGGATGAGCGAACGCTCAGTCGGAATTATAACTCAAGAGCTAGCTTGCTTTAAGTAAATTACATGTTACATGAATGATGTAAAATAGCCCTAGGATGACTAAATATGTAATGGACAACCTAGGACTAAGATCCACAAGCATACAAGCTCTCCAATGATTCTCACAATAGCGTCTTACTCACACGGCACACGTGATCACCCGGCGGGGCCGGGGGATGATGGCAAGGGTCCGAGGCGGGACCCAATGACTCTAAAGGACTTAGTTTGCTTAGGCTGACCCCAAAGGGCCTAGGATTTCCAAAATTCGTGGGTGGCTGGCCCGCTGGGCGGGGTGTGGGTGGCACTCTCTCACGGTCCGCGGTGGACACTAACAAACTAGCATATAAGTACGGGCCCTCTTCTCACCGCCGACGGGCAATCAAAGCAATACTAAACTTGCAGAATGAAGGCAACTAAGGAGATATCAGACGCTCACCTGATCAGTGTGAAGACACCGATCCCGCTCGGAGACGAGGGCGCGCCGGGAGGCGAGGGTATACAACCGATCGCCGCGGCGATGTAGCTTGACCTGAAAATGCAATGATGTACAACACTACGCCTCGCACAGGAGGGGTGATCTTGGGGTAGGGATTAGACTTAGTACATCCAAAACTACCTCCACGCAGGGAGGAGCCTTCAGCCGGCCAAGCGGGGTGGGGATTACGCAATGAAAACGTTATCTTCCGAGCTCCACCGGTTCTGCCTTGCTTCAGGTTTTCTGGACAGACAGTCGGAGACGGTGCTGCCACGGGCTCCACGGAGCTCGGATCTTGACGAGACCAGTGCCAAAAGTTTACCAACTGACTGGGGATGAAGCTTGAATTTTTGGGGAAGCTTTGATTCTCGGGGCTGACCGCACCGGCGACTGGAACAGGGCACCAGCGTCTGGTCTCTGGCTGCTACCGGACTGAAGCAGTAGGTTGCAGAAGTCACTGTGGGCTCTCCCAGACTCCGATTGGAATGAAACAGGTGGTGACGCGATCGTGATCGGGGTAGCTTCGAGCCGGAGTTGACGGGGATGCAATCTGATGTCGGTGGAGAGAGGGGTGACCGGAGGAGTGTGGACTGGTCTAACCTGGGATCACAGGGGGCAGTCTGCCCTCTCCGACGAAGAAAATTGGAACAGGGGGTTCCGGTGGCCGATTGAGTCCCTTCTTCTTCGAGGTGGTAGCTAACTAGATGTAGTTTCTCTCCTCCAAAAATGGCGCTCAGAGCCTTCACCAGCTGGCCGTGGCAGAGTCTGCAACCGGACTGGTTGATTCTGCCTCTGTCTGGTGCAGAACAATGGGGCTGGTTGCAGAGGGTGCCATGATCTCCACAAAGCTCTGATGGGTACAAGACCTGAACCGTTGGAACCGTGGTCGAGTCTTCTTTCTTTCGGTGCCAACGGCGATGTCGGAAGATGTCGGAGAAGACCGAGACGATCAGATGAGTGGAGGGATGTCAGTTCTGGCTCCTGTAAACTGACCTGACACACTTGGAGTAGAAAATTCGTAACTTTCGATGTCGATGTCCAAATGCAACTCTGCTTCTTGAAGATGAAAGAGGACTTGAGAGGGAAGGACTTTTCTAAAGAAAGGTTGATCTGAATCCCAAAGGGTTCATCGTGGCCGAGCTTCCACTCTCGCTCTGGTTCTCTGCCTGGGTTCTTCTGCGCAGTCGAGGGAGATCGGCCGCTGTGGACTGCTCGGAGCTCGGATGCCGACGAAATCACCTCGCCTTGGAAGCTCTCTGGACAACCTTTCCAGAGATGTAGGCCTTGCCACCAGGAGGAGCAGGGACCGGCTGGGGATGACGCGACTTCAGGGCCTCACTCTGCTGCCTGCGACCTGCTACTTGAAGCTGCAACTTGCAAGAACAAGGGGAGGGGCAAAGGGAGTTAGCACAGATTGGGGGGATGGCTGATGGTTTGTGGATATGGGAAGGACGTGGCTAGGGCTTCTGGAGGGTCTGGAGTGGCAGGGGTAGATGGAGAGGGGGGCTGGAGCAGCTAGGGGTGGAGATGGGGGGGTGGAGGTGCACTAGAGAGAGGGTGAGTGTGAGAGGAGGATGGGGGACGAACTTGGCTGTTGGGGGGAGATGGATTTCGACCTAGGGTGGTTTAGGAGGTGGGGAGATGGAAGGGCACAGCCCTAGGGAGAGGAAATTCGAATTTGGGCTTTGGGAGGGGTTAATTCAGCCTTGGGAAGAGGGAGGGTTGCTTGGGAGAGTGGAAAGGTGCCTAGGAGAAGGGGTTTCCACCTAGGGGTTGGAGGGGGAATTGAATGAATGCATGGGGAAGGGGAAGGGGCCTTAATGAGGGGTGAATGGGGAGGAGAGAGAATGAATTTCGAATTTGGGGTGGGGAGGAGAGAGAAAGGGGGCACAACCCACTTAGAGAGAGTGATAGTGAGTGAGAGAGAGAGAGAGAGAGAGAGAGAGAGAGAGAGAGAGAGAGAGAGAGAGGGAGATATTGAGATGGAGATGGCAAATGCCTTTCAATATTCATCAAAGTTGTTTCAATGAGAGGGAGGGGGGGCCTATTTATAGGCATCCACTCTTTACATGACCATAGTACCCTTGACAATTAGACAAAAGACCGGGCATATCCTAGACTCAACCTAATGGGCCTATAACTAAGGTAATAAGGCCCAATTAAGCATACCAAGGGAAATGGACTAGAACCACATGACTTAATAAAGAGAAATACAATGATAGGACTCAATAAAAGGAAAATACATAAAATGAAACTAAGGTAATGAAGATAACAAGTGTGGATCACAGTCAGTCCACATCAAGAGTGTGTAGGCGACCCGAGCTAGAGGGAGTGTCGTGAGATGCCCTCATCAAATCCCCCGGGGTGGGGAGAACTCGACCCCGTCGAGTATGGGTCCGCCTGGCTGTCGTAATGCTCCAGTATGTCGGGGTCCAAGCGCGGCAGATCCTCCCGACTCACCCACGTGTCCTCTATCGGGGGACGGTTCTTCCACCTAACCAGGTAGCACTGATACACCTTGTGCCTAGTAATGATACTCTGCTCATCCAGTATTGCCTCTATCTGCTCTCGTCGGTCTCTCAAGCTAGAAGGTGGAGTCCCTCCGGAAGTGTCCCTCTCAAGGCGGGGTAAAAGCTCAAGATCCTCACTGGGTTCCACCGCGGGGCCCTTGTAGGGTACCAGATCCGCCACATTGAAAGTAGGGTGTACCCCAAAACCCTCAGGTAGGTCTAGCTCATAAGCATTATTGCCAAGTCGTCTCAGAATTTGAAAGGGTCCCGAACCCCGTGCCCTTAACTTGGAGGCAGGTCCCGGAAGGAGCCGCTCCGTCCTCACCATCACCGAGTCTCCCACTTGGAACTCGCAGTGGCGCCGATGAGCATCTGCCCGCCTTTTGTAAGCCTCATTGATCTTTCCTATATGCTTGCGAGAATGCGTATGCCATGCACGATGATGCAATGTTGGTGTGAAACGCATGGTATGCCAAGGTGGACCTGGGCAGCCAAATGTAGACCGATCACACTTTGATGCTATGAAGACTGTGACAGTTTTAGGAGGGCCGGGACATCCATAGATGAACCTTTTATGCATGGGTGTGACAAATGTCGGGGGACCCGAACATCCATGTATGCTCCTCTCATGCTTAAGACTCATGATGAATGAAGGTGGGCCAATACATACGAATATGGTCCTCTTATGCTGCCTACTTGACATGTGGGTGATGTGAATGAATGTACCCGACTTATGAATCATGTCAAATGATGTGGTAGGCCTAGACACATGCATGTTTATCCCAAAGGTGACCTCCATGTGCACAGATGTGGGATGACTTTTGAGCGTCCACGTGAATGGGTCGAAGGGATCTACGAAGGTGGTTATGGGGTGGGGTACTTCATCAATCCCAAGGTGTTTGTTGCCTAAAGTCAAGGCTCTCATGGTCTAACCCGATTCTAGGAAGGGAGGAGTTTGGGTTGACATGGGCGATTCGGGTAGGGTGAGGTGGGTGGTGAATAGGGGGAGTGGGTTACATGGAGATCTAGGCTCCCTTAGGAAGGGATTAAAGGGATCATGGTAAGGGTTACCTAGGTAGGGGTATTCCATGTCCTCAAGGTCCTCAAATGGTGAGTCATCCTCCTCCAAAATATTTGGGCCAAGGTTGCTAAGGGGTTGGCCAATCAAAGCACTTGGGATCTCAATTGTTGGAGAGTAGACTAGGATGGGTTCCTCCTCCATGGGAAGAAGGAGTATGATCTCACTTGTAAATTGGCCATTGGTGTAGATGGAAGTGATGGAGCCAACGGTGGGGTAAGCTAGGCTAATGGTGCTCGACTCCGATGGCCTCATGGCTAGCATATCGGTCAAGTGGACTTGCCAATGTAGGTAGGCCACTAAGTCTCCCAAATCTTCTACACAATAGGAGGTTTGATAAGTGACATGAGGCTGAGTGGGAATGATTTGGGATTGATGTCCCATGGGTATGTGGCTTGGTTGTGAACTAGGAATGGTGAGGCGTCGCTTGAGCCATTGGAGTACGAACTTATCTATGGTGATGGTGTCATGGGGAAGGGTGTATAGCTCTTGAGGAACTAGGCTAGGAGTGGTGAGTGAGTTGTGTGGCCCTTGGATTTCCTTGATTTTGGGAGGTGGATCCGAATTGGTATCCTTCTCCTCTTGGGTAGGTGTGTGGGTTGCAACTCCTAAGGACAATGGGGTAGGAAGGTCTATGGTGGGTGGGTTGGTGTTAGTCGAAGCATGGTGCACCCGAGGAGGTGAGCAAGGTCGGATGTGGGTTGGAATTGGGAGTGGAAGTAGTGGAGGCCTAAATTGGGGTAGGATTGGGGTGGGAAGTGGAAGGTGGGTTGGGTGAGGAGATTTGGGATGATTGGTTTTGGGAGATGTGTCCCTTTTTGGGGACGATGGTGAGGTTGCGGTGGTGGCCAAGGGGGCTTGTGGGGTGCGGTTTTGGTGAGGGGATTTTGGTTTGGGGTTGGTGGCCATTATGGGCCTAGGTGGAGGGGTGGACATGGAGTCCAATTGAGTATGGGGACATATGGTTGTGGTGAGGACTTGGAGGTAGGGTGTAGATGTGGTGGTTGGGGTAGGAGAGGTGGAAAATGGTGGGGAATGTGTGATTAGGGTCTTGGGTTGGCCAAGGGGAAATGAAGGAGTTGAAATGCTCTTTGGACTTTGGTGTTCGGAATGGGAAGGGGACACATAACTAGCCCTAAGTTGCTCCTTCATGTTTACCCAAGTGGTGATGGGATCTTCCCTTCTAATTATCCTTAGCCCGACAATTTGTAGCCAATAGGTTTGAGCCCGTTTGGTAAGTTGTGATTTGGCAAATTGGACTTTCTCGTTATCGGTCATGGGATGCCAAGTGAAGTAATGGTCCATGGAAGCCTCCCATTCTAAATACTCATTAGGATGAGTCCCATCAAAGGTGAGAGGTGAGGGAGGAGGCCTACTATCATTCTTCCTTGGGGCGGGCCAATTTTCTTCTAGTTTGTCAAGTCGTCTAGATAGGCTATCAAGCTTGCCATTGGCATGGGTCAAGGTTTTTATGAGGTAACTGACATGGCCAGGGAAGTTATGGGTGTTAGTGGTAGGCATCTCTTGGTGGCTTGGACTTATGGAGTGGGCCGATTGGTAAGGTCGATATGAGGTGGCCATACTAGGGAGCAAGAGTGATGCACTTGATGACTCTAAATGCATAGACATGCCCTAGGACTTGACTTGATAGAGGCAAGTCAATGACTTGCTCTGATACCACTTGATGTAAAACAGCCCTAGGATGACTAAATATGTAATGGACAACCTAGGACCAAGATCCACAAGCATACAAGCTCTCCAATGATTCTCACAATAGCGTCTTACTCACACGGCACACGTGATCACCCGGCGGGGCCGGGGGATGATGGCAAGGGTCCGAGGCGGGACCCAATGACTCTAAAGGACTTAGTTTGCTTAGGCTGACCCCAAAGGGCCTAGGATTCCCAAAATTCGTGGGTGGCTGGCCCGCTGGGCGGGGTGTGGGTGGCACTCTCTCACGGTCCGCGGTGGACACTAACAAACTAGCATATAAGTACGGGCCCTCTTCTCACCGCCGACGGGCAATCAAAGCAATACTAAACTTGCAGAATGAAGGCAACTAAGGAGATATCAGACGCTCACCTGATCGGTGTGAAGACACCGATCCCGCTCGGAGACGAGGGCGCGCCGGGAGGCGAGGGTATACAACCGATCGCCGCGGCGATGTAGCTTGACCTGAAAATGCAATGATGTACAACACTACGCCTCGCACAGGAGGGGTGATCTTGGGGTAGGGATTAGACTTAGTACATCCAAAACTACCTCCACGCAGGGAGGAGCCTTCAGCCGGCCAAGCGGGGTGGGGATTACGCAATGAAAATGTTATCTTCCGAGCTCCACCGGTTCTGCCTTGCTTCAGGTTCGCTGGACAGACAGTCGGAGACGGTGCTGCCACAGGCTCCACGGAGCTCGGATCTTGACGAGACCAGCGCCAAAAGTTTACCAACTGACAGGGGATGAAGCTTGAATTTTTGGGGAAGCTTTGATTCTCGGGGCTGACCGCACCGGCGACTGGAACAGGGCACCAGCGTCTGGTCTCTGGCTGGTACCGGACTGAAGCAGTAGGTTGCAGAAGTCACTGTGGGCTCTCCCAGACTCCGATTGGAATGAAACGGGTGGTGACGCGATCGTGATCGGGGTAGCTTCGAGCCGGAGTTCACGGGGATGCAATCTGATGTCGGTGGAGAGAGGGGTGACCGGAGGAGTGTGGACTGGTCTAACCTGGGATCACAGGGGGCAGTCTGCCCTCTCCGACAAAGAAAATTGGAACAGGGGGTTCCGATGGCCGATTGAGTCCCTTCTTCTTCGAGGTGGTAGCTAACTAGATGTAGTTTCTCTCCTCCAAAAATGGCGCTCAGAGCCTTCACCAGCTGGCCGTGGCAGAGTCTGCAACCGGACTGGTTGATTCTTCCTCTGTCTGGTGCAGAACAATGGGGCTGGTTGCAGAGGGTGCCATGATCTCCACAAAGCTCTGATGGGTACAAGACCTGAACCGTTGGAACCGTGGTCGAGTCTTCTTTCTTTTGGTGCCAACGGAGGGGTCGGCAGATGTCGGAGAAGACCGGGACGATCAGATGAGTGGAGGGATATCAGTTCTGGCTCCTGTAAACTGACCTGACACACTTGGAGTAGAAAATTCGTAACTTTCGATGTCGAAGTCCAACTGCAACTCTGCTTCTTGAAGATGAAAGAGGACTTGAGAGGGAAGGAATTTTCTGAAGAAAGGTTGATCTGAATCCCAAAGGGTTCGTCGTGGCCGAGCTTCCACTCTCGCTCTGGTTCTCTGCCTGGGTTCTTCTGCGCAGTCGAGGGAGATCGGCCGCTGTGGACTGCTCGGAGCTCGGATGCCGACGAAACCACCTCGCCTTGGAAGCTCTCTGGACAACCTTTCCATAGATGTAGGCCTTGCCACCAGGAGGAGCAGGGACCAGCTGGGGATGACGCGACTTCAGGGCCTCACTCTGCTGCCTGCGACCTGCTACTTGAAGCTGCAACTTGCAAGAACAAGGGGAGGGGCAAAGGGAGTTAGCACAGATTGGGGGGATGGCTGATGGTTTGTGGATATGGGAAGGACGTGGCTAGGGCTTCTGGAGGGTCTGGAGTGGCAGGGGTAGATGGAGAGGGGGGCTGGAGCAGCTAGGGGTGGAGATGGGGGGGTGGAGGTGCACTAGAGAGAGGGTGAGTGTGAGAGGAGGATGGGGGACGAACTTGGCTGTTGGGGGGAGATGGATTTCGACCTAGGGTGGTTTAGGAGGTGGGGAGATGGAAGGGCACAGCCCTAGGGAGAGGGAAATTCGAATTTGGGCTTTGGGAGGGGTTAATTCAGCCTTGGGAAGAGGGAGGGTTGCTTGGGAGAGTGGAAAGGTGCCTAGGAGAAGGGGTTTCCACCTAGGGGTTGGGGGGGGAATTGAATGAATGCATGGGGAAGGGGAAGGGGCCTTAATGAGGGGTGAATGGGGAGGAGAGAGAATGAATTTCGAATTTGGGGTGGGAGGAGAGAGAAAGGGGGCACAACCCACTTAGAGAGAGTGATAGTGAGAGAGAGAGAGAGAGAGAGAGAGAGAGAGGGAGATATTGAGATGGAGATGGCAAATGCCTTTCAATATTCATCAAAGTTGTTTCAATGAGAGGGAGGGGAGGCCTATTTATAGGCATCCACTCTTTACATGACCATAGTACCCTTGACAATTAGACAAAAGACCGGGCATATCCTAGACTCAACCTAATGGGCCCATAACTAAGGTAATAAGGCCCAATTAAGCATACCAAGGGAAATGGACTAGAACCACATGACTTAATAAAGAGAAATACAATGATAGGACTCAATAAAAGGAAAATACATAAAATGAAACTAAGGTAATGAAGATAACAAGTGTGGATCACAGTCAGTCCACATCAAGAGTGTGCAGGCGACCCGAGCTAGAGGGAGTGTCGTGAGATGCCCTCATCAATGAATGCAATAAAGCTATGCATGTTTGCGTAAAATGACAAGAGAGAGAGTATAACAAGAGATAATTGAGTGAGCTAGCATGTCTTTCAAGAACTGATATCAATAAATGTCAAGATATTCAAGCAAGTATATTCATCATGTCATGTCGGGAATTGGCTATCCCGTTTCAAGCAAGTATATAAATATCCATTCCGGGTCACGCAAGTCATGTCATGTCAAGTCGAGTATGAGATTGTGGAATGTCTAATCAAGCTAGTCATGCACTTCGGTACAATGCCATACCGTGATCATTACAACTCCCATGGGCACAAGTACTTTTGGGTGCTCCTCCCAAGACCAGATCGGGCCCTTATATGCGCAGGCATTGATCATGTATTTCGACATCCACTATGGTTATAGCCAATATAGAGTTTCAATGGAATAAGCTTGTAGGGACTTTAAGGTAGATCTTGTGGAGTAGAATTTCAAGGATGATGTATAAAGACAACAATAACGATACAATCACGATTAACGATAAAACTAGGTGGAATAGGCTCCCTGATTGGGTGCCATGATAATAAGAATAAGCGCTCATATAGTGATGGTCGCTCGTTCTTGGACATGATACGCTAGATAGAATTGGTGTCCACAAGTATGGCACATCATTCTTTAAGCAGTATTAATGGCATGGTTTCTCATTCCATTAAAGAGTATTCTCATGACATCAAAATAGCATATCATGAGGGCCGGTATGCCATGTTTCTTTAGAGTGACATGGAAATCAAGTAGTGTGATGGGTTTTAATGGTACAACCTGCTCGGCTGCCTTGAGGGAATCCAAGGCTAGCGAAGTCTTACGGAGGTCTCTATGATAAAGCCACCGGTCCAAAGGAACAGAATGTCCCGCGAAGGGTTCATCTATCATCGAGAGATAGTGGGCAATCGATAAAAATAACGTGAAACATGGGACTATATTCACGGAATGGAATATAGTGCCTAACTAACCCACTGTAAAAGGGTTACAAAAACCACGAAATCAGGAAATCAGTCAATTGGCGTCTAGGCTTAAGTCTTCATTTTATGAATTGGCGCCCTTGTCAGGGTCGTCAGTTCAATAAACGACAATTGTTCACTCAATCGTTACATCCAGATTAATATGTAGAAACATTTTCCAATTTTTGATTTTTATAAAAATGACGTCTTTCATGAAGGCTTCAATTCAGTAAACAACGCCCTAGTCAGGGGCGTCGTATGACAAATTAAAGGGTAGAGTATATGTCATCATTTTAATATCCAGGAATACTATAAATATTTCAATAATACATCGTTTATCACTCAATTGACGCCTGTTTACATGGGCGTTCATTAAATTGATGACCTAATCAGGGTCGCTATTTCTTTGACATTTGATTTACACCGGTAGGTACAATCACAGACACATGGTTTTTAGAGTATGTCTGATTATGATTATAAAGATATGAATAGGTAGAGAAAAATAGCAGAAATTTATGGACATGATCATGCATTAGTTTACATATGAGGGTTCATAGTTATTAAATTTTGAACATTGTGTATGTATTAATTAACTAGACACTTGACGACTGTTTGCACGGTCGTTGATTTTAAATGACGCCCTATCTTGGGTCGTCAATTTCATTCATGCGAAAAATAATGAAACCTTAATCCAGAGCAATTTCTGCAATTCCTTACAAATCTATATGCATGTATACAAGTCTAAATTATTAGATTTGACTTAACACTTGAGAAAACCTACCTTAGTTGGGTGGTTTGGTTGATAGACGCTGAAGAACGGTGAAGAAAATAACTGTGAATGATACTCTGTTTCAAACAGAGTTTCTGGAAGTCAATATAATAGCAGCAACTCTTTAGCCAAAGCAATAGCAGCACCCCTCGGAAGATGCAGTAGGATGATGAGGGTGATAATAGCTTTTGCCACGCAGTGGGAACAAGGAAGAAGACGATGATTCTTCTACGTTCCCGGCAGGAAGATGATGGTAAGAGCAACAATTGCAGAAGCCCCTTTGGTCCAGATTCGATTAGCAGGAGCTTCCCACGAACAACCAAAACCTTCAGAAGAAGAAGCAGAAGACATCTTCCTCCCTTCAAGGTATTTGACAGCAAGAGGAAGATGCTGATGAAGAACTGCTATGCAGCAGCACAATAGGAGCAGCAGAACGAAGAGGAACTTCAAGGCAGAAGAGCAGCAGCAGCAGCAGGACGTCTTTGGCAATTAGTATTAACGTGTGTTCGATGGAAAGGGGATGGGTATTTATAGGAGAAGAATCCTAATAGGTTCTAAGAATTTTATTAGGATTAGAACTTCCTTCTTAGAATCCAATTAGCATTTAACTATTCTACGTATTGATCCTTTACTTAATCTAAACTTACCCAGTTATCATCCTAGTTTGAACCGAACACAAACGGGTCCTTTTGTAATTGACGCCTTAGGTTGGGGCGTTTATTTGAAATTGACGCATGTACAAACAGTCTTCAATTCTTTATTTGACGCCTGTCATAGGGGCGTCAATTCTCTAATTCGCATCTTCACGCCAGTCTTCAATTAATTAGCGCCTTGATTAGAGGCGTTATTTTTGTTTTAAGTATTTTTATATAAGTTAGGACTCTTATCATTATTGGATTTATCATCTTATCCCTTTTTCATTTACCAGGGTTGCTACAGTCAAAAACCCAAGTAAGTCATAAAACACGTTCCGGGACTCACAAAGGCACTCTGAACTCACAAATTCTGATCGGAAAAAAAATCCGGGGTGTTACAGACCTCCCCCCTTACATAAATTTCATCCTTAAATATTGATGCAACGACTAAGGCACAGGGGAAAAACAACAGACCCAGCTAGAAACGCTCCCAGAGCTCTAGCATAAACCTCGACTCTCGCAAAAGCACTGCTCCTGAGGGACACAGCCAAACGATTGTCACGAGTAGAAACATCTTGCTCACAACCCAATACTCCGATTCTCAGAGTGAGCATTACACACAAACGGATACAAGTCTGGCCCAACCTCAACCACAATGGAATTCCAACCATGGCATCGCTGCCACCAACTCGCTCACCGAGGAGACACAATTCTCTTCACGAGTAACAGCCACCGATCAGATCCCATCCTCGGCGGACCAATCCAACAACAACTTCTTATTCTGTTAACAGGTCTCACGCCCTGAACAAGGGACCACCATCACTGAGCCTCAACCAGCTCACACAGTCATCTCAACTGACTGCGACAAATTCGTCGGGTCTACGCCATGAACCATCTCATACTTGACAAGTCGAACGCCAATAACAACATCGGACCAACTCCGGTCCGAACATAAACCTTCAACAAATCCCAGATCAAATCCAAGAAGAAGGCATATTTTATAATCGTCCACCCAAGGCATCGCTTGCACATGATTCTCGACATTCTCAACTCACTACAACCGACATCTTCTGTCTATGAAAGACCACACGCCTGTCACCAGTTGCTCGTCAACGGGAAACCTTCACCGGTTTAACTTCCTCTCACATGCTCCTTCACCAAGTTCGATAAGCACTTTCCAAATCTCAATAGGCCATCCGTTGACTTTCCAACTGACCATTACTACATTTTGAGTCGAACCTTACGCCAACTCTACCCTCGCAGGGGAGCATGGCAAAACCAAATGGCAAGATTCCAAAATCCTCGGTCCACAACAACACTAGACTCAGACTTATAGGGAAATCATCCCATGCTGGTCACAAGACCAAGGCTCTTATCCGACCACATCCCTCTAGGGACCTCCATACATAGGCGTCGTCTATTACACAAACTCATCCTATCTTCATCACAATTATTCCAAATGGACGCCTACTAATCCTCGTCTCCACTCTCGCCATAGAGCCACAGGACACAACCGGAGCAATTCACAGCACACATCCCTGTGAGCGATGTCAAGCGGAATGCGGAGGTGAGTGGCGCACGCAGGCTCATTTTGCTGCGACACAGAAAAATGAGAGAGAAGCAGAGGAACCACCAAGGGAGATTGCTCCGGCCGGGTGTGCAGAATAGATACAGCGTAATAAGATATAGGGATTAAACGGCCATAGCGGGAAATGACTCTTCGCGATCTTGGGGGATGGGAATGGTGCAAAATTTAAGTGATAGAAATTTAAACGGCCATACCGGGAAGTGACTCGCCGTGGCCTCAAAAATATCATAAGATATGAGAATAACACAAGATGTAAATGATAGAAATTTAAACGGTCATTACGGGAAGTGACTCACCGTGGCCTCGAAGATATAGAGGATATGAGAATATCACAGGATGTAAATGGCAGAAATTTAAATGGCCATTGCGGGAAGTGACTCGCCTCGGCCTCGAGAATATCAGAGATATGAGAATAACACAGGATATAAATGACAAAAATTTAAACAGCCATAGCGGAAAGTGACTCGCCGCAGCCTCGAAGATATAGAAGATATGAGAATATCACAGGATATAAATGGCAGAAATTTAAACGGCCATTGCGGGAAGTGACTCGCCGCGGCCTCGAGAATATTAGAGATATGAGAATAACATAGGATATAAATGACAGAAATTTAAATAGCTATAGCGGGAAGTGACTCGCCGCGGCCTCGAGGATATGATGTGATCGCCAAGGGTTGGAGACCCCAAAATAAGAAGAGTGATCGTATTTACCTCAAAAGTGGGAAATGGAGGGTTACTTCTTCCTCTCCCTTTGGCCTGCCGACAGAGAGGGCTTTCCTTAGTTACTCTTGCAAAAAAAAGGAAACAGACATATGACAAATGAATCAGAAAAATGGCAGTGTAATATTAGTCCCTTGTGATGAAAATGGTAAAATCATGACAAGACACACTCCTCGTTAGTGTTATTTTTAAACCCCTTCTTGGACACGAGTAGGAGGAAAATGCTATGATGAATGGAAGATCATGCAGATGTGCATAAAAATGGATCTCTCTTATGAAGCGAGATGACAGATGACGGGATGATGCATGCAACGGAAATGACAAAAGAGAGTGCGAGAGAATGGCTTATTGAAGATGCCAATGGCTGGATCCGGCGGAGCTTCGGCAGCGTAGGGATGACGTGGAAGCACGATGGGCGGAGTTAGCCTTCCTCTCGCGAGCGCGGGCACCCGAGAATCCGGTAGAACCTCCCCCTGTAAAAACCCACGAGTTAGAAAAGGGATCCGGTAGAGTCTCTCTTTCCTCTGTCAGATCTGAAGCCCCCTCTCTTCGAGGGAGGGGGTCCTCTATTTATAGAGAAAAAATTGATTGAGGCGTCCAGGATCCTGGACGCCTCAATATTATTATTATTTTTTTATAATTCTAATTTATTGAGGAGTCTAGGCTCTTGGACGCCTCAATATTGAGGCGTCCGGGAGCCCGGACGCGCCCATCCTTGCCCACCGAATCGCCGTCGGAAGCCGTCGATAGTGGAGAAAGCTCGTGATTTCGGCGCGTAACCGTGACTCTCGAAGGGCGCGTCTGGTCGACAAGATGTCTCTATAATTAGATTTATTCGAAACATCAAACTAAACAGCTGGAGCGGCGTCACGTGCGCGTTGCACGAGGCTCTGAAGAAGGCACCTAGAGTACTTGACACGTCAAAGTGAGACGTCTAGGGACCTTGACACGTTTGAAACTTTTCACAAAAAAATTCAAAAAAATGTAAAAAAAATCAGGAAAATAGGAAATCAACAAAGTAATTAAAAATGTGAAGACAACCTTGGGGTACCATAGTGTAATATGAGATTTACTCACGGTAATGTTAAAAAATGGCGTGTCTACAGCTGCCCCACCTTGGCGCCTGCTTTGCAAGGGAGTGGCATGTAGTGGAGTGGCATAGAAGTGAAATGGAGTGGGAGCGGACTAAAAAGTAGATGCCAAGGTGTGATGAGACACGCTTTGAAAAGTATGGTTTGGAATGTTTTTAGAGTTTTCAAAGAGGCGACCTTGAAGAAGGTCTTCCGAATTCAACAATTACTTGGACGGAAATCAAACAAGGAAGGGGAAAATGTGTGCTCAAGCACAAGTAAAAAAAGGGACCAACTTCTCTGTGTGGAAGTACCTGGGTCGTAAACCTGTAGATTTCACCTTTGGAGAGCGGTTACTAGCCAATGTGGAAGTGTTGCGGCCAAGGTGGGTCAAATGGTGTAAAAGTAAAGGAATATTTGACGATTAGTCCAAACAAGGGTCTTTTTTGGAAGAACAGCGCAGGGCTGTCTCAAGGAAACTCAGTACTTCATTCAGAATGGAATATCTCATATTATAAGAACTTAAGCGCTGCGGCCTTCATAATCGAATTGCTTTGAATGATCTTCCACCATGGAATAAAAGTCCTACATGAATGCATGCTGGGTTTAAAGGAAAACTTAAAACAAACTAAAATAGAAAATAGCCAAGGATAATATTGTCACGTTGTTAAGAATGGGTCAGGATACCGATCCGGTGAGCTGATACTGAGCTAGGGCCCATTTATTCATGCACTAGCTCGCTGAATGGAACCATCGTCCCCACGCTTTCACAACTTAACGCCCTATCCGTACAACTTAAATTCCTCTGAAATTATCACTATTTTTGTTGAAGAGGAACTCAAATTTCAGAGTCATTCAGGTCGCAAGGTCCTTGACGTGCTCTAGTAGCATAACTATCATATAATATAATGCATGACATGGTAGGACTGGTCACCAAATGATGATGGTACAAGATGAGACAGTGGTGTCCATTAGTGAAACCTGCACTGAACAACATCATTAAAAGCAGTAGAATTGCACCACGGCACAAGGGAGGTCAAGACAAAATACTTTTTGCTAAAGTCAACAATGACGACTCATCATTGATGTGACGTGTTTTGGCTTTTACACCCTTCCCTTCCTATAAGTACTCCCCCTTGCCTAATTCAGCAAAATGCACCAAGGAGAGCCTTGAAACTTAAGGGGAGGAGGAGAAGAACCTTGGGTTTTTTTCAAGATGGAAGGCAAGTCTTCCCGCCCTATGAAGAGGAGCAGGCCTAGCAGCGAATTCAGGCGGCTCTCCGTCCTCAAAGGACATCTGAGCGAGATGATCCAGTCGCGTATGGTGAGTTGATTCATTTCAAATTTCTTGTACGACCTCTCTCTTACCTCTTTCCTCTTTTATTTTTCTTCTTCCTTTCCAGCTGTACCCCCTCTTCCCAGGCCCGAGGAAATTCTCCAAACTACTGTGGCTTTCGAAGCTAACTTCTAACATCTCCATCAGCATGAGGGACATAATCACAAGGTGGCATCTTCAGGGGCTCCTGGTTCACGCCAAGGATTACGAGAAGATTCACATGGACTGGGCGGCTATGGGTGCACTGGTGGAGATCTGGCATCCTCAGACTCACACTTTCATTTTCCCCACTTTCAAGGCGACCATCCTTCTTGAGGAGGTGGAACTCCTGCTGGGGTTGAAAAGATTCAAAAAGGATGACGGGATAAAGATCATGCCGATGCTGAAGAGGGTGACTTCCGAGGACGTCCTTGGAAGCTTCATGCTGCCTGGTGTCGTTAGAAACGTCCAGACTCAGAAGGGAATTAACCTGCAAAACCTCGCAGAATGGGTCATGAATGCCCTAAGAGGATTGCCAGACGATGATCGTTTGGAAGAAATAATGAAGGGATTCACAATCTGTTTGGCGGGTGCTCTCTTATTCCCTTATACCGACAACATATTGGAGGAAGATCAGCTGAGTGCTATTTGCGGCATTTGGAATGGCAAAAGGGTGGGACCTGCCATTCTTGCTTACCTTTACAGTGGCCTTATTGCTTCTAGCATGGGTAAGCCTCCTTTTGGTTGCGCGTTTCTTCTGAATTGCTGGGTTGATTTACATTTGAAATTTCATCACCGTGAGGGGATGCCAACTGCCTCGAAGATCTTTCAACAAAGCCCCCTTTACCACATAGCCGACGTGTTAGGGTTTGGTGGTAATATAGTGAACCGCGTTCCGTGGCTAAGGAAACGTGAAGACTGGAGGTCTCACATCAAAACTATGATGCAAAGCTTGTTCACTTGTGCACCGGCATGTCTACTTTTGCATGAACTCCTTACGAGGTCTTCCCCGGAGGCTGAACTCCAACTTATTGGCGCGACTGAATTTGTTCTTTACAACGCCCATCGGTGCAGCATTCAAATTGGCCTTCCCCGCCATTTGTTCCCAACATTATCTGGCCTTGCTCCTCTAAGGAAGAGAGAATTGAGCATGGAAGATGATGCAAAGGAAGTGAAGGCCATCAAGGTGTCGTGGAAGACGAGCTTCCCGGGGAATGCATTATGACATGTAGAGGAAGAACGCGAGCTGTGGAGGGCTTATGTAACCGAACTGGGGAAGTTAAGGCCCGAAGCGTCTAAACCCCTGATGTAGCTCACTCTGCTATTTTAATGAAAAAAATGCAAAGTTATCGTGTGCAAAGATTTTTGGATCATTGGCCCCCACTTTATTTATTTATTTTATTTTTTTGGTTTTGGTTTTGTTTTTTTTTTGGGACTTCTAGGCGCGAAGACGCGTTATAACCTTTTGAATTCAAATTTAAACCACCGAGAATCGTTGGGCGACCTTTCTCCTTCCTCACTTCGCCCACAAACAACCCCTCCTCTCGTCGAGATTTGCTCGCCTAGCTTCGTCTTCTTCCACCCTTGATCCATGGAGTATGGTGAGCCAAACCGAGGTGAAGGGAGAGGGGGACGAGGAACTCCTCGCCGAAGGAGGGTCGTGCAAGAGCACAGAGAGGCGGCCACGGAAGAGGAAGTGCCTCTTCTGGCACTCGAGGGACCCGAGGGGCCGGAAGACATGGAGGGAGGCGAGCATAGCCCGGTAAGTTCCTTGATATCCACCTCTTTAATTTCCTTAGTTTTGTAGCGAGCAAGTAGAGAGGGAGAAGAGGGTTTGGTGAGTGTTGCCCTTGAATGATGAACGCGTCTTCGACAAGAGACGCCCCCATTTTTTTGATGTGGCCCTTCCTTTTTGATGCGCAGGGTAAGACAAGGATCCCGGGCTTGGCCGATGAATGGGCGAGTGCGGACGAACCGAGCCGCGTCGGGGGAGAGAGGCGCGGCAAGGCGAAACGTGAAGACTGGCGCAAACGTCTCCCTGCTCGATTCCAGGATGGGCAGCAAGGTGTTGCGCCTGTGCAGGAGAGTGTCGACTACTTGCGGATGTGCAGAGAGAACCATGTGGGGCCTCTTCAGCTCGGGAGATGGACAGAGGTGAAGGATGAAGTCCCGCGATCAATGACACCCAAGAGGGGGGTGAATTGGGTGTTTACCAATTTTACGAAAGCTTTTACCCTTTTTGAAATATGTGATAGAATGCTACTCAAGAGATTCAAAACTGTTTGAACACAGTTTGGATTTATCAAACTATATATGATAATGACATAGATTATGCAACAAACACGAGGATAAATCCGAACAAACAATTTACACTAATACTCACGGAGAATGGAGGTAGAAGAAATGGACCAAAACACACAAAACAAACCACAATGCACAACGGTTTTTAAGGTGGTTCGGATGCAACGATGGCAGTCCTACGTCCACCCCTCACCAAACCCGGTGAGGCTTCACTCGGGGATAAATCCCAAACGGAGACGACGCTCCAACCACACACGTAGGATGACGCCTGCACACACACATGGGGATGCACCCCAACACACACACACACACACACGAAGATGAGGTCTCCAACATGATCCGATAGAATGATCAACAACACACACACACACACACACGCTGTAATAGATGCAGCACTCCACACACTAAAAAGACCAGATCGAAAAAGATCTACACACACACATAGATCTAGGAAGCTCTACGCACACAATACATGAATAAAGTATAATGACCACACACGACCACGGATCCAACACGATCCACACACACACACGAGTTTGTAGTTTATGAGAAACACAAATTTGAAACTCAAAACACAAGACACCAAAATAATTAAACCATAGTTTAGAATGCTCCTTATTTAGGCTCCCCCTGAGTGTATGATGCATATCGTGCGTTGATTCCTTCTTTGCTTGAATGGCTTTGAATGGGTTGTGAAAACCTTGTTCTTTCACCTTTGGCAATGTTCCCTTGATCTCTTGCTTGCTTACTTGCTTCTTCCTTTCTTCTTCCTTAGACAGCTTCACCTTGATCTTCCTTGAATGCTTGCTTCCTTCTTCACTTCCTTGGAGGTTGCTAGCTTCAAATTTGGCTTGAAACACCTTGGAGATGGATGAAGATCTTGCTGCATGAAGTACTATTCACGGAGCTACAGTACCCTCTCCTTTCACCTTGGACAGCCTCTCGTTGGCTCTCTTTGATAGATTAGGGTTATGACTCTAATAGGATGTTTTATAACCCTTGGAAGGTCTATGGATAAGCCATAGACCAGATCCACAAAATTTGGAGGGTTTGGTGGCTTTGGGATTAAACAATAGCAAGAGGAAGGGCTTCCCTCGAAGTCACAAAAAGTCAACAATGTGGGCAGCTCGGGACTGGCGGTCGACCTGCAGGGGCTGGCAGTCGACCGCTACTGAGAAACCTGTAGACGGATGGTTCCTGGGAATCCCAGTCGACCGCTACTGGGCTGGCGGTCGACCGCCACTGAGAGACCGGTAGACTGGGGGTTGCTGGCAGGGGCGGTCGACCGCCCCTGTGCTGGCGGTCGATCGCCAGCTGGGCAGACCCCGGGTTTTCCCGGGTCGGTCTGTTAACCTCTTCAGCTCCATCGCTTAAGTCCTTTAGCAGCCCGTTCATGTCTGTGGCATCACCCTTGACAGTTTAGAAGGTGTCAACTGAGTCTTTGACCTTGTGGATTTTTACTGAGTGTTTTGACCTGTTTTGGATTGTAGAGGAGTAGGGTGCTTATCCACACGTGTGGTTCACCAGGTGACTGCCATGTGTTTGATCCTGCAAGCAAGATAGGCAAGGTTAATACCATGCTTCTTCCCGTTGGAGAGGTTATGAAACCTCTTGCCTCTTGTAAAACCAACATATGCAAACCAAGGATCAAGACCATGTAACCGTTCCCATTTGTCATTTCAACCATACATAAATGACAAGAGCATGAGCAATCAACCACAAGTTTAGTTATCATCACTTAATGACACATTAAGTTTAGTTATCATCAAAATCATAACTTAACAATCACAACAATCATCAAAACCATAACTCAACAATCTCCCTCTTTTTGATGATGAGAAATTTATTGATGATGACAAACTTAATGATAAACTTATTAATGATGATACAACAGAATGGCACATATATTCATCTCCCCCTGTCATACATACAACAGAATGGCACAATCATCAATGTTTCTTCCCCTTTGACATAATCAAAAGGCGGGATAATGCAACTCTTTCTCCCACAATAGCAGTATCAAGCGAGCTGGAAGGAGCCAAATATGGAAGAATAAGATTAACTCCCTTTTAAATAGCAATAGCCTCTCATATCAAATCAGAAGAAGCAAGGGCAAATCATAGACGAGCAAAGTAATATGATGCTAATCAGAAGAAACCAATTGGTGATTATTCTCACAAATCAAGATGATACCATCCAAAGCAAATACAGTCAAGTATGTATTGATGCCAATTGAAGGTGGCGATTGGCCTCAAGGATATGAACCAGTAGAGGAAGATGTACACAGGTTGTGGTGTTCAGCAGAAAAGCATTCAAAATCTAGATCCCATGGCAGATTTTCACAACAAATAATTGCAGGAGGACATATCAAAAGGATTTTCTTTGATTTTCAAATTTTTAAATTTTTATATATTGGTTTGAAATGCATGAAATGCAACATATGCAAGTGATGACATGTGGGATGATTAAGAGCTATCAAACCAATACGTATATATACATGCAACACAGCTCCCCCGTACTTATATAAGAAGGGAATGGGTATAAGAAAGATGCAAGAGAGTCATGACAGCCGGAATGCACATGTGTAGCACATGGGAAATTGTGCAATCATATAGGAGATTCATGCAATTGCTTAATCATTCAATAAATTTTCTGAATCCATAATGAATCAAATTTTCAGATGTGTAAGTGAGTAACATGAAAAATGATAGTTGCAATATAGATATTCAGATTTTTAGATTAACACAAGAAGATATTTTACAGACTGCACTTCAATTTGAGAACAACGTATTGGAGGCTACGCTCTACCACAAAGAGTTTTCACCATCATTTTTCAACTCAACCATTCTCACAGATAGTCAGAATTTTTCAAGAGTGGTCAGGTTCAAATAATTCCTTTTTACGCGAGTAGACGTATGGAGCTCATGCCAGAATCCCCGGTTACTCAGAATACAGAACCATTTCACCTCATTATGAACAGAGATACTAGTCAACACTTTTCAGATATGAACCACATCACGTTTCAGGTGACATGTGCCCAGTTTACTCAGTGAGACCGAGCATTGCTCTATCTTTCATTTTCATTTCAGATTTTTCAACAAGGATAGGTAGGCAACTTTTTCCTCAACTGTCTCTTCAACATATATGCAGCAAGTTTAACATCTCGAGAGTGTTGAAAAGAAATTCATATATCCTTATCTTTAACACTCATTTTCACATTTTGTGCATGAAGTGTGCGAATTTGATTCAGCATGTATACCGAAAATATCATGAACTCATAACAGGGCAGCTCCCCCTAAATAGATGCACTTATGAAATAAAAACTCCCCCAGAGTGTACGACATGAAACACTCCAATAATGACTCAAATGTAACATTATTTATCAAGAAGACATAAGGTCATAGAAGGGCCAAAGGATAGGGGTGAATATCATATAATATCAAGCAAGCACACAGAGGGAATGTATGCAATATGCAATGCAAATATGCAACTGATACCAATCAAATGGATACCAATGAATGAACTGAATGCAGGTAATGCATGAGTTCTAATGCAATGCAACCTTTGATCATATAATAATGAAATGCAACATGCCAAAATAGAATGTAATGTGGTGCAAAACTTCCGATACCAAACGAGTGAACTAACTTCAGGTAATGCATGAATTGTAATGCATGCAACCTATGCCTAGATGAGCATGTGATGCAAGATGCAAATGCAGCATAGGAAAGCTTAATCTTCAAACCATGAGGCAAATTCTACATTGGAGCATTCACATTATATTAATGTGTCAACAAATATTTTCATGACATGACCTTTATGAAAAAGGGTGCATAAATGATTAAAGTTAAGCAATGCAACCCAATTTTTAGAAATGTTCAAAAATTGATTTTCAAAGGCTTTTCACAAGTTTTGGAATGAGAATTCATCCACAAGCCAAATGTTTGAAGCATTTTAGTCAAAAACACATTTTTAAATTAAATAACTCAGTTCAAGGATTTATTCACAAATCAACCAATCACAAGCCAGTCACAATTGTCAAGATCTGGTACGAGACAGAGATTTTAGTTCAAAGACCCAGCTCACGCATATGGAATGCTTTCAAGTGGACATGATCCACTCTTCCACAGATGCCATTTAATATACCAAATATGTAATTCAATTCAAGTGTGATCATGCAATTCAAATTGAGAATATTCAATATGCAACCACTTCATACGCATCATTCAAGATTTTCAATTTGATTCAATCAATTAGGCACATTCATCACAACATACTAGTTACTGACAATTCATATTTTTAGAATCAATACTTGTGACTTGAGAGTATCACCAACTGACAAAGACGGCCATTGGATGAATTGACATGGTTGAATTACCTTAGTTCAGGAGACAAGATCAAAAGCCTTCAATCAGTAGAATCACCAACCTTACGAGGGTTGATATTTCAGCTTTTGCTTTCTTACCTTTGCCTTGAGAATCCATTTTCTTCCAAGCCTTTCACCTGATTTGCCTTGGGTACTTACTTCAACACGTATAAGACTTTCACCACCTTGTACTTGAGTCGATCCTGGATGTTGTTCTACACAAAGTACACCATCTTCTTGTAGCAACTTGAGAGGGTTCTCATCATTTTCATCCTTGCAAGGTATTCTTCCAGTTGATTCAAGCTTAGCCCATCATCATTTAGATTTTGGGAGTATAATCTGCATCCAAAGACAGAAAGATTTGATTTGTCAATTTTGATTCAAATTTATTAATAATGACATGACAAATAATGTTAACAACCAACACCCCTTGATAGTTCTAGATGCAATGCATGACTCATGTGTGAACCTAAATGTTAAGCCTATATGACGAATCTGATGACTTCCCCTCAATGTGTGCATGACTGTGATATGCTCAGTAAAAATTTAATGCCATGTGCAGCTTGTGACTGATTGACTCATAGTACCGGGCGGAGAACTTAGATCTGAAAATCACCTCACGCGTAGTGATAGCTTTCAGACAGGCGTAACCTGCCCTTCCACATGTCACCATTTGATATACTATGTAGTCAAGGGTGGTGAAGGTATGAGGATTGCTATGCATTATGACATGAATTCGTAATATTCAATTTATGTATGACAGTATGTGAAGGCTTATGCAAACTCAGTATATGCAGCGAGATTTATTAATGATTTCAAAACTTCACTTCAACAAGATGCTATATGAGGATGATATGCACAAGGATATGCAACTATCTATGGATGGAATGCATGTACAGACTCATGCATGATCACATAACTATACAGCACAGGGTAAAACACGACATAACACTTTTAGTGGAGAGAATGAGAGGGATATCACCTGAGAAATCAAATTCAGTTTTTGATTTTTCTTCCAACCTTGCTTGAGTCACTTGACTCATATGCCTTACCTTCTTGATGGAAATAGATGTCATACTTTCCATTTCCATGACACTCCTGCAAAACAGATTTCTCAATTTACATTCTTAGGTACCCAAATCATCTTGGGTCCTTGTGGGTTAGCAGCATTCTTGGCACATGGCTTCCACTCCTTAACAACATTCAAATCATCATCTTTCACAAGAAAATAATCATGCTTAACATTTCCAGATTTGCCAAAGTGATGGTGGACGGCACGTGGCATCATCTTCTTTCTTCTCATGGGTTCTACTGATTTGTGTGTGTGAGCATGATGTGTTGAGTAGGAGTTCTTTCTCTTCAACAATAACCAGCAGTGTGAAGCTGTATGACTCCTTTTACCACAGTGATTGCAATGCATGGAAGATTTTGTGGTGAAGGCTCTCTTTGCATTTTTTAAAGCAGCTTGGTTTCGACATGCTCTCAAATCATCATTCTTCATAATGAAACAATTATGCATAGCATGTCCATATTTTTTACAATAAAAACATGTGAGTTTCTTTCTAATTGGTTGTGTGTGTGGAAGAGGTATGTTCAACATGCATGGAGGTGCTAGCAGCATTTTTAGATTTTTGATGCAAATTGATTTTCTTTATGGATGCATGTATGTGTGTAACATGATTTTTCTTTTTTAGATTTTCATTTGATCTTTTTATTATCTGTGAAGAAGATTGATTTAGGGACCCATTTGATGTACTGGCTATGTTTGAACTGTGCACAAAAGATGTATAAACTTTATTTTCAAACTTCTTTTTGTTCACAGGATTAAAACACAGCCCTTCCCTTTGAAAATTCACTTTCGTCCCCAACAATTTGTCCCAATTTTCTTGACCATTCACAAATCTAGATAATGAAGCATTCAAGTCAATAATCTCTTCTCAATAGATGCAATGTGCAATTCATAGGAAAGAAGTTTATTTTCACAGGAGTTGACTTGTTCATGTAAAGTAACATTGATGGTTTTATGACTTTTAATTTCTTGCAACAAAGCATGTACTTTTTCAGATTGATCAATATTCATAGATTTTCCTTTTTCAAAAGTAAGCAATCTTTTAGAAATGGTCCTATTCAATTCCTTCAGTTTCGTATTTTCTATTTCAAGATTTTTATCATGAGCAAACTCATTTTGACCATTGTTCATAAGACTTACTCTCTCTGTCAGCTCTTTGTTTTCATTTCTCAAAGAAGAAATTTGATCTTTATGAATTTCAATGTCGAACACATGACCATCAATCAATTCCTTCAAGTGTGAGCATTCTTTACATGGAGAATCACATTTATTTTGTCCAACATTCTTTTTCAATTTTTTATTTTCAGACTTAACCTTCTCGTATTTATCAGCAAGCTCATCATATGCAATCAATAACTCCTCATAGCTAAATTCATCTTCATTATCAGAATCAGAATTTACCTTTGAGCTTGATTCAACTTGCTGATCACTCCCTTGATCACTTGTGCCTGCCACAAGACATTGATCTTCATGCTCTTCCCGGACTTTGGTTAATCCAACCAAGATATCCTTCGCGGATCTGCAATTGGAGACAAAAGGGAAATGATTAGAATCAACTGCAGCAGTAAGCAATTTTTGAACCAAACAATTTTGATCATGTTTGAGCTTGGAATCTGCGGTCCAGATAGATTTATCTTTAGGCAACTCATAAGGACAATGTGAGATAAGCTTCCATAGCTTAGGATCATATGAGTTGACTAGACTGCACATCCTTCCTAACCACAAATCAAAATTGTAACCATCAACCACCGGTGGAGAATTCAATATGTACATAATGGTAGTCATTGATCTGGATCACTCTAGATCGTTAGATCTATGAAATTAGAGCCTTGGCTCTGATACCAATTGAAGTCCCGCGATCAATGACACCCAAGAGGGGGGTGAATTGGGTGTTTACCAATTTTACGAAAGTTTTTACCCTTTTTGAAATATGTGATAGAATGCTACTCAAGAGATTCAAAACAGTTTGAACACAGTTTGGATTTCTCAAACTATATATGATAATGATATAGATTATGCAACAAACACGAGGACAAATCCGAACAAACAGTTTACACTAATACTCACGGAGAATGGAGGTAGAAGAAATGGACCAAAACACACAATACAAACCTGATGTGACACAACCTCGGACTTAAGCAAGCAATCACAAATAGCATTCAAATGGGCCTTAATGGGCCACCGCTCTCCCGTCACACTCTATACCCGGAGTGACTTGGCGATGCCAAGTGTGAAGTATGGGAATGGGCCCTTACTGGTAGAGGGCCAGCAAGGCCAAGGTTTGACTTCCCAAGGGTTGGATGCCCAATTCAATTGGGGCCGACAAAGTGCGCAAAGGCACCGTTTCACACTACCCCACGGCGATCACTCTAAGTCATGGACTTGAGGATCGGGCGCTCCCTCACAAATTCAGTGGCGCATGAAGCAAATATTGAAAGAGCAACACTATTGAGCAAGGATGAGACACTTACTCGACTGGTTTGAAGAAACCGGTCCCGGTCGGAGATGAGGGCGAGCGGGGAGGCGGTGGTTCCCCACACGCCGCGGCGGTGTCGCTTGACCTGCCCAAAGAAGTACAAAACTACACCTCACGCAGGAGGGGGATCTTGGGGTGGGGGTTAAAGTGTTACAACCAAAACTACCACCACGCAGGGTGGGGTCTTCAGCCGGCCAAGCGTGGAGGGGAGAAAAGCTCTCAATTACTAGGTGGCGACCAGTGCGTTATCAGCCTGGTTCTGGCCTACAGGACAGGGTGATGAGGTTGAGGTTGCCACGGACTCATCCGGACTCCGAATAGAGTGAAACCACCTCCTACAGCGTCCTGACTTGAAGGGGATGGCTGAAGAATTTTTGGGGACGCTCTGTTGGTCGGTGGTGACAGCTCCAGAAGCAGGAAGGAGATCGCTCTATCTGGCCACAGGCTGATCTGGACTGGAACAGCAACTTGCAGAGGTCACTGGGCGCTCTCCCGATCTCCGAACAGCACGAAACCGGCGGCGACGTCTTCGTGGTCGAGGTAGCTTTCAACAGAATGTGATGGGGCAGCGTTCCGATGTCGATGGTGAGCGGGGCACCCTGAACGGTTCTCACTGGTCGAAACAGACTGCAGAAGCAGGGCTGGACAGAAGGGGAGAGAAAAAATGATAACTCTGCCCCCAGTGGCTGAATGCAGCTCCGCTTCCTGATCTTGAAAGAGGACTGGACGGGGAAGAACTTTGTTGAAGGAACCTGGGCCTGATTCAGCCTGAGTAAACCGTGAGACGGCAGTCTCCTAGGTTCTGGTTCTGGATGAAGGCCTCCTTGCGCGATGGTGGGAGAATGGCTCTATCTGGCAGCTCCGACCCCGGATCGTGTTGCTTCCACCTCGCTTGCGAAGTAGACTGGAAGGCCTTTCCAGAAAGGTAGGCCACGCCTTCAGGAACACCATGAGGAAACCGTGGTCGATGCTGCAACTAGGGGCTGATCTGCAGGTCTGCACAGCTCCAACCTGAAAATGAAATGAGAGGGAGAGGTGGCTTCTTTGGTGGAGAGAAGTGGTAGGGGCGACCTAAGGGTGAGTGGGGGCTCTTGTGGGGTGGAGAAGAGAGATAATGGTGATGGGGAATGAGGGGGGAATGGCTGGAAGCAAGTGCTAGCAGGTGGAAGAGGAAGATGAGGGTGTGAGAGAGGGAATGGGGGAGTGAAGGGGGTGAACTTGGCAAGAGGGGAGGGTAATGGATGGGGGCGGCCAAAACAAGTGGAGGGAATGGGTTTCAAAATTTGAAATGATCTTGGAAGGTGTAGGGTTGTATGGGAACTAGGGGGATTGCCTTGGAAGGGAGGAGATTGTGTTGGGAGTGGGGGAGATTCCCTCTTGGAACATGGGGTGGAGTAATGGTGGCTTGGGAAGTGGAGGGGTAATGAATGAGGTGGGTGGTGGTTGGGAGTTGAAGGGGGGAGGGAGGAGAGAGAGAAGGGGGGTGAACTCCTTAGTGGGAGGAGAGAGAAGAGAGAGTGGAGGGGGGGGTGTGGGACTCACTCCCTAGGGTATCTCACCCTAACTTAGTGGAATCTCTCCAAATTGAACAAAATTGTAGGCTTAACTCAAAAGGATTCATTCATTCATTAACTTCAAATGAGGGGGAGTGAGGTCCTATTTATAGGCAACCCACTCTTTACAATAAGTCCCTGACAAAATAAGCAACTACAAATAACCAAGGGGGGGTGGGGGCGCCAATGGGCCTAGCCCAACGAATTGGGCTCAATAGCCTCATTAGACAGCATGATGATACAAAAACATAGGAAAATAAGTGCTAGACCTAGGGAAATGACTCAAATAAAATGAAAGTAGATCAAAATGACACAAAGGAAAGCTACAAAATGGATAAAGGGCCTTAATAGAGTGAGACCAAAACTCAACCAGCTCCCGAATGTGAAGAAGTGGACCCGAGCCAAAGGGAATCGTGGGTGATGCCTCCATCAAAATCACAATGCACAACGGTTTTTAAGGTGGTTCGGATGCAACGATGGCAGTCCTACGTCCACCCCTCACCAAACCCGGTGAGGCTTCACTCGGGGAAAAATCCCCAAACAGAGACGACGCTCTAACCACACACGCAGGACGACGCCTGCACACACACACGGGGATGCACCCCAACACACACACACACACACACAGAGACGAGGTCTCCAACATGATCCGATAGAAGGATCAACAACACACACACACATGCTGCAATAGATGCATCACTCCACACACTAAAAAGACCAGATCTAAAAAGATCTACACACACACGTAGATCTAGGAAGCTATATGCACACAATACATGAATAAAGTACAATGACCACACACGACCATGGATCCAACACGATTCACACACACACGAGTTTATAGTTTATGAGAAACACAAATTTGAAACTCAAAACACAAGACACCAAAATAATTAAACCATAGTTTAGAATGCTCATGATTTAGGCTCCCCCTGAGTGTATGATGCATATCTTGCATTGATTCCTTCTTTGCTTGAATGGCTTTGAATGGGTTGTGAAAACCTTGTTCATTCACCTTTGGCAATCTTCCCTTGATCTCTTGCTTGCTTACTTGCTTCTTCCTTTCTTCTTCCATAGACAGCTTCACCTTGATCTTCCTTGAATGCTTGCTTCCTTCTTCACTTCCTTAGAGGTTGCTAGCTTCAAATTTGGTTTGAAACACCTTGGAGATGGATGAAGATCTTGCTGCACGAAGTACTATTCATGGAGCTACAGTACCCTCTCCTTTCACCTTGGACAGCCTCTCTTTGGCTCTCTTTGATAGATTAGGGTTATGACTCTAATAAGATGTTTTATAACCCTTGGAAGGTCTATGGACAAGCCCTAGACTAGATCCACAAAATCTGGAGGGTTTGGTGGCTTCGGGATTAAACAATAGCAAGAGGAAGGGCTTCCCTTGAAGTCACAAAAAGTCAACAATGTTGGGCAGCTCGGGACTGGCGGTCGACCTGTAGGGGCTGGTGGTCAACCGCTACTGAGAAACCTGCAGACGGATGGTTCGTGGGAATCCCAGTTGACCGCTACTGGGCTGGCGGTCGACCGCCACTGAGAGACCGGTAGACTAGGGGTTGCTGGCAGGGGAGGTCGACCGCCCCTGTGCTGGCGGTCGACCGCCAGCTGGGCAGACCTCGGGTTTTCTCGGGTCGGTCCGTTAACCTCTTCATCTCTGTCACTTAAGTCCTTTAGCAGCCCATTCATGTCTGTGGCATCACCCTTGATAGTTTAGAAGGTGTCAGCTGAGTCTTTGACCTTGTGAATTTTTACTTAGTGTTTTAACCTGTTTTGGATTGTAGAGGAGCAGGGTGCTTATCCACACGTATGGTTCACCAGGTGACTGCCATGTGTTTGATCCTGCAAGCAAGATAGGCAAGGTTAATACCATGCTTCTTCCCGTTGAAGAGGTTATGAAATCTCTTACCTCTTGTAAAACCAACATATGCAAACCAAGGATCAAGACCATGTAACCGTTCCCATTTGTCATCTCAACCATACATAAATGACAAGAGCATGAGCAATCAACCACAAGTTTAGTTATCATCACTTAGTCACACATTAAGTTTAGCTATCATTAAAACCATAACTTAACAATCACAACAATCCTCAAAACCATAACTCAACAAAAGAAGGGCCCCACTTGATTTATTTATTTATTTATTATTATTATTATTTTTGTTTTTGTTTTTTTGAAATCTCGAGGTCTTAGTCGATGGTTGTTGTTTGCCTATTCTAGCGTGCCCAACAGGCAACGATGGTAGGGATGGCCGGCGGATCGTCTTCCAGCTCTCAGGCCCTTTTTCTGGAGATCACCTCCCTCCGGGAGTAACTTGCCAGTGTAGTGGCCCACGTGACTCGGGCTGAAGAGGAGTGTGATGCCTGGGTAGCAACCATAGTAGAGCTGCGGCGTAAGACATCCTGGAGTTAAGGGTCTTCCTCCAGGTGCCGAGGAGAGAGGCAGAGAGGGACAGAGCGGAGAGGGAGAAGGAGAGGGAGGAAAGAAAGGCAGAGCGATAGCAGGATCGGGATGAGAGGAAGGCCTTGGAGGCCCAGGTGAGGGAGCTCCATCTAGGCCTTCGAGTTATGCAGCAGAGGCTAGGAGACATGGAGACGCGTTACGAGAGGGCATGAGAATTCTGGGCGTGACTCCGCCAGTCTGGCCACCTTCCTGTAGTAGGCTTCTTCGCCACGCCAAGGGGGCAGTAGCGAGTCGCCGCTGCTGAGCAGGCATTGCGGGTGAGGCGACTGCTGCCTCACGGAGCTCCAGAAGGCCCTGAGGGACCCTCACCTTAGTGGAGAGGAGAGGGATGCCTGGAGGGACTAGTATGAAGGTGATGGCGAGGGTTAGCGGGCTAGCATACCTGCCTCCTCTCTTGCGGTGTTCATGATTGTGATGTTCATGATAGTGATGTTCATGACAGTTTATGTAGATTTATGAATGGAGTGATTTGGTTCCCTGTTACTCTTGTGTTCTCTTGCGCATTCCTTCTTCCCTACGCTTCTTCTCCTTTACACTATTCCCATGTGATGTGCCTGCCGAGACCTCGCCTCAAAACGGTGAATCATATCTTGCCCCGACCATCTTTCGCATGGAAATGTACCACGAAAGTCAACAATGATGGCTTTTAGCCCTTTTTGGGGATGACCTTTCGACCTCCCCGGATGACTTTTACAGCATGACAGGCCATCCCTAGACTGCGTAGGGAGCGAATCGTCACATCACACCAATCAATTATCCTGCGCGAGCGGTGAAGTGACACATGGGACCGCAAGGAAGGTGTCCTATCACGAGGGTTATCGTTAACAGTGATGGAGGTAGTCTTGGCTCGCACTTCTCCCATTTCTATAAATACCTCTCTCGTCCGTTCTCCCAGGGACATCGAGAGCCAGCTCGAAGAGTGCAAGTTTACAGGAGAAAGAAGAAACTAAGAGTTCTAAGGTTGGAATAGAGGGTGAATCTTCCCACTCTTAGAAGAGAAACAGGTCTAGCGATAGCAGTTCCAGGAGACTCTCGGACCTCGAAGGGCATTTCAGTGAAAGGACCTAGTCGCAACTCGTAAGATAAGCTTTCTTGCCCCTTCTCTCATTCTTTTTTCCTTTCTCTCTTTTGAAAAACCCCTCTCCATTCCTTGTGCATGCGCAGAGTGTGATGAAATCACATATTTCATGGGAGTTAGTAGTGGCAGCATACAGAGGTCTCCCAAATTTTCAGAAGGTCGGGCTAGATGTGATGGGGCTTGGAGCCTTTCTCAGGATTGAACCAATCAAGCTCGACCTCGCCCTCGTCCAAGCATTGCGTGAAAGGTGGGATCCAATGAGTCGTGCCTTCTTGATGCCTTGGGAGCACATGGTGCCCAGCCTGGAAGATGTGCTCCGAATTATAGGCCTGAAAGTGGATGGCGAGGCCCTGACTGGCATCACGTACTCTGACTACAGAGAGGCTACCCAGAGGTTACTAGGAGTGGACCTGGATGATCACAAGAACCGATCCATAGCCAAGATGCCTATCATGGAGACGTTGGGGCTTACTAATGTTCGTCCACGTGATGATGAGTCCTTGGAAGAGTTCATGGAGAGGACAGAAAGAGGGTGCCGTGCCATCTACTGCGTAGATGCAAGGAATTGGGAGAGAGCCAACATGGATTTGAGGAGATTCCTTTTTTTCCTATTGGGGAAATTATTGCTGGGCTCGAAAGGAGACAACATTCATTGCCGCTTCTTAGAATTTCTGGTAGACCCTAAGAAAGTGTGGTGATATGTCTGGGGAGCAACTATGCTAGCACATCTATTTCTGGGTCTATCTGAAAGAGCAGACCGAGAGATAATAGTGAGTGGTTTCACGCCGTTCATCCAGGTATCTCGTCTTCTTTTTCTTTTTTTTCTTTTCCCTTTTTTTCTTCTTTCTTTTTTTTTTAATTATGTTAATGACACACGATGGTGCAGTTGTGGAGATATTATTACCTCCCAGTGGGAAAGCCCATCATTGGCATCCAATGGCAGTGCCGCTGGCAAGGCGGTGGCAACCCATCACGAGCCCAGCGCCTCTATCCTACCAGGTGATGGTTCTAAGACGCGAGTTGCAAGACTTCCCCGCAGCGATGGTGGTTATTATTTCATCATCTTTTTTCTTTCTTTCTTTCTTTTTTGATTAAGAGGATGTGTGTGACCTGACCTAGGTTGTCTGGAGGCCTTATGCGGGCATTACCGACGCCGATCAGCCATGGGTCATAACTAGCCGTGCCCGGTTCGGGCGCGACCTCTGGATGCATTGTTTGAGTGAAATCGAGCCACTTCGGCTACGATTGGCCATGAGGACTCTAGGGCTCGCCCAGGAATTGGTGGACATGACTACAGCACCACGTGTCGGGAGGAAGACGCGTGGGCCGGTAACCTCCGTTGATTGGAGAGTGCGGTTCCCTGAGCAATATGAGGATTGGCAACGGGGTGGCACTCCCGTGGAGTCACATGTTCAAGACAGCGAGGATTATCTACGCCTCTATAAGGCAATGTATGCAGAACAACTTCATCCCGAGGGACTGTGGAGGTGAACACAATTTTTTATATTTTTTATATTTTTAGTTTTTCTTTTTTTTAATGTTTTATTTATGTTTTTTTGTATATTAACCTATGCCCTCGCCACAGGATGCTCGAGACACCATGATAGTGAACTTGCAAGCTCGCCTGATAGGCACGGAGCGGCAGTTACGTGATACTCGCGCAGCCTTGAGTTCTTCGGTAAGCCTGCATTCACATGATCATAGACCAAGATTCCGGGTGCTAGGTCCTCAGTGCCTCCTTATGCGTGTTACAGCGTGCCCAGCTTGACACAGCTTCCTCAGCAATGGGAGCGGATGGCGTCTCTTTCAGCTTATGGGTCCCCACTTCCGAACTCGATTTGCTTCATGAGCAGCTTGCTCATACTACGCAGCGAGCCGCGGAGGCAGAAGGAATGCTCTCCACACAGGTGAGTGTCTTGCCATTGAATTTCACTTATCCAGGCCTCTACATATCTGAAATGGCAGACATGGCAGATGAAAGAGGTGCAAGATGCACTTGCCTGCACCGCGCAGGGGGAAGCCGGAATAGCGGAACTAGAGGAAGAGTTGCGGCATCATCCAGACGATGGCTCTTCTCGAGACGCCATGGAGCTGAGGATTACCCTTCAGTTGGAAAGGGAGGACAAGGAGAGAGAACGCGCAGAATGGGAAAGAGTCACCAAAAGAGAGAGAGCCGACAGATTGGCTGAGAGGGAGGAGCGGAGGGCCATGGAGGCCCAACTATTTAAACTCCGAACCAGTCTCAATCTTGCTGAACAATGGCTGAGAGATGGTGAAGAGCGCTACCGAAGAGCACGAGAGCGTGGCATTCATGTTAGTAGCTTCTTTGCCGCCCATGTCGATCGACGGGGAGTAGAGACGGGAAGACGGGTACATAGCGGTAGAGGCACCGCTTTGCATGGCTTAGCAACACCCTCCAGGGTTCCTCGCCTGGAGAGTGGAGAAAGGGGTAACACTGAGAGAGAGGACGGAACTTAATGTACAATTTCTAGAAGGAAATAAGGGAAGGAATGTTTAGTTTCCTATCTCCTGCCTTCGTTCCTGCTTTTCAATCCTCTACACATGGCTTAATCAAACAAGTCAATTTTTCCGTTCTGACTTGGCCCCTTGCTCAAAGGGTGGGCGCTTGTTTTGAGACTAGCTTTGATAACGACTCAAGGGGCCAAGCCTTTATCAATTAAGGCAAGAGCAAAGATGATGAATGCAATACACGGGCACACAAATGGGAATAGAATATAAAAATGTACCATACAAATAAGATCAGACGGATGCCAATTTTTGTGTTGTTTATTTATGTGTGTTTTTTTTGAATTTTCTCCTTTTTTTTGAAAGACACTTGTTATTACAGCCGGCATGGTTCTTGGACCAGGGGTGTTTAAATCGTTCTGCTTAATGCAGGGTTAACATGCTCCAAGAGAATTCCCACTTGGGGATCACCTGACGGCGTCTTTTGAGGGCCACTTCAATTTTTTTTAATAAGATAACTAATGCCTAGTGACCATTCTTATGGCACCTAATTCTTATGAAACCAGGGTTCCTGACTAACCTCCCAGGTATCCTGTGTGCACATCTAGATTGATTTGGGCCCCTAGACTCCTCAAATTATAATCCGGCCGGTTAAGACTTAACCTGATGACAAAACCGTCATACCATGCTTAGGCTCCCAGTTGCTTCCGACCGCGAGGATGCACCGAAAGAGTGTTCGAGGTAAAAGATTTGCCTGACCTCGGTCTGTTTCCTCACAACTCTAGATGGTATAGGATGGAACACCTTGGTACCCTAACAGTCAACCACGCGACACTGACCCGGTATCAGATGCCGTCGCACCTATTGGTGACGCGCTTGCATTGACCTAAGCCCAAGGTTAAAGTAAGAAGCCATCGAGGTACTAGATAGAGATCTTGACCAGCCAGAAACACCGAGGCTCCTTCGCGGCGATGGCTTCTACTTTTCAACGTAGATAATTACATGTGTGTTTTGCTAAAATGAGGTCGCTTGCCTTAGCGGGGCGCGCCTTTCAGGATTCCCAATGAGCTTTCATCTTTGAGGGGAGAAAGAAGAGTACGGTGGGGAAAATCTTCCGATCGGACCAGCATAACCGTTAACCGGACGAGCTAACCGGGACCTACTCGACCTTTCCCTTTTGGGCGACTTCGGACCAAACCTGGAACAAGATTGCGTTGCCCCTTTGTGGAATTTAGGCTTTGTTTTAATGGGTTTTTGCTTGTCAAAATCAGGCACGGCCACGACCAGGCTTTCATTTGACTTTGATTTATCTCTTCTCTTCTATTTTTTCTCTTTTTTTGAGGGACACATGATAATTTGATATGTGGGAATCCCTCTTGTATGCCTGCGGGGACACTGCCCTCTTCTCGTGCTCGGACTCGAGTTGAAGGAGATGAATCCTACTCTCGCCTTCATGGTATGGTATTTTGGTTCCCTTATGCTCAGCGTTTTAAGGGCGCCGACTGTCTCATTGGGTCGAGAAAAAAGAGAACAAAGATTACGACTTTTCTAGAGACCTTTGAGTACAACCCCACAATAAGCAATACTACCAACTTTTTTAGCTAAAATAGCTGCGTGTGTGTATGTTGCCTTCTTTTAGTGGGCGTAAGCCGACATGACCGGATAGGAATCTCCACGGTTCTGGCGAGCCAAGACCCGAGACCTACCGAGCCTTAATGGATCCTATCCTACATGAAGGACAGATGTAAAGACTTGACTGTATGATGAACACTAGGCACTCTCTTTTTTTTTTGAAGCTTCCCTCGAGTTTCGCTTCGTTTGATCCCGAAAGTGAGGTGTGGGAGTGCACGCAGGTTAACCCTGAGTTATGCTACAAAGACCAAAGAGTGAATTTTCAGCTTCGATGGTCCTCGTACCATGCCAGTTGTTACACTTATCTAAGGGTAGTATTTCTTAAGATAAAGCCCGTTCCAGGGGTGGGATAACTCGGTCCCTTCAGTATTGACTAACCTGTAGGCGTTGCCAAGGTACGCAGCCTGAACCACATATGGTCCTTCCCGATTGGGTTGAAGTTTAGAACGCGGCCCTCCAGGTTTGACAAAAATTCTTTTTACGACCATCTCACCGACTTTGAATTTTCTCTCAATGACTTTCTTTTGGTAAAAGCAAGCGAGTCTATTTTGATAAACACGTGCATGCTCGGCAGCGGCCAGCCGCTTCTTGTCTAAGAGTTCCAACTGGGCAAGGAGTGAATTGTGACATTCTTCGAGGGGAAATTCCTTATCCAATTGTACCCGGAGAGAAGGAACCAATGTCTCGTACGGGACTACCGCTTCCATCCCATAAGTAAGGGTAAACGGAGTTTGCCCGGTGGGGGTACGGATCAGAGGGCGATAGGCCCATAGAGCTTCGATAAGCTTTTTTGGCCAATCTGAGAACTTACTAGACTCGCATGTTTTCTTTATGATTTTGATCAATGTCTTGTTGGTGGCCTCCGCCTGACCATTATCTTGTGGGTAATAAGGTGATGAATGATGCAATGCGATTGCGTACCTTTTGCAGAGGTCTTGAAGGTCCTGAGAAATGAACTGTGGCCCATTTTCGGTGACAATTGTGCTTGGGATGCCGAACCTGTTGAGGATGTTCTTCATGATGAACTTGCAGACTGTTGATGCCTTGATTTTTGCGTAGGCTTCTGCTTCTACCCATTTGGTGAAGTACTCTGTCGCAGTGAGGATGAAGGATTTCTGCTTGGTGAGGGAGTTGGGATCACCTAGGAGACCAACGATGTCGAACGCCCACATGGAGAAAGGCCATGGGGAGGATACTGGATGAATTGAGGAAGACGTGGAATGGATCTTATCGGCGTGAAGCTGACACTTGACATACCTACGGACATAGATAGCACAATCTTCTTCCATGGTGGGCCAGTAAAAGCCTTGTCGAATGATCTTCTTAGCGAGCATTTGGCTATTTACATGGCCACCGCACACACCTGAGTGTGCTTCCTCTATGCATTTCCAGACCTCATTGTCATCAAGACATCTTAATAGAACGCCAGTAAGACTTCTCCTATATAGTAGACCTCCAACCAACGTGTATTTCTGGGCCACCCTTCTTATGGCTTTCTTATCTTCTGCGGTGGCTCCTTCAGGATAAGACTGATCTTTGCAATATTTGACAATTTTATAGAACCAAGGTTTCTCCTCATCGGCCAGTTCTTCTTCAAATTCTTCTAACATGATTTCCCTCTTCTCAAGGATTTCCCCTTCCTGAACCTTTCGTAGGACTCTTTCTTTAATTCTTAAAAGGTAAGGTCCTGAACAGCAGGGACGAGACGCTTGTAGATGGTGATGGATTCAGACCATACATCTAAAGGGAATTTAAAAGATGACGCCAAGGAGGCGAGGGCATTGGCCAGAATGCATGTTCTGTTTACGAGGAACGTGGACAAAGATCAGCTTGGTGAACAATTTGGCATAAGCGGAGACCAGCTCCTGATATGGCTTGAGCTTGGGATCAAGGGTGTGATATTTGGTAAGCACCTGGCAGAGAACAAGTTGACTATCACCCGTGACTCGTAATTCGGTGATATAGAAAGAATGGGCTAGTTCTAGACTAGCTAGAAGAGCCTCATATTCGACAATGTTGTTGGTGACTGGGAATGCGAGATGAAACGCCTCTAGGATGGTAACGCCTTCGGGCGTCAGAAGGACAATGCCAATACCGTTCCCTTGGGAATTCAGAGCTCCATCAAAATATAATGTCCACATTTGCTCATCGGATTGAGTGACGAACATTAGTTCCTCATCTGGAAACTCTGATTGGACAGGATCGAACTTGGGAAGAGGATGGTGAGCGAGATGCTCGGCTATAGCATAGCCTTTAATTACCTTTTGTTGGATATAGGTGATGTCAAACTGAGATAGGAAACTCTACCAGTGTGCAAGCCTATCAGTGATGACATATTTTTCCAGGAAGAACTTGATCGGGATCATGCGGGCAATCAAATGGACCTCATGAGCCAAGAAGTAGTGCTTCAATTTCTGCACTACCCAAACAAGGGCAGCACATGTTTTCTCCATGGCTGTGTACTTCTGCTCACAGGGATTAAGAAGTTTGGACAAGTAATAGGTTGCCCGTTCCTTGCCTTCTTCATCGGCTTGTGCGAGGACGGCCCCCACGGAGTCATCCAAGACTGAGATATAAAGGATAAGAGGCTTTCCTGGCTTGGGTGGAATGAGAACGGGTGGATTAGCCAGGTATTCCCAATTAAACCTCGGACTTCCCTCAAATTTTTGGGAGACGACATATCCCTGACGGCCTTAACTTTGTTGGGATCTATCTCAATCCCCCTTTTGCTCACAATGAAACCTAGTAATTTGTCCGATGATACGCCAAACACACACTTCTTCGGATTCATTTTTAATTAGAACTCCCTTGATCTCTGCAACACCTTAGCCAAAACCCTTGGATGTTCCACCCCGGTTCTTGATTTCACCAATAAATCATCCACATACACCTCCATATATATATGCATCATGTCATGAAATATGCCCATCATAGCTCTTTGGTAAGTAGCTCCAGTATTCTTTAACCCAAACGGCATGACCACGTAACAATATGTTCCCTATGGTGTAGTGAATGACGTCTTCTCCTGATCCTCTTCTGCCAAACGAATTTGATTTTATCCCAAAAATCCATCCATAAATGAGAGGGTCTCATAGCCTGCCGTGTTGTCGATTAACACATCAATGTGAGGCAAGGGAAAATCATCTTTCAGACACGTGCGGTTAAGGTCCCAGAAGTCGATGCAAATCCTGACTTTCCCATCCTTCTTCATGACCGGGACAATGTTCGCCACGCATTGAGGATAAAGGACAACTCTAATGAACCTAGCTTTGTGGAGCTTGTCAACCTATTCTTTCATTTTCAAAGCCATCTGATGGTGGAAACACCTTAACCTTTGTTTTACCAAGATGGACCCTGGTTTTAGAGTTAAGCGGTGTTCGACCAAGGTGGAATCCAAACCCGGCATATCCTCGTAGCTCCATGCAAACGTGTCCTTATACTCCTTGAGAACTTCAATTAATTCCTCTTCTTCAAATGATGGTAAATTATCACTTATGAGGACGATCCTAGGGTCTTCCTCAGTTCCCAAGTTGACTTCTTTGGTGGACTCTTCTACAGCGGCTGACAGCTCGTCGAATCTCTTCATACCACTAGCATATGCTTCGACCGCATCCTCATATTCTTCATCCTCTTCTTCAATCGGGCATTCTTCATCTGTGATCTCGTAGACTCCATACCCTTCATCAATTGTGTAATTCTCTTCACAATCTATCTCTGGCAGTTGGATGGGATTTTCTAGCAATTGAGGAATTGATAGGCACGCTTGACACCTACTGGCGAGATCTAGAAGGAATCGACGAGGGATCTGCTTACCCTTGGATTTGCTTTTGGGTACTACCCTGGACCCATTATTTCTAGGCTGACTGAGCTATCCTATGGACAAGGAAGCTAAAGAAGATGCCGAAGAATGTACAGGGAAGGACCCCTCGGAGGAGGGGTAGAAAAGGTCACTCATAGGACCTTGGATGAGTGGCCCGTAGGTCGGGACGCACTCGTGGGAGATGTAGGAGGTTTCTTCAACGAAGATATGTTGTTGAGGAGTTTGAAAATTGACGTTTTTTTTTCATTTTCATTTTTGATGACAAAGCAATGAAAAAAAATCGGAGGAGGGGGGAAAGTGATTATGGCTAAAGGGTTGGGAGGCTCGTAGAGTAGATCATGATTGAAAAACTGGCGTGGGTTGGGAAACCCGCGTAGGTACGTAGTAGAGAAGGGGACCTAGGAAGATCATCAGATAATTGTCTGGCCCAAGAAGAAGACATCAGCGAAGGTTGAGGTAAGTGAATGGAGAAGATGACGGCTAATGAGCCGTCGATGGTAATGTTGATGACGGATGAAGATCCGTTGGTGATAGAGTCCTCTTGGCAAGGATGGTTTGGGATTCTGGCAACAGCAGTGATATCCCCTGGCATTTTAGAGATCAATGGCGGTCCTTCCAGCTGCAAGGGCGAGAACATTCTTTCTAGTGCAGTGGAAATATCTTGCATGTCGAACCATTTGCTCCATTCACATTCCGGATCCTTGATCTTGCCTCTCTTAGTGGCCCTTGAACATTTTTCAGCCAAGTATACAACATGCGACCCCCCATGTGTTTCTTGCGGGTGATCCCCCATCTGAACAACGGGCCCCTTCTTGAAGTGAGAGGATAGGGTCCACGCGAGGGGTTTCCCATCCACCTCGAGCGGTCCTTTCAAGCCTAGGCCGCACTTGTGGCTTCACCATATTTTCTTTGGCGGTTTCAGCCTTCCTTGCAATTGCGCGCCCAAGCCTTTGCGCTGTTGATAGCCGATATTCCTCATTATCAACCACCCTTTAGAATGAGAAGGGAGACGTGACGTTGGTACTGAGGGTGGCTTCTTTGGTGTCAGCGGAATGCGGGATGGGTCCCACACATCCAGCAGTGACAATATGGGCCGATGAGATGGCCAAATAGATGGCAGAGAGGTATTAATAGCATCCACTGTATGAAGGACAGGTTTACTGATCACTTTAATAATCCTCCCATTGTATGGAAACTTTAGGCATTAGTGGTTGGTGGAAGGCACATCATCCATGAGTTCAATATAAGGGCGACCCAGTATAGCCTTAAATGTGGGATCCATGTCAAGGACGTGGAATTCCGTAGAGACTGACGCAGGGCCTAATTCTGCCTTCAGGATAATCATCCCCTGTGGTGGCCTTTTACTATTATCATAAGCTGTGACTGTTATTGAGGAAGGTCTTATCTATTCCTCAACGACCCCACATAACTGAAGGGTGGTCATGGAGATCACTTTTATGGATGCGCCCACCAAACACGGGTGTATGGGCACTCCATTGATTTTTATTGAAACACACAACGCATACTTTCGGGCTTCCTTGGGGGCGAGCTCATGGTTATGGAACACAATGGCCGGTTGTGTGTCTGTCAGCGTCAGAACAGCCGAAATCTTTTCTACAGGGAGGTCTTCATTCACCATGACCCTTTGAAGATATTCTATTAAGGCTGCTTGATGGGATGTGGATCTCTGAAGCAGCTCAAGAATGGAGATCCGAGCATGCGTCTTGTCCAGGTGTTTTAACAAATCATATTGTGTTCCAGGGATGGATTTTTTTGGCTGCTCTCCATTGTCTTTCTCTAACTGAGACTGCTCGGGGTTCTGACTGTTCTTGGGGAAAACCTTGTGGAAAATCCTTCCACTCTGGAGCACCATGGCTTGCGGCTTTTGCACCTCTATGGGGTTAGATGCGAGTTTTAGCAGGGATTTGAGGGGTAGTGGTGGAGGAATGGTTGATGAGGCCGGGGTGACAATGGGAGCCGGGGTTCTGATGAGGGGTTTGTTAGGCGGAGGCATGGTGGAGGTAGAGGGAATCTCATATGAGCTATGGAGGGTAAGGGGTTCGAAAGGTAGAGGCGGAGGCAAAGTGGAGGTAGAGGGGATCTCATGTGGGCTATGGAGGGTAAGGGGTCTGGAAGGTGGAGGCGGAGGTAATGTGGAAGTGGTTAAGTCTTGAGATGGACAATGGTTCTGAGATGGATGGTGGGTGATGAGTGGTTTTGGGGGCGTTGGTGAAGGTATGGTGGAGATAGGCGAGGTCACGTACGGTTGAAGGATGATAAGAGGTGTGGAAGGCATAAGTGTAGGTGTAGTGGGGGTGGATGGCAAAATGGAGGGGTGAGAGAAGATGAGAGGGTGCGAGGGCACAGTGGAGGGCGTCGGCTGATAGGTCATTGGTGGGTGAGTTGGAGAGGTGTGGATGAGAGGGCGTAAGGGCTGTGGAAATGGTGAAGGCCGCAGTATAGGTTGCGATGCGTGTTGATGAGAGAGAGGTGCTACCCGGGCAAGGCGAGGGGGTTGCCTGACGATAGGGTTGGCAGCAGGAAGAACGGAGGTACTTTCTGGGTGCCACACCTGCTCTCTCCCAACTTTCAGGAAGGAGGAGATGGGGTTGACCTGGTGATTGGGCTGTTGGTGCTCCGATAATGGATTCTGGATTATGCCCATGTTGGGTTGTTATGGTTGGGCCTGCTGAGGCTGTTGTTGTTGTTGTGGTTGTAGCTGCGGCTGCTGTTGTAGTTACTGTTGCTGTTGGAACTGTGGCCTAGGAGGAGGTCTCCTGGCTTTGACAGTGGTGATGTATCGCCTCATTTCATCCCAGTCAATTCTACCTTCATCATTCATATCGTAGATGTAGTCTTTAAAGTGGAAATAATTCTCTACTGTATGTCATGGCTACCTGTGGTAGACACAGTATCTGGAGGTGTCAACATTCGGGGGCCATGCCAGCTTTTCCTTGGGTAGGATGAGTGTATTTGAGGCCATGAGGGCGCTGAAAATATCTGCTAAAGTTTCTGGCAATGGTGGGTAATGGCTCTCTTGGGGCAGATCGGTCTCCTTTGTTGTTGTGGGGGGCCGTAATTCCCTGGGGGTGGAACTTGGTGGTACTGAGGTGGTGGTTATTGCTGCTGGGGTCGGGGTTGTTGCTGGGGTTGAAATGGTTGAGGCATGCTGTTGTGGGGTGGATTATTTTGGGGCGGAGGACGAGACGGGAAGGGACCTTGCTGGAGGGGAAGTCGAGGCATTTGTGGAGGTCTTGGGTTGGCTGTATAGTTGGCGTTGTTGACTGCACTTACTTGCTCATTTGTTACAACCCCTTCTGTCACTCCATTGGGGACACCAGCGCCTATTTTTCTGACCATCTTGGGCTTCGGCGGCTCGAACATGTGCATAATGGGGAAATCTTTTAACTAGGTCTGGATATACAGGGCCCTCTCATAGAGCTCTTCCATTGTGGTAAGCTTGTTCATGGCCAAGACGTGTCTGAATTGTGGGGTTGCATTGGACACAATCATTTTTACTTGTTCAGGCTCTGAGAGGGTATCTCTTATCCTTTCTGCCAGAGACCTCCATCTGTCAGCATAACGGATAAAATCTTCGTCGGGCCTCATTTTCTCAGCTACTAGGTCGGTAATGGAAAGAGAGGGACCAACCCTATCCCGATACTTTTGCAAGAATCTTCTTTGCACTGTATCAAAATTCTCGGCCTCGTCGGGCTCCAAAGAATAGAACCATTCTAGCGTAGGACCGTCCAATGATCTTCGAAAGAGCTATGCCAGGGATCTCTGGTCATTTTGCCAATAGGAGGATTCATACATGAAGTCCTTGAGGTGAATAAAGGGGTTGCCAATGCCATTGTACCTGTGGTACGTAGGCATTTCGGAGGGAGGAAGATAGATCACCGGAAGGATTGGCAAAGCAACCTCCGGGGTGGATTTTATGTCCACCATTTTCTTCAGATTCTGAAATTGTTCATCCATTCTATTGAACCTGTTGAGGAGCAATTGGGTGAGCTCCTCGGGAGGTGAAGGTGGCACCTGCCACTGCGGAGGAAGATGTCTACCGGAGACTGGAGGAGGAAACCCCGAATGGGAGGGAGCTATCGGGCCGTTGACAGCTAGCCCTGGCTGGAGTGGCGTGTGAGGAACGGCAAGGGTTTGAGATTGTGAAGGGAATTGGAACGAGGGAGGTTGTTGGCTTGCCTGCCCTTGAAGTGAGGGAGAAGAGGTGGCTTGCACGGGTGAAAGAGATGGGATGGCCTACACCGACTCTTGGAGGGGTGCGATGGCTGGAATTGACTCTTGGGGGGTAGGAGAAATGGATTTCCCTTTCAGAATGGCTTGGAAGGCGCGGAGTTGCATAGAGGTGAGCTCTGTCTTGGCGAGGACACCTAGCAAAGAGAAGATGTCCTGTGGTGGGGATGTGTCCCTTGCGGTAACCTGCACCTCACGTGAGGGCTCATAGGAAGGGTCCGAGTCCATATCATGGACTCGCGGCTCGATTGACTGACCACGACAGGGTTGTTCTCCTCAAAAGACTCGTGGGCCATTTTCAAAGTTCTTCCAGAACGCAAAAACATGCACCAACAAATAGATAGCAGAGATTATCAAACAAGTAGATGCCTTTACGCCCTTTTTTGTTTTCATTTTGATATATATATTTTTTTTTAACCAAATCTGAAGTTCACACAAAAGGAAGGACCCTGATTAACTTTGTTTCACTGCTGTGTCAACTAGGGTCACTCGTCCCACCACGAATTGGTCAACTAACTCCGGGGAACTTCAATGGTACAACCAGTCCAGTGAACGAAGAGGGAATCCTTCGTTGTCGGGGACTTACGGAGGCCTCGGTGGAGGAGATCCTAGTCCGTCGAGAGGAATTCCCGAACGGAGAGTCCTTCCTTCACCGAGAAAGGGTGATCCATAGAAAAAAATGAAAAAAAAATAGAAAAGAGGGGAATGTATGCAATGAAGTGCTGAACAGATATACCGAACATAACAAAAATAACAAAGATAGCAAAGGTATAATCAACACCCAAGAGAGATAATAATGTAAACCTCAAGGAATCACAAGGGATTAGGGGTGAAGTGCACGTGGTGCACAAGGGATAAGAACTGAAAGTGCTACTGTGAGCACAACTGGAGCGCGTGAGGGCGCAAAGGTGGAGAGGCACAGGTGAGTGCCGGGTGGAGGAGCATACGGTGATGCCGAGATCGCAAGAGTAACCAAGAGAAAGCGAAAGATGTCCCACCGTGATCGCCAAGATGTGAGCGACGTCAAGTGGAATGCGGCGGTGAGCAGAGCGTGCGGGCTCGTTTTGCTGCGACACAGAAAAAAGAGAGAGAAGCAGAGGAACCACCATGGGAGATTGCTCCGGTGGGGTGTGCAGAATAGATACAACGTAATAAGATATGGGGATTAAACAGCCATAGCGGGAAATGACACTCCGCGACCTCGGGGGATGGGAATGGTGTAGAATTTAAGTGACAGAAATTTAAACGGCCCTAGCGGGAAGTGACTCACCGTGGCCTCAAGAATATCAAAAGATACGAGAATAACACAGGATGTAAATGATAGAAATTTAAACGGCTATTGCGGGAAGTGACTCGCCGCGGCCTCAAAGATATAGAGGATATGAGAATATCACAGGATGTAAATGGTAAAAATTTAAATGGCCATTGCAGGAAGTGACTCGCCGCGGCCTCGAGAATATCAGAGATATGAGAATAACACAGGATATAAATGATAGAAATTTAAACAGCCATAGCGGGAAGTGACTCGCCGCGGCCTTGAAGATATAGAAGATATGAGAATATCATAGGATATAAATGGCAGAAATTGAAACGGCCATTGCGGGAAGTTACTCGCCGCGACCTCGAGAATATCAGAGATATGAGAATAACATAGGATATAAATGATAGAAATTTAAACGACCATAGCGGGAAGTGACTCACTGCGGCCTCGAGGATATGATGTGATTGCCAGGGGTCGGTGACGCCAAAATAACAAGAGTGATCGCGTTTACCTCAAAAGTAGGAAATGGCAGGTTGCTTCTTCCTCTCCCTTTAGCTGGCCGATGGAGAGGGCCTTCCTTGGTTACTCTTGCTAAAAAAAGGAAACAGACATATGGCAAATGAATCAGAAAAATGGCAGTGTAGTATTAGTCCCTTGTGATGAAAATGGTAAAATCATGACGAGACACACACCTAGTTGGGGTTATTTTTAAACCCCTCTCGGACACGAGTAGGAGAAAAATGCTATGATGAATGGAATATCATGCAGATGTGCATAAAAATGGATCTCTCTTATGAAGCGAGATGACAGATGACAGGATGATGCATGCAACAGAAATGACAAAAGAGAGTGGGAGAGAATGGCTTATTGAAGATGCCGATGGTCGGATTTGGCGGAGCTTCGGCAACGTAGGGATGACGTGGAAGCACGATGGGCGGAGTTAGCCTTCCTCTCGCCAGCGCGGGCACCCGGGAATCCGGCAGAACCTCCCCCTATAAAAACCCACGGGTTAGAAAAGGGATCCGACAGAGTCTCTCTTTCCTCTGTCGGATCTGAAGCCCCCTCTCTTCGAGGGAGGGGGTCCTCTATTTATAGAGGAAAAATTGTTTGAGGCATCCAAGATCCTGGACGCCTCAATGTTAAGGCATCCAGCACCTTGGACGCCTCAATATTATTTTTTTTATTTTTTTATAATTCTAATTTATTGTTGCGTCTAGGCTCTTGAATTCCTTAATATTGAGGCGTCCGGGAGCCCGGACGCGCCCATCCTCGCCCACTGAATCGCTGTCGGAAGCCGTCGATAGTGGAGAAAGCGCGTGATTTCGGCGCGTAACCGTGACTCTCGAAGGGCGCGTCTGGTCGACAAGACGTCTCTATGATTAGATTTATTCGAAACGTCAAACTAAACGAACGGAGCGACGTCGCGTGTGCGCTGAACGAGGCTCTGAAGAAGGCGTCTAGAGTCCTTGACACGTCAAAGTGAGACGTCTAGGGACCTTGACACGTTTAGAACTTTTCACTAAAAAAATTCAAAAAAATGTAAAAAAATTTAGGAAAATAGGAAATCACCTGAGTAATTAAAAATGTGAAGGCAACCTTGGGGTATCATAGTGTAATATGAGATTTACTCACGGTAATATCAAAAAATGGCGAGTCTACAATCCCTAGGATAGAGAAGTGTCATCTGCTACGATAACAACCCGGTCGACAACGTCGCTACCAATGCACATGGATCCCCAAACATCACAGATCCTACCACAAGTGACCACCCGGCTAGCCTCACCAGTCGCTCACAGCTACCAACAAATGAATAGGGTACTCATCCGGTAAACTTGCCATCATATTTCCCCAACTCTCCATCCTGCCAGTGCCACGAACCACAATGCCTCAAGAAGGCACGGCAATCGACATGGCTCACACAGCCAGAATCAATCTCACAACGAGGAACCAATCCTCCGATGCTCCACAATTCCCAGGGAATCCACCCTTAGTAACCAATACTATGATCCTGGGACCTGTGGGTTATGGGCCCACTAGACTTCCGCTGTGCACTCTGATCCACGCGCGTAACCGTCACAAACGACTCAGGATCCACCATCTTGACAATCCACAACTTGACTGGCTGACTCTGGAAAATAGGCTGAGGAAAGCTCAATTACCTCAAATCCCGAGCACAAATTCTCTCTCTTGATCTGGCAATCCTCTGCAACCCCGCAGGCTCTGATTCACAATGCATCGGACATCGCAACACCAGCCATGAGTATCACAAGCATATCCCAACTGGCACTCATCCTTCCGGAATAGCACCAACACACTTACGCATTAAGGGATGGGTAACGCTTCTCATAGACAGCCACACTGCCAAAATACAAAACACGTCTCGCACGGAATTCATGGCACACAAGAGGAGGCCAACCAATCCGAACGCATGATGCAAGATGATGAAACTTAGCAAAATGTGATTCTCTCCGACCAAGGAGAAAATAGCATGCCTCCTACAAGGTGAGAGATCTCCACGCTTGACCTGACCTCGAACCTAGCACACACTGGGAATTGTGCCTTCCAGCACCAAGAAAAACCATCACTTCCGTCAGGTCAACACCTCCGACAACACTCGCCAAGTGTCTCGACGGACCACACTCACAGCACCTCTCGATGCACCATTATCGTAATTCCCCGAACTGCAACACACTATGCCTCGAGCACTTACTCTATTGATTGCTAGCAACACATAGCCACAACGGTTGAGCTAGCCATTGCCACACGCTCCCTTTCTATGCCTGCCTCTGATCTCGGAATCATTAAGACGCCAAAATGCTTACCGAGGAGCAAAGAAACCACAAAAGACGCCAAGCTCGAAGGCTGGAACACCTCAAGCAACCAAACATCGTTCCCTCGAATCTGTCCTTGCTAACACCAATCAATTCTCCTGAGCTGTTACCACGCGGACCACCACGCCAAGGGCCACGACACCAACAACGATCGGCACCTGCCAATGCTCATTCTCCGTCCCAAATCTGTCGCAGAACCTTCATGTCTCATTTGTCGCCTCGCACGGCACACCCAAGGCGATGCACAATGGCCCCAAATTCCATAATCTGGGTCACAAATGAAGCCACCAACATGCAATCTTGGGCCAAATCCAGGACTAACATAGCTCATTCTCACATAGAAACGTAGGACTTAGAGCTCACTGGGACATCTCTGCCCAATCCTACCTTGAAATCTATAAAATAATCGGGACCGACATGTCATTTCTTACGCCACAGAGCATGATGAGAAAAGTAGGCTTGACAATCAGTAGCTTATCAGGAAGATCCTTCGCTCGCCCGAGCACATCTCTCAATTAGAGCACCTGCTCTGCCACTTCAAACCATAATCTTGATGCCTCAGGAGCTGGATAAACCTCAAGCTCGGGTGGCCAAAATGGCATTAACTCCCTTGGAGCACACTCATGGCCACTTAACGATGAACAATCCTCGCTAGCCACTTGACCTCGCCATAGATTCCTCGAACGCAGCACCGTAGACTCACACCTACCAGCAAACTCTGCCCAACACAGCACAACTAGGGCCACCACCAATGGAAAAGATATCTCTTTATCTTATTCCTCAGGCCCCACGCCGGCACTCCGATAAAAATAGCAACCGCCTTCACTGTGCCAACGCCACGCACTCTAGCTCTCAAGCGAGAAATAAAGCGGTAAATAAACACAAAACCCTATGCCAGCTGCCTACTATACTGGACATTATGGACTCTGAACGTTGTAATTATCTTAAATTCCCATGTACACTCCACAACCACTCGCTCTGATACCATCTGTAACGACCCAAGATCCAGATACCGGGAATAACCCGATACCATTTGAATCATGGCCCGCAACCCACGAGCCGGAGGGCTCGGAAGGGTTAGAAAGGAGTATAGAGGTACATCAAAATATGAAATAAAGTAGGAACTAGAATAATTAACAATTAAATAACCTAACTATAGAGTCCATTCCAAAAAGTACAGTCTACAGGGAAGGAAACGTACTAAATATCGAGTGAACACTCGGCCCGACGAGCTGGCAACTATGAACCTTCGCGCTGCACCTCCGAACCTCAAGGAGGAATAGCTACACCTGAAAAACAGGGGGTGAGTCTCATCTCATTGGCTCAGCAGGGGTGCCGTAGAACCCTACCACAACAACAGTGGTAAACATCGCTAAAAGGAACAACAACAAAAGTAGGAGTAACAACAACAGCAATATCGGCGGAAGGAATAGCCGTAACACGGTAGCCGATGAAACTACGGCTCTATACACTACTCTTAACAGTACAGAAAGAACGCCCCAATCCCATAGTCAGGGGACTACCGAATAGATGGAAAACTCTGGCTAAACCGCGAGAAGAAATGCCACGACAGCTCTATCGTGAATGCCTTGTTGTGCCCCTTAGGCACAAGCATATGCTATTTTGTTTTGATGATAGCAACACAGTGAAAGTATCACAGTGAGCCAGTCTTTGTGTTTAGCATACATTGCATTTGTTCACTGTATAGGTGCATTCATTTCATTGCAGCATGCACACACAAGTCTACACAGTGCTCTTCATGCATGTGCACAGTTCGTTCATTAAGTCTGTACATTCCTTGCTACAGAGTCTATACATCGTGTGGTTCTTGCATGAAAAGTATGTACAGCCCTTGTGATGTGACACCGAACCTTGGACCTATTTTCAAGCATTCAAGTTGAGCAGCGGACTCACACTAGCGAACTCACCCGTTTGGTGCACACTTGTGCCCGTTGGCAACTAAGCGATGTGGGAGAGGGTCCGAGACGGGACCATGAAGCTCCAATGGTTGGCTAGCTTGTGGAGAACCCCAAATGGGCCTAGGATGCCCAAACCATGGGCGGCCAGCACACCAAGGGTGTGGGTTTAGTGGGTTCACTCTCAACTCGCCCGCGGTGGTCACTCACGGAACTAGCAAGTTGGGCCGAGCTCTCACTCTCCGTCCGACGCAGTACTAGCAATAATACTAAGCTAAGCAAGTGATTAAACCAAGCAAGAGAGGGACTGAGGCTCACCTAGCCGGCGTGAAGACGCCGACTCCGGCCGGAGACGAGGGCGAGCCGGGAGGCGAGGGTATACACCCGATCGCCGCGGCGATGTAGCTTGAACCTGAAATTGAAAGAATTACACCACTACACCTCACGCAGGAGGGATGAACTTGGGGTGGGGATTATTCTTATTACATTCAAAACTACCTCCACGCAGGGAGGGGCCTTCAGCCGGCCAAGCGGGGTGGGGTTTTATGCAAAGGAAAAGCCGATCTTCCGAGTCCGCCGGTTCTGCCAATCTGCAGGTCTGCAGGATAGGGTGTCGCTGTTGACACTGCCACGGGCTCCACGGGGCTCCAAACTTGACGAAACCACTGCCAAAAGTTCCTCAGCTGACAGGGGATGAAGCTTGAATTTTTGGGGAAGCTTTGAGTCTCGGGGCTGACTGCACCGGCGACTGGAACAGGACACCACCGTCTGGTCTCTGGCTGGTATCGGGCTGAAGCAGTAGGTTGCAGAAGTCACTGTGGGCTCTCCCGGACTCCGATTGGAATGAAACTAGCGGTGACGCGAACTTGGTCGGAGTAGCTTCGAGCAGGAGTTGACGGGGATGCAATCCGATGTCAGTGGAGAGAGGAGTGACCGGAGAAATGAAGACTGATCTAACCTGGGACCACAGGGGCAGTCTGCCCTCTCCGACGAAGAAAATTGGAACAGAGGGTTCCAGAGGTCGATTGAGTCCCTTCTTCTTGGAGGTGGCAGCTAGCTGGAAGTAGTTTCTCCCCTCCAAAAATGGCGCTCAGAGCCTTCACGAGCTGGCTGTGGCAGAGTCTGGAACCGGGATGGTTGGTTCTGCCTCTGTCTGATGCAGAACCATGTGACTGGATGCAGGGGGTGCCACGATTGCTACCGAGCTCTGAATGAGGCGAGACTTGAACCGTTGGAACCGTGGTCACGTCTTCTTTCTTTCGGACTTGACGGCGATGTCGGCAGATGTTGGAGTATACCGGGACGAACAGATGAGCAGAGGGATGTCGGTTCTGGCTCCTGAAAACTGACCTGATGCCTTGGAGTAGAAAATTCGTAACTTCTGATGCCGATATCCAAATGCAGCTCTGCTTCTTGAGGATTAAAGAGGACTTGAGAGGGAAGATTTCTTCTGAAGAACACTTGATCTGAATCCCAAAGGGTTTGCCGTGGTTGAGCTTCCAATCACGTTCTAGTTCCTTGCCTGGGGTCTCCTGCGCAGTCGAGGGAGAATGGATGCTGCGGACTGCTCGGAGCTCGGATGCTGACGAAACCACCTCGCCTGGAAAGCTCTCTGGAAGACCTTTCCAGAGATGTAGGCCTTGCTACTTGAATCTTCAAGTAACGGTCGTGGCTGCTTCTGCAACTCGTTGTAGTTCTGCTGCCTGAAACAGAGATAGAATGAGGAGATGTGCAAGGGGAGAGCAAGGGAGAGGGGGGGTGAACTTGGTTTGACCAAGGGGAGGTGGGGGACGAATTTGGGAGCTTGGGGGTGGGGGAGATGGAGGGGCACAGCCCTAGGGAGAGGGAAATTCGAATTTGGGCTTTGGGAGGGGTTAATTCAGCCTTGGGAAGGTGGTGGGGTGCTTTGGAAAGTGGAAAGGTGCCTAGGAGAAGGGGTTTCCACCTAGGGGTTGGAGGGGGAGTTGAATGAGTGCATGGGGAAGGGGAAGGGGCCTTAATGAGGGGTGAATGGGGAGGAGAGAGAGTGAATTTCGAAATTGGGGTGGGGAGGAGAGAGAGAGAGGGGGTACAACCCACTTAGAGAGAGTGATAGTAAGAGAGAGAGAGAGAGAGGGAGATATTGAGAGGGAGATGGCAAATGCTTTTCAATATTCATCAAAAGTTGTTACAAATGAGAGAGGGGTGGGGTATTTATAGACTCCATAATTTTCCTAAGACCAAACTGACCCTGACAAACTAACTAAAGACCACACAGTCCAAGGGAGGGGCGCCCCTGGGCCTAGCCCAATGGATTGGGCCCATTAACCTATCTAACCAACATAATGACTCAATACTTAGGAAAATGACTCAACTACCTAGGTACATGACTCAAAATAAAGGGAAAATTACATGATAATGACTCAAAGAAAATGTGAAGATTACATGACTAGTCTCAAAAATACATGACAAATATAATGGTGCTTGCCGTCGAACAATCCGAGTCTGGAAAAAGAGTGGAGGGGCAAGGGATGCCCTCATCATACCCCCGGGGTGGGGAAAACTCGACTCCGTCGAGTATGGGTCCACCAGGGAAGTAGTGCATCGAACTGCAGCTCGGGGCGATCCACGATCTCCATACTCAACCCGCGACTCTAGTCGGGGAACGGTGCTTCAGTCGACAAAGTGACTCGGTCATACCCTCATGCTGGTGATGGGATCTTGCTTGCCTAGTATTGCCGCTGTGTGCTCACGTCGGGCTCTCAGGCTATTTGTGGTGGCACTCCGAGGGTGTCTCTCACAAGGGTAGGTGTAAGCTGGAGGCACTCACTAGGATCCACCGCGGTGCCCTTATAGGGTGCTAGATCCGCCACATGAGAAATGGGGAGAATCCCAAAACTCTTTTGAAAGTTCAACCCATAAGCCGGGTTGCCAAAAAGTCACTCAGAACTTGGCAAGGTCCAAGTCCTCGTGCCCTCAATTTGGAGGTGACCCTAGGGTAGAGCCACTCCAAAGTCATCATCGTCAAGTTACCAACTTGGAATTCCAAGTGGCGCTCACGAGTTTTTGCTCGCTTGTTGTGAATCTCACCGCTTGTTGCTTGATACTTGCTTGAATGCATATGCCATGTACTATGACGCGGTGTGAGTTGACAATGTATGGTATGCAAAGGGGGTCCAGGACAACCATATATAGACCTATCATGCATTGATGGTATGAAGACTTTGAAGGATTTGGGAGGACCAGGGCATCCATAGGTGTCCCTCTTGTGAGTGAGTGTGATGAATGTTGGAGGATCCGAACATCCATGAATGCTCCTAACATGCTTGAGATTTATGATGAATGATGGTGGACCATGACAACCAAATATTGACCACTCATATTTTCTTCTTGACATGTGGGTGATATGGATGAATGTACCCGACGGACTAATCATGCCAAGCGATGTGATGTGCCAAGACATATGAACTCCTTTCCCAAAGATGACTTCCTTATGTGGGATGGTGGGGTGGTCTTTGAGCTTCCACTCAAAAGGGTCGAAGGGATCTAGGTAGGTGGATATAGGGTGGGTCATTTCCTCAATCCCGAGGTGTTTGTTGTCTAAGGTCAATGCTCTCATGGTGTAACCCGATTCCAGGAAGGGAGGAGTTTGGGTCAACATGGGTGGTATGGGTAGGGTGAGGTGAGTGGTGAATAGGGGGAGAGGGTCACATGGAGATTTAGGCTCCCATAGAAAAGGGTCAAAGGGATCATGGTAAGGGTCACCTAGGTAGGGGTACTCCGTGTTCTTAAGGACCTCAAATGGTGAGTCATCCTCCTCCAAGATAATTGGGCCAAGGTTGCTAATGGGTTGGCCAATCAAAGCACTTGGGATCTCAATGGTTGGGGAGTAGACTATGATAGGTTCTTCCTCCATGGGAAGAAGGAGGATGATCTCACTAGTAACTTGGCCATTAGTATAGATGGAAGTGATGGAGCCAATTGTGGGATATGCTAGGCTAATGGTGTTAGTTTCGGGCGGCCTCATGGCTAGCATATTGGTCAAGTGCATTTGCCCATGTAGGTAGTTCACTAAGTCTCCCAAATCTTCCACACAATAGGAAGTTTGATAAGTGACATGTGGCTGAATGGGAATGATTTGAGATTGATATCCCATAGGTAGGTGGCATGGTTGTGAACTAGGAATGGTGAGACTTTTCTTGAGCCATTGGAGTATGGACTTATCTATGGTGAGGTTGGGTGTCTCTAGAGGATCTAGGCTAGGGGTGTGTGAGTTGTTTGGCCTTTGGATTTCCTCTATGTTGGGAGGTGGATCCGGAGGGGCATCTTTTTCCACTTGGGTGGGTGTGGGGGTTGCAACTTCTATTGCTAATGGAGTAGGGGGATCTATGGTGGGTGGTTTGGTGATAGCTAGCGTATGACACTCCGGGGTGGTGAATAAGCATGGGCTTGGGTTGGGCTAGGAAGGGGAAGTAGAGGAGGCCTAGGTTGGGGAAAGATTGGTGTAGGAAGTGGGAGGTGGGTTGGGTGAGGGGTTTTGGGTTTTGGGGTGGTGGCCATTATGGGCCTTGGTGGAGGGGTGGACATGGTGTCCACATGGTTTTTAATGGTGAGGGTTGGATGAGTGATGGTCACCATGGAGGGAATTGGGTCGGTTAGGGGTCTCTTGCCCTTGGGATCATTTGGGGTGGAAGTGGGGGCTAAAGGGGCTTGACTAGTGTAGGTTAGGGAAGGGGGTTTTGGTTGGGGTGTGGGGGACCTCATGGGGTTAGGTGGGGAGGTGGAGGTCTTAGGTACTTGGGTTTTAGTGATAAGGGTTTGGACGGGTGGGGTGGGAGGAGTGGGAGTGCTCCTTGGGTTTTGGTGATCCGAGTGAGAAGGGGACACATATCTAGCCCTTAGTTGATCCTTCATGTCCTCCCATGTGGTGAGGGGAGCTTCCCGTCTAATTATCCTTAAGCCCTCAATTTTACACCAATGAGTTTGAGCCCTTTTGGTTAGTTGCATTTTGGCAACCCATGCTTTTTCATCCTTGGAAATATGATACCAATTGAAGTATTGGTCCATTGTAGCTTCCCAATCTAAATATTTGCTAGGAGAGGTCCCATCAAAGGTGGGAAGTGGGAAAGGGGCCATCCTATCGTCCGTCCTTGGGGCGGGCCTATTTTTTCCAAGTTGGTCGAGTCGGCCCGATATGTTATCAAGCCGCTCATTGGCATAGGTCAAGGCTTTCATGAAGTAGTTGATATGGCCCGGGAAGTTATGGGTGTTAGTGGTAGGCATCTTTTGGTGACTTGGACTTATGGAGTGGGCCGATTGGTAAGGTCGATATGAGGTGGCCATATTAGGGGACAAGAGTGATGCATTTGAAGACTCTAAATGCTTAGACATGCCCTAGGACCAACTTGATAGAGACAAGTTGTGAACTTGCTCTGATACCACTTGATGTGACACCGAACCTTGGACCTATTTTCAAGCATTCAAGTTGAGCAGCGGACTCACACTAGCGAACTCACCCGTTTGGTGCACACTTGTGCCCGTTGGCAACTAAGCGATGTGGGAGAGGGTCCGAGACGGGACCATGAAGCTCCAATGGTTGGCTAGCTTGTGGAGAACCCCAAATGGGCCTAGGATGCCCAAACCATGGGCGGCCAGCACACCAAGGGTGTGGGTTTAGTGGGTTCACTCTCAACTCGCCCGCGGTGGTCACTCACGGAACTAGCAAGTTGGGCCGAGCTCTCACTCTCCGTCCGACGCAGTACTAGCAATAATACTAAGCTAAGCAAGTGATTAAACCAAGCAAGAGAGGGACTGAGGCTCACCTAGCCGGCGTGAAGACGCCGACTCCGGCCGGAGACGAGGGCGAGCCGGGAGGCGACGGTATACACCCGATCGCCGCGGCGATGTAGCTTGAACCTGAAATTGAAAGAATTACACCACTACACCTCACGCAGGAGGGATGAACTTGGGGTGGGGATTATTCTTATTACATTCAAAACTACCTCCACGCAGGGAGGGGCCTTCAGCCGGCCAAGCGGGGTGGGGTTTTATGCAAAGGAAAAGCCGATCTTCCGAGTCCGCCGGTTCTGCCAATCTGCAGGTCTGCAGGATAGGGTGTCGCTGTTGACACTGCCACGGGCTCCACGGGGCTCCAAACTTGACGAAACCACTGCCAAAAGTTCCTCAGCTGACAGGGGATGAAGCTTGAATTTTTGGGGAAGCTTTGAGTCTCGGGGCTGACTGCACCGGCGACTGGAACAGGACACCACCGTCTGGTCTCTGGCTGGTATCGGGCTGAAGCAGTAGGTTGCAGAAGTCACTGTGGGCTCTCCCGGACTCCGATTGGAATGAAACTAGCGGTGACGCGAACTTGGTCGGAGTAGCTTCGAGCAGGAGTTGACGGGGATGCAATCCGATGTCAGTGGAGAGAGGAGTGACCGGAGAAATGAAGACTGATCTAACCTGGGACCACAGGGGCAGTCTGCCCTCTCCGACGAAGAAAATTGGAACAGAGGGTTCCAGAGGTCGATTGAGTCCCTTCTTCTTGGAGGTGGCAGCTAGCTGGAAGTAGTTTCTCCCCTCCAAAAATGGCGCTCAGAGCCTTCACGAGCTGGCTGTGGCAGAGTCTGGAACCGGGATGGTTGGTTCTGCCTCTGTCTGATGCAGAACCATGTGACTGGATGCAGGGGGTGCCACGATTGCTACCGAGCTCTGAATGAGGCGAGACTTGAACCGTTGGAACCGTGGTCACGTCTTCTTTCTTTCGGACTTGACGGCGATGTCGGAAGATGTTGGAGTATACCGGGACGAACAGATGAGCAGAGGGATGTCGGTTCTGGCTCCTGAAAACTGACCTGATGCCTTGGAGTAGAAAATTCGTAACTTCTGATGCCGATATCCAAATGCAGCTCTGCTTCTTGAGGATTAAAGAGGACTTGAGAGGGAAGATTTCTTCTGAAGAACACTTGATCTGAATCCCAAAGGGTTTGCCGTGGTTGAGCTTCCAATCACGTTCTAGTTCCTTGCCTGGGGTCTCCTGCGCAGTCGAGGGAGAATGGATGCTGCGGACTGCTCGGAGCTCGGATGCTGACGAAACCGCCTCGCCTGGAAAGCTCTCTGGAAGACCTTTCCAGAGATGTAGGCCTTGCTACTTGAATCTTCAAGTAACGGTCGTGGCTGCTTCTGCAACTCGTTGTAGTTCTGCTGCCTGAAACAGAGATAGAATGAGGAGATGTGCAAGGGGAGAGCAAGGGAGAGGGGGGGTGAACTTGGTTTGACCAAGGGGAGGTGGGGGACGAATTTGGGAGCTTGGGGGTGGGGGAGATGGAGGGGCACAGCCCTAGGGAGAGAGAAATTCGAATTTGGGCTTTGGGAGGGGTTAATTCAGCCTTGGGAAGGTGGTGGGGTGCTTTGGAAAGTGGAAAGGTGCCTAGGAGAAGGGGTTTCCACCTAGGGGTTGGAGGGGGAGTTGAATGAGTGCATGGGGAAGGGGAAGGGGCCTTAATGAGGGGTGAATGGGGAGGAGAGAGAGTGAATTTCGAAATTGGGGTGGGGAGGAGAGAGAGAGAGGGGGTACAACCCACTTAGAGAGAGTGATAGTAAGAGAGAGAGAGAGAGAGGGAGATATTGAGAGGGAGATGGCAAATGCTTTTCAATATTCATCAAAAGTTGTTACAAATGAGAGAGGGGTGGGGTATTTATAGACTCCATAATTTTCCTAAGACCAAACTGACCCTGACAAACTAACTAAAGACCACACAGTCCAAGGGAGGGGCGCCCCTGGGCCTAGCCCAATGGATTGGGCCCATTAACCTATCTAACCAACATAATGACTCAATACTTAGGAAAATGACTCAACTACCTAGGTACATGACTCAAAATAAAGGGAAAATTACATGATAATGACTCAAAGAAAATGTGAAGATTACATGACTAGTCTCAAAAATACATGACAAATATAATGGTGCTTGCCGTCGAACAATCCGAGTCTGGAAAAAGAGTGGAGGGGCAAGGGATGCCCTCATCACCTTGCTTAGCTTAAGTCTAAGTCTGTACAACATTTGCACATTTCACTTGTTCATGCATATGTGCAAGTCTACACATTGATAAGTCTGTACAGGGTCTAGCTGCATCGTCTGCTTCATCCATATCAAGTCTGTACATCGTCCAGTTGCTCATGATGTCTTGGGTAAGTGTATAGATTGCAACGTTTGCACATCATGCACTAGCAAGTCTGCACATTATCACAAGTCTACACATTGCAGTCTGTTCATGTGCATCGTCTCATGTTGCATCTCAGCAAGTCTATACATTCATCGAAGTCAGTCTGCACAAAGTCTTTACATCCATAGAAGTCAGTACAGTCTATGTGTGTGCATCATGCTAAGTCTATACATTACACCGTCTCACTTAGCATCTAAGGTCGTGTGAACATTGCATCGGCTAAAGTCTATACATTGCACTGTCTCACTTAGCGTCTCATGCTAAGTCTATACATTGCACTGTCTGTACACTGCATTGGTTGCATAGACTGCCTTTCAAAGTCTGTACACTGCATTGCACGAGCTGAAGTCTGCACATTGTCTTGTTGCACGCACTTGAAGTCTGTACATTGTCCACTTGCAGCATTTGCACAAGTCTGTACAGCCTGTGTGATTCATAATGCCAAGTCTATACATTGGCTAGATGCACAAACACTAAGTCTACACATTGTTACATGCAGAGTCTATACATTCAAATGGCATGATCATGCATTTGGCAAGTCTATACATCCCTTAGCTAGAACTGAGCAAGTCTATACATCACTGCATAGACTAAGTCTATACATCCCCGACTTGTGCATGCATCATTTCTCAAGTCTGTACATTCATTGTCCATAGTCCATGCATTCACTTTAAGTTTGCACACTGTTTATGCATTACACGAAGTCTGCGCATTGTGTGCTGCTATGCTCATACATCATTTTAGCAAGTCTGAACATTGTTTGCAAATCGCACGCAGAGTCTACACACAGTGCCTTAGCAAGTCTATACATTGTTCATCATTCAAAGCAGAGTCTACACATTGCTACATTCTAAGTCTGCACATTATTTATACATTGCACGCAGAGTCTGCACACTCATTGTCAGCAAGTCTGCACATTGATGTAGCACGTATGCAGAGTCTATACACTCATAACCTTAGCCATTGCATTCTGTGCTTCAAGCATACACAAAGTCTATACAACCTCCATTGGTTCACTCGACCAAGTCTGTACAGCCATGCACTGTCTTGCTTGCATGAATGAAGTCTGTATAAGCTGTTAGTCTTAAACTGGTAACTCTATCTGACTGACTGACAAGTACTCTTCGTGAAGCGTAATGAAGGCACGTGATCCAAGGATAATAAAAGTGCCAGGATCGTGACACGTGCACTGCAGCAGGCTGAAATGCTGCCACGTGGACTGAGGCCTCTGGGAGGGAAATTTGGAGGACACACGCCCTAGCTACTGCTATATATACCAAGCTTCTTCCATCTGAAGAAGACTGATCGAAAATACATAAGACTTGAAGGAAAATCAGAAGAGCAGAGAGCCCGTTCGATTCAGAAGAAGAGAAAAGAAAGAGAGTTGAGAGAGAGAGTTGAGAGAGATTCGTTCCTCAGATCTTTCGTTCAAAACTAGATCTGAGTTTGCTCACTTGTTTGAGCTTCATTCCCTGCAGGGATACATTTTGCTTTTCGTTTGTTTTTGTTTTGATTTCTGAAATGTTTCATCAAGCTGTGTGTCAGCGGGTTTGTAGTGGAGGAGTCCACTGGACGGGTAAGCTATAATCCCTAGCGGTTGTAGTGGAGGATTCCACTAGACGGGTAAGCTGTAATCCCCAGCATTGCAGAGAACGTGGTTCTCTGGACAGCAAGCTGTGTTGCTCAGCGGGCGAGGTGGATACCTCGGACAGCAAGCTGTGAGGCTCAGCGGTTGTAGGCTAAGCTGTAAGGCCCAGCGGATGCAAGCTGTGTTGCGCAGCAGTAAGCCACACTTGGGTTTGAGTGTGGGGTGGATGTAGGTCTGGAGGAACGAACCACCTAAAAACTCCTGTCTACTGTGTGATTGCTTCATGGTTTGCATTGCCTCTTTATCTTGTTCTTTGCGCAGTAGATGATTGTTTAGGACGGCTCTTCATCTATTTTGGTTGGTCTTTGCTTTGTGCGCTCTATCTGTTTAGCAGAAGTTCTCATTCCGCACCTGAATCTGCTATAGTTGTTTTTATCCGGTGACTGATCTATTCACCCCCCTCTAGATCACCTTTAGCGTCCCAACAATTGGTATCAGAGCCTAACTCTTTATGCAGGACTAGCATCCTAAAGAGGAACGGCCATGGAAGCTAGAGGGTTAATAGCAGAGGGACAGTCCACTATAAAGCCACCATTCTTCGACGGATCCAACTACCCATATTGGAAGACCGGATGCAGGTTTTCCTCAGAGCCAAAGATTACGAGATCTGGAAGATTATAAGCAAAGGTCCCTATGAGCTACATGAGAATGAGGAAGTGTGGACTAAAGAAGAAATTCGGAAATCTACTCTGAATTGGAGTGCCATCAACGCCATTCAGTGTGCACTCCATCCCACTGATTTTGATAGAGTGTCATCCTGCAAGACGGCAAAGGAGATGTGGGATACCCTTGAAGTCATTTATGAGGGAACGTCTCAAGTGAGAGAGACGCGGGCAAATATGCTAGTGTCAAAGTATGAAGCATTTTGGATGAAGCCCGGTGAGACAGTGACCGAAATGTATGCTCGTCTGACCATTATAACAAATGGTCTAAGAAATCTGGGAAAAAGTTATACCGATCATGAAGTTGTGAGGAAGATCCTTCGATCTCTAACTCCGATGTGGCATACCAAAGCGACTGTGATTGAGGAGTCAAGAGATTTACAAAAGATGAAACCTAATGAGCTGATAGGCTCTTTGATGGCGTACGAGATGAATCTTCTACAAGCTGAAGAGCTCGAATACAAGAAGCCTATTGCTCTGAAGGCCATGCATAGTTGTTCAAAATAGTCCAGTAGCACTGGATCATCTAGTGATCAGAGTCTATCTGGATCGGACCTTGAAAAGGATGAAATAGCTATGATCACAAAAGAGTTCAGAACATTTCTTAGAAGAGAAGGGAAGAATTTCTACAGAAGACACCACAGCAGGAAGCAAAACAGGTATAAATTTAACCCTGCTGAAAAATCTGATGCTAATGCTTGTTATCATTGCAGGAAGACTGGACATATGAAGGCTGATTGTCCAGAGTTACAGAAAATGAAAGGAAGACCATGGAAGAAAGCGCCAAAGGGAAAGGCCATGGTCAATACATGGAGTGATTAAGAAGAAGGCACGCTGAGCACTTCCTAAGATAGTGAGAAACAAGAAAAGGACATCTGCTTGATGGCCAGGAATGGAGAAGAAGAAGAGTCTGATCAGGTATCATCCCCTTTCGAACATTATACTATTTCTAATTGGGAAGATGCTTATGGAGAACTGTTAGATAAAGTGAATGATATTAGGAAGGAAAATAGACACTTGAAGAAGAAAATGAATTCTCTGGTTAATGATAAAACACTTTCTGATAAAGTTGCATGTTTACAATCAGAGAATGACAGATTGAAAAGTGCATGTTCTGATTTTGATGAATTAAAGCATGTTTTGATTGATTGTAGGAAAGCAAATGAATTGCTGAAAAATGTCATTGATGAGTTGAAATTGTCAATTCAGAAATTTGAAAATGAAATAAAGATTTCAACTGAAAAATATTAAGCCATCTTGTCAGTGAATGCTGAATTGAAGAAAACTATTGAAAATCTGGAAAATGAAAATTCTGACAAAAAGAAAATCATTGAAAGCATGACCCATGGAACAGAAAATCTTAATGCCTTACTAGGGTCAAAAGTCAACTTCAGAAAGGAGGGTCTCGGTTTTATTCCCTCAGCTAAAAAGAGTTTTGAATTGAAAACCATTTCATTCGTGGGAGAAAAGAATAAAGGACCACTCATAAAAATGGTCAGGGAAAAATCTGCTTCCAAAAATGTAAGATCAAAAGTGTCCAGTGCTAAGGACAAGGGAAAGCAGAAAGTTGTAGAGCCTAGAGCTGCATGCTCTTCTCCCAAGGGTAAGTCCAAGGTTACGGGTCAGCCAGCTAGCACATCAAAACTCCAGTCCAAGGCTGCTAAGTCTCCACCACCATCAACTGCTCAGAAAAAGACCCAATATAAGTCAGTGCAGAAACCTAGAGGGTCAAAGGTGGTAGGGAGACCAAGTGTAGCTAGGAACCAGTTTGTACATCCCTATTTCCCTCGAGCCCAAGTCTATCATCACATTCACTCACAACCACTTAAAAGGTTTGGGTGGAATCCTGTGTACATGAGGTCTAGGTATCAGAATTTCCCCACTCAGCCTTATAGATCTCAGCCAGCTAGGAGATGGGATAGTCACTTTAGGACATGAAGTCCTAGTCAACAGGTGTTCTATGGTTAGCCTAGGACCAATTTGGGCCACAACTTCCAGTACACTCATTGGCCAAGGCATTGGCAGAAAAACAACAATGTTTCTAATAAAATTAATGCCAGGACTACTAAAAAACTATCACAGCACCAGAAAAAGAAAGCTAAACCTGTTGGTGCTGAGAAAAAGAAAAATAACAAAAAGAATTCTCAAGCTGTAGAATCCACCAAACCATCCACTTTGACACAAATGTGGATCCCTAAACAGCTTTTGTCATGTTTTCACTCTCACATGTCTGTTTCTGTCTTGGGGCCCAAACTATCTTGGGTTCCAAAATCTGCTCCCTAAGTGTGTTTGTAGGTATGCCTGGTAGCCGGGAATAAAATGATGAAATAGGAATAGCTACTCCAGGTATATGACAAGAAGCAGGGCCAAAAATTCTAAAAGTTGAAAGAGATTGGAGGCCTTGTCAACATTCTGATGCAACACCAAGGGTAAAAATAAATCAGTCAGGTAAAGCAGGTAAGTGATTTATCTTCAGAATTGAGAAAGTCATGTTGATTTAGGGCATTAAGTTGTAAGTTGATTCTCAATTCTCTAGACTATATACACCTGACTTTCATGAAATAAACTCTCTGAAAAAAGGGTAGAATGTTCATGACTTGGGTGCATAAACTTGAGATGATTGCATACTTGCTTTATGTATCATTGTTGCATAGTCTGCATATAGTTAGGTGAAAGCATTGCATAGCATATTGTTGCATCATGGTGTCAGGGGGAGCTGAGAGTTCAGTTCAATACTTTGAATCCTTTTCACTTCTCATTGTCCCCACTCAATTCATTCATATTCCTTGACATCAGATGCTCTTGGATCTTAATGCCTATTGCTATCATTTCCCTATCACCTTCACTGAACAACAGTATTGCTTCTGGTTTAGTACAAGGAGCTGTGATTATTGCAGTTTTTCATTTATAAGAATCACACTTGCAAATTGAAATGAACTAAATGTTTAACTTTTATAAATTGAAGAGTTAAGTGTCTGCACTTCAGAACTTGAGATAAAAGAAAACCTTTATAGCTCTTAATCTTTGTCTCATGGTTAGAATAGAAAAGGTTTTTTTTTGCCTGAACGTGTTAAACTGGAAATGTCTAGAAAAGGTAAATAAGAGTGTGTACTGTTTTTAAACAATTACTCTAAAAAGAAATTATGGCAGTAGTAAATTAGATCATAAAAGTAAAGAGCTGAACACAGTGACAGAGCAATGGCTGAATTGCACTGAGAAACTGTGATCTCCTCCAAAGAAGCAGGAGAATTCATAAGTCATGAAGTGCTTCAGACTACCTTTGTTCATAGGGTCAAATCTATAGGGGGAGTCTTCACCAAGTAACTGGAGGTACTGGCCTCTAATCAAGGTGTGCCCTTAATGTCAAAGGTGAAAATTATTCCTTGTAGGTCTTGATCTGAAATATATATAGTAGTTTATGCCTAGTAATTGGGGGTATCTGCCTCTGATCAAGGTGTACACCTAATGTCTGTTGTGCCCATGTGGTTTTGATGATGGTTTTAATGGTGGTTTTGATGATTGGCCTTTGAATGAGTTATTCACTGTGAGTCATCTTGCTGTGTCCTTTTTCTGCTCGATTAATTCATGTTTTATCATGTAAGTGAATGGAGTTCATATGGCTGTCAGATAACATGCTCTATTTAATTCTGTCTACACTCTGTCTGCACAGTCTCCACAGCAGTGCGTCAACTCATTGTGCTGATGCGTCGACCCTTCAGTCATATTTGTCTCTGTCCACACAGTAGTGTGTCGACTCCTTGAGCTGATGCGTCGACGCTTCAGTTCATATCATCAAGTCTATACATCGGTCCTCCACCGTCTCATGCATTGTCTCTGCCAACGTCTCATGTAGAGTCTTCCCTGTGTTGAAGTCTGTACACTGGCTTTACGTTTCCAAAGTCTGCACATTTGTCTTCGAATTCAATGTCTATACATTGGGCTCTTACATTAAAGTCTATACACTGCTACAGGAACCAAGTCTATACACTCTCCCGTTCAGATCCTTCTAAGTCTGTACACTGCTTCACTTCGTCAAAGTCCATACATCCTCAGCTGAACCCCATGTCTGTGCAACGGCCTCAATCTTCATCAAGTCTACACAGTGCTTCAACCTTCTTATAGTCTGTATAGCCTGCCTTATCGATTCAGAGTCTATACATCGCTCAAGCGTTCAAAGCATCTGAAGTCTGTACATTAGACTGTGGCAAAGTCTATACATTCGTATCCTTGGGCAAAGTCTCTACATCGTGGCCTTGAACTTTCAAGTCTGTACACTCTTTATTTCAAAGTTTGTACATTGTTACCTTGAAGCCGTTCCAAGTCTATACAACGCCCAAGTCTGTACAGCCATCTGTGAACCTTCCAAGCCGATACAGCCAGTTGAACGTAAAGTCTACACAACGCCTCACATCTTGCAAGTCTGTACTTTGGCGTCATTACACCAAGTCTATACACTGCACTCATGCATTGTCCTTTACGGTAAAGTGTATACACTGTCCATGTGCTAATTGTTCAAATGTATATACACTCGCTGTTATAAGAGCCTGAACTAACTAAATATATACATTCCTTCCATCTCTGTTTGCAGACGATTCAGAGTGATGATTGGGCCAACGCAGTTGCACAATGCGTCAACGCACTCCACACGAAACGTGAGAGGGCTGAAGCCATCTAAGTTCAAATGCTGCAGCTCCATGCGTCAACGCAGCATGCTGAGAGCGTCAACGCAGCACGCCTATCTGCTGAAGACCTGCTCACTGGAACGCATCAATGCGTCAACGCCACGGGTTGGAAGCGTCAACGCAGCAGACTTGAGTCTCATAGGTTGAAGATCTTTGAAGGCTGCGTCAACCCTTTGGAGCAAGTGTGTTGACGCCACCTCAACTCCAGTTGCTGAGCGTGCTAATGAAGGGCACGTGATCCGAGGTGCCTGGCTCGTGATCCAAGGATGGACGAGATACCAGGATGCTGCCACGTGGTCTGAATTTTTAGGGCAGGAAATGTGGAAGCCACACGCGCCCAGTGTGCCTGCTGCTGCTGCTTATAAAAGGAAGCCTTCATCCTCTGTAGAAGGCTGATCGAAGAAGAAGCCTGGAGAGCAGAAAGCCCTTCGATCCAGAAAAAGAAAAGAAGAAGAAAAAGAGAAGAAGAAGAAAGAGAGTGAGAGCAGAAGAAGGAAAAGAGAGAGATAGTGCTCGTGAGAAGTGAGAAGAAAGAGAAGTAGAAAGAAGAGGAAGGAAGAGAAGAGACAGGGAGAGCCTGCGAAAGAGAAGAAAATAGAGAGTGAGAGCAGAAGAGAAAGATTGCGTGAGCTGAGAAGAAGAAAGAAGAGGAAGAAAAGAAGAAGAGGAGAGAGTCTATTGCAGATCAGTTCAGTCTGTTCGTGGATCAAATCCAGAACGACTATGCTCATTGAGAGCCACATCTCTTGTGTTTCATTTCCAGCTTTTGTTGATGTGTTTTTTATGGTTCTGTATTTTTTCTTTTGTTTCTTTGGTTAGTCTTGTTCTTTCGGTTGCCCTGCTGGGGATCGGGTTCGTCCTGTGGATTCAGGGGAAGGGAGACTTGTCTCCGGTTCTGGGCTTGTGACTTGCAAGTCCAGGGGTCCCTCCGGTTGGAGGAAGAGAGGTCTTCGACCTCTGGTTTCCAAGTGACTGGGAGTCACTTGGGGTGTCCCTCCGGTTGGGAGGAAGAGGGGAGTTTGTTCCCCTGGTCAAGCTGTGTGTCAGCACTTGTTTGCAGACTGAGTCTGCGTTCTAGCTTGTGCTAGTGGAAGCCTCACTCCGGTTGGGAGTGAGGGGTGGGCGTAGGTCTGTGGACCGAACCACCTAAAAACCTACTGTTCTGTGGTTTGCTTGTAGTGTGTTCTTCCATATCTCCTACCACTCTTCACAGATTGTCTTGAGCTTTCTTATTCTCATTTGTGCTGCTTCCGCTAGTTAGTTATTTGGGCGCCAGTTACATATTTGCTCTCTTGTTTAAAAGAATATTCAACTTGTTCATCAGATTGCTTGTTCTGCCTGGATAGTGTTCGAGTCTTTTATTTAGCGAAAAGTTTTTAAGGGTGAGATTCATTCACCCCCCCCTCTGAATCCTTGCACCGATCCTAACAATGTCAACAGCATAAATGCCACTGGTCTATTCACTTAGCTCAGTTTCTGAAAAATTAAAAAGTGAAAAATAAACTGCTGTAACCCTTTGAAATCAAAAGTCATTGAGTGAAAATTATTTTTTCTCAATACATATTCAAGTTGCCTTTCTTAAACTTCCATGTTTAATCATAAAGAGTATTGTTTCTGACTTATCTATTAAAGCCGTGTGCCCTAGATTCATTGCTATAAATGGAGTCTATAACTCTTTTTCAGTGGTCAGCTGCTTTACTCTATCTTTATCACTGTTAAACCTGAATTTTTTCAAGACTGTATATTGCTGATTCTTATGCTTTAACAGTTGTTTATAATCATGCTCACCTTCTGAACCAATGCTTCACCTGTTGTGTAGTGACCCCTTCCTTATTCATGTTCCTTCCCTCCTTCCTTATCCATATTCCTTCTCAAAGGGGGAGACATAATTCAGGGGGAGTTATCCTTTCAGGGGGAGAATAAGTTGTTCTAAGGAAAATCTGCAATGTATACTGCATTTTATACTCATGTTTTTCTTTCTTTTTGATTATGTCAAAGGGGGAGAAAATTTGTTTGGTGACTCACTGTTACTTTGTTGCCATCATCAAAAAGGGGGAGAATGTTGTGCCCCTTAGGCACAAGCATATGCTATTTTGTTTTGATGATAGCAACACAGTGTGAGTATCACAGTGAGCCAGTCTTTCTGTTTAGCATACATTGCATTTGTTCACTGTATAGGTGCATTCATTTCATTGCAGCATGCACACACAGGTCTACACAGTGCTCTTCAAGCATGTGCACAGTTCGTTCATTAAGTCTGTACATTCCTTGCTACAGAGTCTATACATCGTGTGCTTCTCGCATGAAAAGTATGTACAGCCCTTGCTTAGCTCAAGTCTAAGTCTGTACAACGTTTGCACATTTCACTTGTTCATGCATATGTGCAAGTCTACACATTGATAAGTCTGTATAGGGTCTAGCTGCATCGTGTGCATCATCCATATCAAGTCTGTACATCGTCCAGTTGCTCACGATGTCTTGGGTAAGTCTATACATTGCAACGTTTGCACATCATGCACTAGCAAGTCTGCACATTGTCATAAGTCTACACATTGCAGCCTGTTCGTGTGCATCATCTCATGTTGCGTCTCAGCAAGTCTATACATTCATCGAAGTCAGTCTGCACAAAGTCTTTACATTCATAGAAGTCAGTACAGTCTATGTGTGTGCATGATGCTAAGTCTATACATTGCACCGTCTCACTTAGCGTCTAAGGTCATGTGAACATTGCATCGGCTAAAGTCTATACATTACACTGTCTCACTTAGTGTCTCATGCTAAGTCTATACATTGCACTGTCTGTACACTGCATTGGTTGCATAGACAACCATTCAAAGTCTGTACACTGCATTGCACGAGCCGAAGTCTACACATTGTCTTGTTGCACGCACTTGAAGTCTGTACATTGTCCACTTGCAGCATTTGCACAAGTCTGTACAGCCTGTGTGATTCAAAATGCCAAGTCTATACATTGGCTAGCTGCACAAACACTAAGTCTACACATTGTTGCATGTAGAGTCTATACATTCAAATGGCATGTTCATGCATATGCCAAGTCTGTACATCCCTTAGCTAGAACTGAGCAAGTCTATACATCGCTGCATAGACTAAGTCTATACATCCCCATCTTGTGCATGCATCATTTCTCAAGTCTATACATTCGTTGTGCATAGTCCATGCATTGCACAAAGTCTGCACATTGTATGCTGCTATGCTCATACATCATTTTAGCAAGTCTGAACATTGTTTGCACATCGCACGCAGAGTCTGCACACAGTGCCTTAGCAAGTCTATACATTGTGCATCGTTCAAAGCAGAGTCTGCACATTGCTGCATTCTAAGTCTGCACATTGTTTATACATTGCACGCAGAGTCTGCACATTCATTGTCAGCAAGTCTGCACATTAATGTAGCACGCATGTAGACTCAATACACTGATAACCTTAGCCATTGCATTCTGTGCTTCAAGCATACATAAAGTCTATGCAACCTCCACTGGTTCACTCGACTAAGTCTGTACAGCCATGCACTATCTTGCTTGCATGAATGAAGTCTGTACAAGCTGTTAGTCTTAAACTAATAACTCTATCTGACTGACTGACAGGTACTCTTCGTGAAGCCTAATGAAGGCACGTGATTTAAGGATAATAAAAGTGCCAGGATCGTGACACGTGCAGTGCAGTAGGCTGAAATGCTGCCACATGGACTAAGGCCTCTGGGCGGGAAATGTGGAGGACACACGCCCTAGCTGCTGCTCTATATACCAAGCTTCTTCCATCTGAAGAAGACTGATCGAATATAAAGAAGACTAGAAGGAAAAGCGGAAGAGTAGAGAGCCCGTTCGATTCAGAAGAAGAGAAAAGAAAGAGAGTTGAGAGAGAGAAGAGTTGAGAGAGATTTGTTCATCAGATCTTTGGTTCAAAACTAGATCTGAGTTTGCTCACTTGTTTGAGCTTCACTCCCTGCAGGGATACATTTTGCTTTTCGTTTGTTTTTGTTTTGATTTCTGAAATGTTTCATCAAGCTGTGTGTCAGCGGGTTTGCAGTGGAGGAGTCCACTGGACGGGTAAGCTGTAATCCCCAGCGGTTGCAGTGGAGAATTCCACTAGACAGGCAAGCTGTAATCCCCAGCGTTGCAGAGAACGTGGTTCTCTGGACAGCAAGCTGTGTTGCTCAGCGGGCGAGGTGGATACCTCGGATAGCAAGCTGTGAGGCTCAGCGGTTGTAGGATAAGCTGTAAGGCCTAGCGGACACAAGCTGTGTTGCGCAGCAGTAAGCCACACTTGGGTTTGAGTGTGGGGTGGATGTAGGTCTGGAGTGACGAACCACCTAAAAACTCATGTCTACTGTGTGATTGCTTCATGGCTTGCATTGCCTCTTTATCTTGTTCTTTGCGCAGTACATGATTGTTTATGACGGCTCTTCATCTATTCTGGTTGGTCTTTGCTTTGTGCACTCTATCTGTTTAGCAGAAGTTCTCATTCCACACCTGAATCTGCTGTAGTTGTTTTTATCGGGTGACTGATCTATTCACCCCCCTCTAGATCACCTTTAGCGTCCCAACAGGCCAGCCTTCACAGGCGACGACCAACCCAAGACCACACGGTTCGAGGAAACCGTCATGACCTTGCAGTCATGAACCTTACACCGTCTAGGGAGAAAACCTCTGTAATCCTATCAAAAATTTTAGACCTCGATATCGGGAAACATATGAGAATTACACATAAAACCATGCCTATCAGATGAGAAACCGAAACTCGAGTCACCAGAATCTCACGTCACGTGACGGGAGTACCTACCCACCAGAAGCAAGGTCGGATACATCCACTAACGTCTTAGTCCACACCCTAGGAGTCTCCCTCCCCCCAGGTGACACTGAGACACCATACAAGTAACCACACGACAAGGGTCTAGTCGGGGTCGTGCTCGTCAACACGCGTCCGAAGTTTTTTTTTTTTTTCAATCCAAGAAGCCCTACCTAGGGGCAGATGGGGGGACCATCGGCCACTAGGGGGTGTAATCTATTACTGAATAAGATGAATAGCGATTACATCTGTCGGATGCTGGACATACCCAGCTTATCCATTCGAGCCTCTCCCTTTATAATAGGAGGTAATTCATTGTAGGAAAGAAAAACATTACATTTGGAGGAGCAGGCTAATGAGGCCAACAGATCCGTAATTTTATTTCCTTCTCTGTAAGTGTGAGCAATCTTGTCAAACTGGGTAGTAGATCTCCAAATGTCTCTTGCATAAGAAAGAATTGACCATGGACATTGGTAATCCTTGTGAATAACTCGAACAAGAACTTGGGAATCACATTCAATATAGGCAGGGTGATTTGAAATAGTATGTAAATAATGAATACCATCAATAAGAGCTCTTGCCTCTGCTACTAGGCTGTTGGCTTGGCTATAGAAGTGGGAGAATGCTAAGAGTATACTGCCATTATGATCTCTGATGACACCACCTCCTCCAGATGTACCATCGGATTTGCAGGCCCCATCAGTATTTAATTTTAAGAATGGCCAAGGGGGAGATACCCATTTTATTGCTTTCAGCTGAGCACCAATTGAACTTGGGATTAGGATCCCTAAGGAATTAAGAATCCTCTTTTTGCTAATATCATACTCTTTGTAAGATGCACTTGTGCAAGCCTGCTTCACTTTAGCAATAACTTGGTGGAGAATGCGGCATTTGGATATAGTGATGCCTTCATATCTCGCAGAGTTCCTAGCTCTCCAAACATCCCAGCAACCAAAGCCAATCACTGCTAGAATAAGGAGCCCATGAGCTGATTTCACCTTTATGTGGCTAGTAGCATTTGATATGAAAGATGTGACAGAATTTCCTTCCAATGGCAGCCCCATGGCTTGGAAGTAAGACCATAAGTGAGATGCTAATTCATTGTGAATGAAAATATGGTTTATGCTTTCCCCCTGATGGGCCTGACAGCAGGAACACATAGAACACATTTGAACACCCAGACGTTGGACATTTGTGTCAACAGGTAGGCTGTTATGTAGAATTTTCCATAGATGAACTGAAATTTTTGTTGGGAGCCATGGAGACCAAAGCCTTTGCCATTGAGTGAATGACTGATTGAAATTAGTTTCAAACAGTACTTTGTAAGTGGATGCCACCGAGCAATGTCCTGTGGAGGACAGACTCCATGCTGGGAGGTCAGTATCAGAGGTGAGGGAGGTTTGAATAATGGCTGTTTTGAGCTTATCGGGCATAAATCTGTCCATTAGTTCAGTATCCTCTCTTGGGGGGTGCAGCAGGAAGTCATTAACTGTAATGTTTGGATGTTGTATACTGTTGGAAGGTACAAAGTCAGATAAACAGTTCTTTCCAATCCAATTATCATACCAAAAATTTGTTTGCTTCCCATCACCAATGATTATCTTTTGATATTGAAGAACAATCAATTTTGCCTTTGTCCAACTACGTCTGGCAGGTCCAGCCATGTTATTAAAATTAACATTCTCAAGTGTCACTGTCCAATATACTTAGCTCTGAAGAATGTTGCCCACAAAGAGTTAGAATGCAAAGCTTGCCATATCATCTTAACTCTTAGAGCAATGTCCATCTGCCTAAGAGACATAATACCAAGGCCTCCCTGAGAAATAGGTTTGCATATTAGGGCCCAGGATCTCCAATGTCTTTTATTCCCATTTGGTGAGGATCCCCAGAAGAAGTTTGCAAAAGACTGCTCCAGCTGGTGATGTGTACCAGAGTGAAGAGGTGCAGTGGATAGGGAATAAATTGGAATTGGGGTCAGAACATGCTTTATCAAAGTCAATTTGGCACCTTGTGATAGGAGACTGGATTTCCAACCAGAGATCCTTTTTTGAATGGAGAGAATGATACCTGCAAAGTGTACTTTTTTGCTGCGGCTTATGACCAGAGGAAATCTAAGATATTTGAGTGGGAAACTGTGTTTGGTGAAACCAGTTAGCCTGGATATCCGCTGGGCAGTGGGATCATTTGTCTTAGGGTGTAAGAGAAAACCACTCTTACTGGTATTGATAAGTTGGCGTGACCCCCTTTCATAAGAATTGAGCAGCTTCAGTAGATGTCTGATAGAGGCAAGGCTAGCCTTACTAAATATCAAAGTGTCATCTGCAAATAAAAGATGGGAGACAGTGGGACACCTCCGAGTCCCTTGATAACTTTCAATTTGTCTATTTAACTGAGCTTCTTTTAAAGATCTGCTCAAGCTTTCCTCAGCAATAATAAATAAGGAAGGTGCAATCAGATCACCCTGCCGAACACCCCTTGATGATTTAAAAAATCCTGTAATATCACCATTCAATAAGACTGAAAACCAACGCGTCCGAAGTCCCTGACCACGTGTGCATACACTGACTAACTGTGCTACGTCAGGCCCACTAGCTGGTTTTCCTCCCGACTCGGACTCAAGCCGCCATAGTGGGAGGCCCTTTGGCAACCAGCATAAAACCGTCACTCTTGGGTGTAGCTCTCCACCTACTCCCTGGTAGGTCGGCACAAGAGTGCCCATGCAGCTAGACTAGTGGGGGGTCACTAAAACCGTCATCTGGTAGATGTCTGACAAAGGCAAGGCTAGCCTTACTAAATATCAAAGTGTCATTTGCAAATAAAAGATGGGAGACAGTGGGACACCTCCGAGTCCCTTGATAACTTTCAATTTGTCTATTTAACTGAGCTTCTTTTAAAGATCTGCTCAAGCTTTCCTCAGCAATAATAAATAAGGAAGGTGCAATCGGATCACCCTGCCGAACACCCCTTGATGATTTAAAAAATCCTGTAATATCACCATTCAATAAGACTGAAAACCAACGCGTCCGAAGTCCCTGACCACGTGTGCATACACTGACTAACTGTGCTACGTCAGGCCCACTAGCTGGTTTTCCTCCCGACTCGGACTCAAGCCGCCATAGTGGGAGGCCCTTTGGCAACCAGCATAAAACCGTCACTCTTGGGTGTAGCTCTCCACCTACTCCCTGGTAGGTCGGCACAAGAGTGCCCATGCAGCTAGACTAGTGGGGGGTCACTAAACAGGAACACTGAAACCCACGCACGCACCCATTGCGAGTAACACGGAGTACCAGGTGGCTTAGGGCCACCAGACTCTGGATGGCTTGCTAGACCTGATAGGATCGATGCGATGGATAGAGAGGGGGGTTAATGTATCCCTCTTCAAAATTGCCCCACTTAAAAACAATCAGAGTCAAGGAATAGAAATCAACTGATCGCTTCCAAAAGAGATTCAAGGAAACACTAGATCAATCAGTTGAACTGCTAACAAAATTGGCACCTGATCAAATCTAAAACACTTGATCAAACAGTTGAACTGCTAACAATACTGGCGCTTGATCAAGTCTAAGCCGTAGACAGAATCAAATCAGAACTGAGTATGTCTCAAAGCATTCAGACAGAGTATTCAGTTGAAGCGATCCTAGCCATGCATCTAACGACAATCACATAAAAGATCAAACCACGAAGATAATAGATTTTTAGGTGGTTCGGTCCACAGACCTACGTCCACCCCTCACTCCAAACCGGAGTGAGGCTTCCACTAGCAAAACCTAGAACCGCAGACTCAGTCTGCAAACAAACGCTGCCAAACAGCTTGACCAGAGGAACACACTCCTCTCTTCCTCCACCTAGGAGGGAAACTACTAGCGACACCTAGTCACTAGCAACCAGAGACCGAAGTCTCACTTCCTCAAGACCAGAGGGAACCCACAAGTGACACCCAACCACTTGCAACCGGAGGACCAATCCTCCCTTCCTCCAAACCGGAGGGGAACCCAGAGACCCAAGTCTCTCTTCCTCTGAAACCCAGAGGGAAACCGCTAGCGACACCAGTCACTAGCAACCATAGACTCCAAGTCTCCCTTCTCTTGAATCAACAGGAGGAACCCCGACCTCACTACAGAGTATCAGAAGAAAAACAACGGAAGTGTAAACTAAAACAAGAAAAGAAAATACAGCAATCAGAAATCTGGAGATGAATTCCACAAGATGTAGCTCGCCAAGGAGCAATCTGGCATGGATTTGATCCAAATGCCAGAAGAACGAAGTCTTCTTCTTCTCTTCCTCTTTGACTCTCTGCCTCTCTCTTCCTGCAAGCTCTCTCTTCCCTTTTTCTTCTTAAGCTTTCACACTCTGCCTCTCTGCTTTTCTCTTCTTCTTCTTTTCTTTCTTCTGCTACTCTCTCGATCTCTCTTGCTCGATCACTCTCAGCACGGTCAGTCTTCTTCTGAGGAAGAAGCTTCGTATTCATAGCAGCAGCAGCTAGGGCGTGTGTAGGGCTTGTACCCTCTTTGTCCAGAGATAACCTCGGATCACGTGCCAGGTGCCAACCTCGGATCACGTGCCCACTCATCAATCTTTGCAAAGAGTCCCTGTCAGTCAGTCGAAGAGAATTATCAGTTTAAGGTTGAAAACTTGTACAGACTTTACGAAGGCTGCGCTGAAGCATGTACATACTTCATGTATGCAAGACTATGGCATGTACATACTTTATGAATGCAAAGCTAAAGCATGTATAGACTTCACGTATGCAAGGCTATGGCATGTACAGACTTTGAACGTGTGTAATGCAGTGTGCATGCAGTGAAGTATGTACATTGAAAGTGGATGCACAGGCGTGCCGTCAACATATGTATGGACTTAGTGTGTGTAGTGTAGAGTGCATCTAAGCAAGGTATGAACATTACAATTGGATGCACTAACATGCCAAATGAATGTGCAGACTCAACGTGCACCATTGTGCATACTTACTAAAATGATGTATGAGCACTGGAACACACAATGTGCAGACTTCGTGCAATGCATGAAGCAATATATAGACTTAGAATGCATGGAAGGGATTGTACAGACTTTGTCTACGTGCATGCTGTGTATGTAAAGATGCTGAACTACAGCATGTATAGACTTGCAACCTAGCACTTAAGAACCAATGCGATGAATGTATAGAGTTGCTTAAACTAACACATGGAATAAGTCTGTATAGACTTGCTTAACTGACCCACTGACAACACAGCACATGCATGAACAAGCCACACAAATTGTACAAACTTATGTATGCATGAGACAATGTATAGACTTGTGTTCGTGCAACACAAAGGCTGTACAGACTTCGTGTGTGTGCTACAGGACAATGTATAGACTTGTGTGTGCAGGACAGACAATGTATAGACTTTGAAAGATTAAATACGAACATGCTGCAATGTATAGACTTTGAGTGAGACGCTGAGTGAGACGATGGATGTACAGACTTGCTGTGTGTAATGCATGCGATGTATAGACTTGATAGCATGAGACGCTGAGTGAGACTGACTGATGTACAGACTTTGAAAGATGATGCATGCACAAGCCAACGGTGTATAGACTTGATGAACGATGTAATAAGACTCTGTACAGACTTGGCCAATGTACAGACTTAGCAGTATAGCATGAGACGCTAAGTGAGATGTGAACTGCATTGGCTTTGGCTGTATAGACTTGATCAATGAATGAACGCATGGACTATGTGACCATGCAGCAGCCAATGTATAGACTTGCAAGTGTGTGAGCATGCGATGCAATGTACAGACTTTGCCACGCCTACACCAAGATGATGTACAGACTTGCTGCTGAAGAATGTACAGACTTGTCTGATGCAATCTAGGCAAAAACTCTATACAGACTTTATAGCGTCCTGACATTGAATATGGATAAACCAACCGTAGAGTGTACAGACTTTGCTGAGGGATGCACACATGCAAAATGAACATGGATGAACAGACTAAGCCACGAGCTGAGCTCTAACGAATGTATAGACTCTACGTGCAAGCAACCTGACGATGTATAGACTCTGTTAATGCACTGATGCACAAACATATGCAATGTATAGGCTTGATATTTGACAGAATGCAATGCTTTATGAACTGTATGTCTGCACTAATGCAAGATAACACATTCGTATGCCCAAAGTAGAACTATCATTCAGACACAGATGTTCATGATATGCAATGCTGACTCATAGTGTTTGCTATCATCAAAATCACAGGGGCACAACAATCTCCCCCTTTTTGATGATGGCAACACTATGAGTCACACTGACTCATGTCAAACTATTCTCCCCCTTTGACTTCATCAAAAAGAAAATAGTTTGAGATGAGAAATACAAACATACATGACATGAATAAATCAAATACTCCCCCTTTGACTCAGTCATTTAGACAGGAAAGACACAGAGGCAGTTAAACAATGAGGCACAAATCAAGTCTATGTTGCAGCTGTATGCTCTCCTATACCAGCCAGAGATCATGCACAACATGTGAAGGATAGCCAAGAAGTGACAAGCAGGTTAATCTCCCCCTTAAAGCCAGAAATGAGTTAAGGTATGTCAAGAGGTGATAAGCATCTATCAGCAAAAACACATGGGCACTCAAGGATTACCACAATCTGTAAGCACAATGAAAAAAAAATGAGGAAGCAAGATTTTCGTTAGCACACCAAATTTATAAATCTTGATAACCGAATTTCAGACTCTTCAATTATAATAGATTATGAATGAATTAAAACTTACTTTCATGATTTAAGAGTGATGTATTCAAAGTTTATCAAGAAAATTTAATACTCATATCTGAAACACCTTTTAATAGAGATGAACCAAAAACTCATATGATATTCATGTTTAAACTCCTTCCATCTTACTCATTTAAATTCAATGACTCCTATGGAAGTTTTTTTTTTCCATAAACCAAAGTCATCAAGTGATAAAAGGGAGAGTGCACCCCCATACCAAAGGTAGGGAATGTTCCCACTCCACCTCCCCCACAAGATGCTTTCTTTTATTTATATAGGATAGGATATTACAAAACATGAGGTCCGAAGACTGATAACATCAAGAAAAAATCTAAGAAACCAGCTGTGCAAAGGCAATAACTACACAAAGTAAGATACTGCACGAAGGCAGCCGCACCAACACTTCCAACCCAACTCAAATATTGCACGAAGATATCGCAACAACGTCAAGGAATCCACAGAAACACGAAGTAACTGGCTGCACAAAGAAATCTGACTGCACAAAATGATAGACTGCACGAACAACACTCCATTAAACCACATTTTATCAGGCTTCGGGTCCCACTCCCACTCCATTAAACCACGGCAGGTTTAATTTCACCGAATATGAAGATTTGGCATACCAATAGCATCCACCCTGGCAAACTTTTTGGCCGCTGCAGGGAGCTCCCTTAAAGAGAAAAACTCAGAGTTACTTCTAATATTCACTGCAACCTTGGCCAAGGAATCCGCTAATTGATTAGCCTCTCGAAAAATATGAAATAAAGGGCATGTACTAGACTGGAAAGATTCCTTCAAGAGGCTCCACCAAGGAAGAAAGTGCCACGGAGGACGACCAATGCCTTTCAAGAGATCATGCAGCACCTTGGAATCTGTATATATAATAGATATAGGAATACCATGAAGCTTGGCCAGACGGAGTCCATCAAGAAGAGCTCTTCCTTCAGCCACAATACTAGAACCAATGCCATAATAGTAGGAGAATCCCAGCAGAACATTTCCATGACCATCTCTAAAGCACCCTCCTCCGCCAGAAACACCCGGATTGCCTTTACTAGAGCCATCGACATTAAGAGCATACGCGACAGATGGAGCAGACCATCTGCCAACTTTAATTTGTATAGCTTTGCATTGAAAGGAAAAACCCCACTGTTGAAGAGTCTGTAGATAAGGACGATTGGACTCCATGGAGAAGATATGTTGATTGAGAATGTGGACAATCTCCTCTTTAATCATACTGCCCCAACGCAACAAATTAACCTTGCACCCTTCAAATCTTGTTAAGCACCTCTGTTTCCAAATTTCCCACACAATCATCATGGATACCAAAAGGTTCAGAAAACCCCGAGGGCTGGATATTATAGATTCCTTCAGAATCAATAGGAGCCTTGTCCGAATAGGGAGAATTAATAGATGAGTATCATCCAACAGAGGGTGTTGGTGATTAGCCAAGGCATCTTGAACTGAACAATCATCTAAAAATTCCTCTTGATCACTGATATCATCTGAGAGAAGCTTCCCTTTAAACCAATTGTCTTTGAGAAAGTTGGTCCACTTACCATTAAAAACAATCATCTTCTTGCCAGCCATCAAAATGGATTTAGCTTTAATAAAATCTCTGCATTTAATGCCCACAGGAAAAGGAATTCTACAATCTGAAATATGCTGCTCCCTAATATATTTCTGCCTAGTAAACTTAGCCCAAAGGGAATTACCATAAAGAGTGAACCATAACTGCTTGACATAAGAGCACACTTGCAAATCTCGAAGATTTCGCACACCCAGACCCCCAGTGGATTGGGGACAGCAAATCAAGTCCCAGTTAACCCAGTGTCTCCTGTGAACAGGGTCCAATCCTTGCCAAAAGAAATTAGCACAGATACACCCCACTTGATTACTAATACTGTAAGGAATGGATGTAGAACTGATAGTATAAATGGGAATAGCAGAGAGCACCGATTTAATCAAAGACAATCTTCTGCTTGGGATAAAAATTTACTCTGCCAGCCCATCAATTTTGCATTAATTTTTTCCAGCAGAAATTTAAAGTGAAAGAGGAATTCCAAGGTAAACCATACTATCAGATTTGTGTTGAAAACCAGTAATGTTATGAATCCTCTCAATAGCCTGATGATGCATGCTCTTGGAAGTGATAAAAGAACTCTTACTAGAATTTATCCTCTGACCTGAGCTGTCCTCATACTTCTTCAAAAACTTGAGTAAAGCTTTAATGGAGTAAATACCCCCATTCATAAAGATAATAGATTCATCGGCAAACAAAATATGGGAGATAGGAGTTGCACTACGAGAGACATGAAAATAGTGACACTGACCAGAGGAAAAGAGCTGAAGCAACCCCCTGCTCAGCACTTCCTCAGCTAAGATAAAAAGAGCTGGAGCAAGTGGATCACCCTGTCTAACGCCTCTGGTGGATTTGAAATAACCATGAGTCTGACCATTCAATGCTATAGAAAACCAGCAGTTCATCAATAGCTGAGCTATGAGGGAGTTAAATCTGTGAGAGAAACCAAACTTGCGTAGCACATGAAGAATGAAATCCCATTCTATACGATCATACGCCTTAGCCATATCAAGTTTAATAAGGATATTATGACCCCTAACAGGTCTATCAAGGTCCATAAACAACTCCTTAGCCAGAAGGAAATTGTCAGTAATACTTCTGCCTTGAACAAAGCCACTCTGATTTTCGGAAATAAGCACAAGTAAAATACTCCTCAATCTGTTACTTATAACTTTAGAAACCACCTTGTAAAGAAAATTACAAAGGCTAATGGGTCTAAAGTCAGCAAAAGAAGAAGGATTCTTTACTTTAGGAATCAAACAAAGAATGGAAGAGGTCACACCTTTAGGAAGACCCCACCCCTGAAAGAAACTCTGCACTGCAGCAATCACATCCTTGTCCACAATATCCCAACAAGAGGTAAAAAAATATCCGGAGAAGCCATCAGGGCCCGGGGAGCTATTACCAGATAAAGAGAAAACAATGTCCTTAATCTCCTCAGATGTAGGGACAGAGCATAATAAGTTGTTCTGCTCAATAGTGACCAACTGTGGAATACAGTCCACAAGCTGCTCATTAATAGAATGACTCTCGGAAGCAAGGAGATTTTTAAAGTAATCCACCGCACCACCCATTAACAAAGACTGATCATCCACCCATGTTCCATTAATCTGAAGCTTGTGAATAAATGTCCTCTGTCTTCTAACTTTAGTATAATTATGAAAAAATCTAGTATTCCGATCCCCATGCTGTAGCCATTGAATTCTAGATTTTTGAAGCCAGAAAATTTCCTCTCTTTGAAGTGCTTGCCTCAACTCAGCATTAGCTTTGGACAAATTCATTCTATTTTCCATAGAAGGTTGAGTATCAAAAGCATTCTGGGATCTTTGAAGATGAATCTCAGCATTCTTGATAGCCATATGAATGTCACCAAATACCTCCTTATTCCAAATCTTCAATGTCTCTTTGAGTTTTTTAAGCTTACTCTGCAGAGAGTAAAAAGGATGATCCAGAGATTCCAGATGGCTCCAGTTACTAACAATGAACTCCCTAAAAGTAGAATGAGTAGTCCACATATGTTGAAAAATAAATCTCCCAGGTAGTTGTTTCCTGATACTCATATTAAGTAACAATGGAGCATGATCAGATGGGCCTCTATTCAAATGCTGAACCAATAACTGAAATCCTGAACTCATACATTTAGAATTAACCAATATTCTGTCAAGTCTGGCACAAATATGGGAAGCCCCAGTCTGATTATTTGACCAAGTGAAAGGAGAACCAGAAAAACCAGGGTCAATTAAACCAGTGGCCGCAATAAAACTTTGGAAATCCAACACAGAAGAAGCAGAAGCCATTAAACCTCCCATTTTCTCATCAGGGGAAATGACACAATTAAAGTCCCCACCAATGATCCAGGGAGTATCTTCACTAGAATTAAAATCCATAAGAGCATCAAACAGCTCCCGCTGAGTATTGGAGCAGCAGGATGCATAAACAGCAGTGAAGTAAAGAATAGTGATATCATCTTCCTTAATAGCAACGGTAATGAATTGAGTATGCAATTTAATCATCTCCAGATTAATGTCAGAATTAAAAAATAGCCAAATATTGGAAGCATCTCCATTATTACCAAGAACAAAAGGGAGATGGATACGATGAGCCACCTTCATTGCACGACTAAAAGGAATATGAGGCTCAAAAATAGCTACCAAACTCAGCTTACGAACCTTCACTAAGTTGGCCAGACTGCTTACAGTCGCCTTATTGCCTAAGCCCCTAACATTCCAGTAAAGAACAGAGTCAATCATTATTAAAAGGAAAGAAAGAAGTAGCCAAAGCCTTAGCATTCCCTCGAGTGATTCGAGCATCATTAATTAAAATTCCAGGAAACTCTGATGCTTCAGAAATCCCCTCATGATCAGTATTATGAGAAGTCATCACCCGAATATTCTCAGAATTGGCAAGATCAGCAACCACAGAGCTCCTGTGAAGAATAATCTCCTTCATGTGCAAATCATTAACATCCACGACCAAATGACTACCATTCATTTCAATGGTACCAACAACATCAGACCCCAAGATATTATCCGAAGATAAAGCCTTATTGGACTCTCCTTCCAACCGAATACTACTCGACCCACCCTCCTCCGGCAAGGAACTACTCGGATCCTTCTCCTAAATAGCATCTTCAACTTGATTTTCAACACACGCATTTTGTCGAGCAATGGTCGGATGTGCCGGTCGTGGCACAAAACTCAGCTTGGCCTGCTTCAAGTCTGGCTTATCTCCCAACAAAGGTCGGCTGCGACTAAGCAGCTTCTTACAATCATTTTTGGAATGCCCCAATTTATGACAGTAAGAACAAAGAGCTGGAGCTCTGTTGTAATTCACAACTTGCCAATATCCAACACCATCCATATCGATCCATAAATGTTCCCGACGAGGAACCGAGAGATCCACTTCAACACAAACAAGCGCTTCAGAAGTATCAGACAAAGTTAGAGTTCTTTCATGAAGGCTCAACACAGAACCAAAATTCCCAGCAATGGAACGAAGATAATCTTCATGGTATAGATTAACCGGTAACCCAGGAAAACCTATCCAAACTGGAGTCGTAGAGGGATCACCATCAAAATCAAAATCAACAGTCCACCGAAAGAATCGAAACAAAAAACCTTTTATATACAAATGTTTTTGTATAATCAGTTTCATGAAGTCAGTCTCATTATGGAATCGAAATAAAAGATGTCTCGGATTCAACTTGCTGATGATAAAATCAGAAGAGAGCACCAGACGTTGAGAAATGCAGCTCTTAATCTCCGTAAACGATGGCCTACCATATGAACATTTGGCCACAATTGCAAGCTGAAGGGGCTGCACAGAAGCCTGGATATCCGATTTCGAAAAGAAAACCGCAGGTTGTCCCCGATCAGTGAGAGCTGGTTCCTTGATCGGAATGGGTGGAGAAACCCGCTGAAAACTATCCATGAGCACTTGCGCAAATGTGTTACGATCTGTATTCGAAGGGGAAGCCTCTTGAGAAGCAGATGCAACCCCCGGTGGCACCAAGGGACCCCCCGCCAAACCAACCATGGCCGGCAAGGAGGGGGCAACCAGCTGAGACGAAGAAACCAGAGCTTCTCTCTCTAGAATCTAGAGAGAGAAGGTCCGAATGCTCAAGGTACTTCCCAGTACTCCTATGGAAGTTACACAAGATAAAATTGACACTAAACAGAGATAAATGTGTCTGAACTTGTCTTTAGTTTTTCAGAATTTTCTATTGAGCAGCACTTATTTTTCCTGAGCAAGTTTGGTTCAGTCAACACCTTTTTACGTGGGGCACAACACGTCTTAGGTGAAGTGACCCAGTTACTCAGTGTGACAACCATATTGCCTCTCAAAGAGAACAGAGTTAGCAATTTGGAGTGTCTTTTTACATGAGGAGACACCTTGATCAGAGGCTAGAATCCCCAGTTACTCAACACAACCATGCCATTGCTCTGCCAGATTTTCAATTATTTTTATAAGAGAGGTAACTATGGCACTTCATGACATGGGCTTGCTCTATTTCTTTGATAGAGAACCCAGTTTCTCTGTGACCAAAGTCATTGCTCTTGCATTATTTTCTTCCTCATATTTTCAAGTTTTTCAAACAAAGCTCAGTACACTTAATTGTTTAAGAACAATATTTTCTACATGTATCTTAACCAGAGGTAGCCATGTCTTTTAACATTTCAGATTTCAGAAGATTTTGCATGAAGTTGCATGAGACAATTGGTTAAGATTTATTAAAATAATGATTCAGATATTTTCAAGACTTTTACATCAAAACCTAATAAATACATTAGTCTTAAATCAATTTGATTCATCAGACATTCTTAAGCCAGTATAATAGAAGATTCTTCTTTTCAGAATATTTCTGATTTATGATTAGGGTGCATTGACTAAAATCTTTCCTCATTCAGATGAATCAACATTGACATTGCAGTAAATCAGTGGAGTCAACAGAGCATTTTTATTGAGAGAATAGCATAAAGTAATCATGATGAGACAAGGGGTGAACATTAGAACAATGCAGTTTAGAAATCAATAGCTGAGTCTGGAGTACAGACAGAATAGCTACACAAGTGGATACAGCAGTGAATTCAAGTGAACCACACATTTTCCAAGAGAATGGATCTAGACAGAAGGAGTTCAAGAGGTGAAGAAGTGATCAAATAGGAATGCTCCCCCTGTCTAGATGCAATGGAATATCCTTTTAGGTTTTTCAAATTTTATGACATGCACTACTCTTCAAATGCAACATCAGTCAAACTCCCCCTGACAAAGTGCATGATATGCAATTAAGGCACTGCACATGATTTTAAAATTTATGCTCAAAGAGAATTCATGCTTGTTCAATCAGAGAGAGAGAAACTACCAAATGCATCAATGTTCATTTCAAATTTTCAGAAGATTTCAATTAAACACAAATCAGATTAACAAGATGCTCAGCCATCTCAAACAAGCAATTTTCAGATGATAGAAATTGAACAGTGTTCAAAATTGACCTGAAGAGTAGAATCATGGGGTTTTCATTCTTGAGTGCCTTGGTTAACTCAACCACTTTTATTTCTCCCACCAAGGCACACTTGCAAGTTAGCACACTATTTGGAATGGGCAGGTACCCAAACAGTCTTGGGTCTTGCATTAACCCTGACAGGTGTTCTAAATAGTCTTTTAGCAACCTTGTCATCAGATTCCATCAAATAACAATTGTCCATAGAATGTCTAAATTTTTCACAATATCTACATGTACCAACAGAATTTTTGACTTTATTATGATGCACATTAACAGAAGCATGAGGCCTAAGTGCATGAACATGAGATTGTCTGTTGTTTACATGAACATTTTGTCTCTTATTTTCAATTAACCAACAGGTAGCACACTTGTGACCTGACTTACCACAATTGAAGTATGAAATATTTACAAGTCTTGCTCTAGGAAATTTAGCAGATTTGGAATTTATGTGATTTCCCTGAACATACTAGCAGTCCCTGACTATATGCCCATACTTACCACATTCAAAGCACCTGAGGTGCTTGCTGCTTGATTCAGAATTATTCCAGTAATTTCCTGACCAGCATTTAGTAGTCATATTACCAGACTTGTCAGATAGATGACCATGAGGTCCCCTTGGAACATGGGTTCTTCTAGGAGCCTTGAACTCATTCTTCTTCAAGAACCAGCAATTATGGCTTGCATGACCAGATCGTCCACAATGGGAACGTTTGAGTTGCCTCCTCTGGGCAAATTGATTCTTGGATGAGCTTTTAATAAAATGCATATGTGTATTTCCTGAATTTTTAATTTTCTTCATTCTATTATGAGCATTCAATTCATCAGATTTCAGGATATAGCAGTTATGCATCATATGACCAAACCTTCCACAATAATAACATGACCCCTTTTTAATATGAGTGTGTGAGAGATCATGTGACTTGTGTGCAACCTTCTTTGTACCAACAGGAGTGTCTTTGTCCTTTTTCTATAGATTTTCATTCTTTTTCAATTTTTGGGTTTGTTCTACAGTTTTGGGACTGATAGTGGACTTTTGTGCAGTGAATTGAAAAACAGAAGGACCAGAGGTTTTGTTTTGATCAGAAGCTTTTACAAACACAGTAGAAGTTTTACTCCCATTGATCCTCTTATTTGTCGGACTGTAACCCAGTCCCTCTCTCTGAAAATTATCACTCTTTCCAAGAAGCTTATTCAGATTGTCCTTTCCTTTGACAAATTTTGATAGAGAATTTTTCAAATCTTGAATCTCAGAATTTAAGATAACAATATTATCTTCATATTTGAACAGATCTGTTTCACAGGAAATTACTTGTTGATGCAAGGCATCATTTAGACTTTTGAGTCTTTCTACTTCCTGTTCACAGCAAGTGACATTTCCACTCAACATTTGGTTGATGGTTTTTAGACTCTCAATTTCTTGTTCAGCATCCACCAACCTATCAGAATTATCCATGCTCACACACTTGCCTTTTTTAATTGTCAATAACCTATCTGACAATGTGGTGTTTAGTTGTTTCAGCTTGTTGATTTCCTCTTTCAGTTTACTGTTTTGCTCTAGGAGTTCATTATCAGGCATCCAATCGTCTAAGGAGAACTGACATTCATAAAATATTTCCTATTGTTTCTCAGATTGAGGTTTGTTGAGATTTTTTTGAAGCTCTAGATTCGTTGCTTTTTCAGCCTCCAATTTCTCAGAAATCTGTCTATTTTCTTTTTCAAGATTCATTGATTTGTGTTCAAATTCTTTGGACTGATTTTTGAGTTTTTCATTTTCAGATTTTAATTCTTCCAATTTAGAGTTAACACACTCTAAATCTCTCATCAGTTTCTTGTTCTGATCATTTAGATTTTTATTTTCAACTTTCAGACTTCTGACCTCATACAACATTTCTTTTCTTAATTTTTTCTTTTCATATTTTACTTTATCGTATTTCTCTTTCAAATGCTCATTCAACATAATCAATTCTTCAATACTAAAATTACCAGTGTCAGAATTCACATTAGATGAAGTTTCCTCCTGTTGATCAGAATTGTAATCACCCCGGTTGTCCATCAAGCATTGATCCTCTTGCTCCCCATTTGTAGCAGTTATTCTATCCAATATTTCCTTTCCCGAAGTGCACCTGAGAACAAAAGGAAATATATCAGTATTAACTACAGCTTTCACAATATTAAGAACTGTGAGATTATTACGGTTCTTTACACTGTCTTCTCTAGACCACTTGGTCTCATCAAGAGGTAATTGGTGTGGGCCTTTTGAAACCAAACTCCATAGATTAGGGTTAATGGAATTCATATGAACAAATAGGCCGCCTAACCAATCACTGAAATTAGAACCATCAAACACAAACGGAAGGGCCACTTAAAACAGATAGCAAGCAGGTTCAATGCACAAGACAATCGATAAGTAATGTACCAAAAGCAATAAAGCACCGAAGATAGCAGGATCCTCTGCAGATCGTTGGATCTGGTAGCACAAAGAACCCGCTCTGATACCAATTGATAGGATCGGTGCGATGGATACAGGGGGGGTGAATGTATCCCTCTTCAAAATTGCCCCACTTAAAAATAATCAAAGTCAAGGAATAGAAATCAACTGATCGCTTCCAAAAGAGATTCAAGGAAACACTAGATCAATCAGTTGAACTGCTAACAAAACTGGCACCTGATCAAATCTAAAAAACTTGATCAAACAGTTGAACTGCTAACAATACTGGCGCCTGATCAAGTCTAAGCCGTAGATAGAATCAAATCAGAACTGAGTATGTCTTAAAGCATTCAGACAGAGTATTCAGTTGAAGCGATCCTAGCCATGCATCTAACGACAATCAGATAAAAGATCAAACCACGAAGACAATAGATTTTTAGGTGGTTCGGTCCACAGACCTACGTCCACCCCTCACTCCAAACCGGAGTGAGACTTCCACTAGCAAAAGCTAGAACCGCAGACTCAGTCTGCAAACAAACACTGCCAAACAGCTTGACCAGAGGAACACACTCCTCTCTTCCTCCACCTAGGAGGGAAACCACTAGCGACACCTAGTCACTAGCAACCAGAGACCGAAGTCTCTCTTCCTCCAGACCAGAGGGAACCCACAAGTGACACCCAGACACTTGCAACCGAAGGACCAATCCTCCCTTCCTCCAAACCGGAGGGAAACCCAGAGACCCAAGTCTCTCTTCCTCTGAAACCCAGAGGGAAACAACTAGCGACACCAGTCACTAGCAACCGGAGACTCCAAGTCTCCCTTCTCCTGAATCAACAGGAGGAACCCCAACCTCACTACAGAGTATCGGAAGAAAAACAACGGAAGTGTAAACTAAAACAAGAAAATAAAATACAACAATCAGAAAGCTGGAGATGAATTCCACAAGATGTAGCTCGCCAAGGAGCAATCTGGCATGGATTTGATCTAAATGCCAGAAGAACGAAGTCTTCTTCTTCTCTTCCTCTTCGACTCTCTGCCTCTCTCTTCCTGCAAGCTCTCTCTTCCCTTTTTCTTCTTAAGCTTTCACACTCTGCCTCTCTACTTTTCTCTTCTTCTTCTTTTCTTTCTTCTGCTACTCTCTCGATCTCTCTCAGCACGATCAGTCTTCTTCTGAGGAAGAAGCTTCGTATTTATAGCAGCAGCAGCTAGGGCGTGTGTAGGGCTTGTGCCCTCTTTGTCCAGAGATAACCTCGGATCACGTGCCAGGTGCCAACCTCGGATCACGTGCCCACTCATCAATCTTTGCAAAGAGTCCCTGTCAGTCAGTCGAAGAGAATTATCAGTTTAAGGTTGAAACCTTGTACAGACTTTATGAAGGCAACGTTGAAGCATGTACAGACTTCATGTTTGCAAGACTATGGCATGTACAGACTTTGTGAATGCAAAGCTAAAGCATGTACAGACTTCACATATGTAAAGCTATGGCATGTATAGACTTTGAACGTGTGTAATGCAGTGTGCATGCAGTGAAGTATGTACATTGAAAGTGGATGCACAGTCGTGCCGTCAACAGATGTATGGACTTAGTGTGTGTAGTGTAGAGTGCATCTAAGCAAGGTATGAACATTACAATTGGATGCACTAACATGCCAAATGAATGTGCAGACTCAACGTGCACCGTTGTGCAGACTTACTAAAATGATGTATGAGCACAGCAACACACAATGTGCAGACTTCGTGCAATGCATGAAGCGATGTATAGACTTAGAATGCATGGAAGGGATTGTATAGACTTTGTCTGCGTGCATGCTGTGTATGTAAAGATGCTGAACTACAGCATGTATAGACTTGCAACCTAGCAGTTAAGAACCAATGTGATGAATGTATAGAGTTGCTTAAACTAACGCATGGAACAAGTCTATATAGACTTGCTTAACTGACCCACTGACAACACATCACATGCATGAACAAGCCACACAAATTGTATAGACTTATGTATGCATGAGACAATGTATAGACTTGTGTTCGTGCAACACAAAGGCTGTACAGACTTCGTGTGTGTGCAGGGCAGACAATGTATAGACTTGTGTGTGCAGGGCAGACAATGTATAGACTTTGAAAGCTTTGAGTGAGACGCTGAGTGAGACGATGGATGTACAGACTTGCTGTGTGTAATGCATACGATGTATAGACTTGATAGCATGAGACGCTGAGTGAGACTGACCGATGTACAGACTTTGAAAGACGATGCATGCACAAGCCAATGGTGTATAGACTTGATGAACGATGCAATAAGACTCTGTACATACTTAGCCAATGTACAGACTTAGCAGTATAGCATGAGACGCTAAGTGAGACGTGAAATGCATTGGCTTTGGCTGTATAGACTTGATCAATGAATGAACGCATGGACTATGTGAGCATGCAGCAGCCAATGTATAGACTTGCGAGTGTGTGAGCATGCGATGCAATGTATAGACTTTGTCACGCCTACACCAAGACGATGTACAAACTTGCTGCTGAAGAATGTACAGACTTGTCTGATGCAATCTAGGCAAAAACTCTATACAGACTTTATAGCGTCCAGACATTGAATATACATAAACCAGCCGTAGAGTGTACAGACTTTGCTGAGGGATGCACACATGCAAAATGAACATGGATGAACAGACTAAGCCACGAGCTGAGCTCTAACGAATGTATAGACTCTACGTGCAAGCAACCTGACGTTGTGTAGACTCTGTTAATGCACTGATGCACAAACATATGCAATGTATAGACTTGATATTTGACAGAATGCAGTGCTGTATGAACTGTATGTCTACACTAATGCAAGATAACACATTCATATGCCCAAAGCAGAACTATCATTCAGACACATATGTTCATGATATGCAATGCTGACTCACAGTGTTTGCTATCATCAAAATCACAGGGGCACAATAAGACCTACTAATCCAACGGTCATTGAGTAACAAGACTCGGGTCAAGACCGTCGTACAGGGCGGCTTCACACAGTCAATCTGCCCTAATCCTAGGCTCAAAACCACCGTCCAATGTAATCCTTAAGGCGGCTCACAACCACCTAGTTAATTCCCTTTCCGAGGGAAGCTAAGAAAACCCCCAGCCCTAGGCTGGTTCATTGAACATTCAGTTCATAGGCCATACGCATGGCCCATACAGAAATCGCTTTCCGAAGAAGCTAATGGCGTGCGGGGACAGCTGTCCGCACTTCTACCGATACACGGCGACTCGATTTAGCAAATACATAAAAGCCCAGAACACACAAGGTCACTCAAACCCTCAAAAATCACGGGTCCATCGGGGGTCAAATCAGGCTGAAACATGGTTGTTCGGTCGACCATTTCCCCGGGTCGATCGACCAACGGGGTTGCGTCGACCATCCACAGGGTGGGGTCGACGCAGCCCACAGCCAAAGAGGCTTCCAACGCCGGTCAGTCGACCGGACCCGTTCGATCGGTCGACCGCCAGCGGGAGCGTCGACGCAGGGCAACCAGCGTCGACCGCCCCAACAGGGGTCGGTCGACCGACCCTCCTGGTTCGGTCGACCAAACCCTGTTGGGTTCAGCCCTCCGTGCCGAGCCATTCAGTCGACCAATCCCAACCGATTGGTCGACCGAAAACGACAGAGAATTGCCCGACCTCACCCTAAGAGGTCCGGTTCCACGCCCACTCGATCCCAATCTAGGGGGAAAACAACGGGGACCATTCCCCATGTCCCAAAACACAAAAATGGAAGGAAATAAACGTCAAAACGTCGATCAATCCGATGAAACCGTCACACACCCTAAAACATGCTTTTAAACCCCCGACGTAAAATAAATCCACTCTCGGCTCGCCTCGGCCTACCAAAATTGCGGGAAAGAAAGTACAAGGGTTAGGGAACCATCCCCCTACCTCCACCGAAGATTCCCTACGCCGAGATCGCCATTTCCTCGTGAAAATGTCTCACGAACGCCGTCGGGTTCACGAACTCGTGAACGAGCTCGCCACGCCTCCACCGCCTCATTCCTCATCCTGTCTGCACCGCTCCTCGCCCCATGAACCTTGCCGCCTCACCCTCGTCCCCCTCCGTTGGCCGCCTAGAGAAGAGAAGGAGAGAGGAGAGAGTGAGAAGAGAGAGGGAGAGGGAGAGAAAATGATAGATGGGGAGAGAGAAAAGGGGGAGTTTATTTATAGGAAATATTTTGGGATTTAAAAATCTAAAAAATACTAAATTAGGGAAAAGTCATTCCTATAATCCTCAAAAAATGCACAACGCGCCTGTAACGTCCCGGAGTCCGAAATCACGACGGTTCAGCCTACACAGGGTTCCACAGACTCGACAGTCAAAAACCCGAGTAAGTCATAAAACATGTTCCGAGACTCACAAAGGTGCTCCGAACTCACGGATTCTGAGTGAAAAAAAATCCGAGGTGTTACATGATGTATATGTTCTATTCTGTAAAAAATTGACCAAGCAACTCGACAGGGCCACCACAGCCACAAAGTCCATACTGGGACGTGCCAAGTTGATTTTCACATTGATACACAATTGTTTGTTTCTCCAAGGTTCCAAATCCAAGTTCAATACCAAATCTATAACATTTTATGTAGGAACTAAGTGGGAAACACAACGACAAATTATAAATTTAACGTAGCACCAATTGAAGAGCAATTCCAAGAATTCTCAATCAAAAAAAGCTGCAGCAAGCAATACACATGAAACAATAGTTACAATTGATGAAGTATTCTTTTGCTGCTGGTTTCGTGGCCACAAGCAAAATCCTACCAACACAACCTAGGATCAAACCCCAATGGTCCAACCCAGATTGAGTTGACCTTTTGCCCTTGGAGCAAGGGCGTACAGTAAAATGAATGGCATACTCATGTCAACATTGTTTTATCTCATACAACAATGGAGCATGCAAAGACACGTGGAGCGCCCCAATGTCAAATAAACCGTGCCCGGGTACTTTTCCACGGAAGTGGGATAGAAGCAATAATTTACCTATGACGATATAATAACTATGATAGAATTACGATAATACCATATTAATGAAAAACTGTTCAACTCTTCATATATATATAGTTGAGTTGTAATCCAAATATAAGATGAATGGATCCACAACATACAAAACAAATGATGAGGCATATTTTATGTGCAAACTAAAAAAAACTAATTCAGAAATCAGAATGGCTCCGTAAATAAGCAAATAAAGATAAAGAAAAGACAAAGTTCATGAAGTTAAAAGATCAGAAACAGGCAAGAAAACTTACCAATAAATCCAAGGATAACACTCTTAGGGTTGTGAATTTTAATGGCATTGTAAAGACCCCATACAACATTATGTCTTACAGGGCACTGTCTTCTGCAAAACACAAGTCCCACCCTACAATAAATCAATTCATAAGTTTATTTTCAAGTAAACCTAAGTGTCTAAGAACATGTTTGATGCGGGACGGGACGTGAAACTGAGACTCTAGCCCGTGGACGTCCCGAAGCGAAGAAAACGTGTGGATCTGCCTGGTTGAGGAATCGACAATGAGTCTCGGGTATCGACTTTTCCGCGTGCTAGGATCGAGTTACGGGACGGGTTCCACTCACTCACTCTCACAGTAGTGATAAAAATTTGACGAGCTAGTTATCCTATAACTCTAGCAGCGGTATATAAAGATATACGAAATAAGCAAAATGCCGAATAAGGTGGGTGACGAATGTACCTCCACGCTCCAGGCGTGGGGAAGACGACCCCGGACGAGACTGTAACTCTTAGTACAATAAATGTAATTAATTACAGAAGTGAATTTCTATACCCACTCCATGCAAGGAGGTAAAGGGCTACAGTGAGACTTAGGAGTAGCGGTCTCGGGTTGACGGGCAACAAGCCGTAAGGGCTCTCGAACCGGAGGCGGGCTGCTCGTCCGACTCGGTACTGTTCTAACTCGCTGGACAGCAACCGAACTTGGCTTATGGGACAGCATCTTCCGTTCACCTTCTGATCATGGCGGCTGGCTGGGACGTCGGTGGAAGACTCCTCTTCGATCCCTGAGATCGGCGGCGGCTGAATCGACGCCGAAGTAATTTTGCAAGAATTAACTTGCTACTGCCTCTGCTAGTCTGTTCACGGAACAAGTTTGCGCGACCCGACGAAAAGAATTGTTGTGCCCAGATCCGGAGGCGGATCGAGGCGAGATCGGCACCGTTGGATAGAGGACTCAAAGGGCTACAACATAAATTAATTTCACATCCATCCAATAGACGGATTTGAAATGAAAACGACTGTTTCCCCGGTCTTTCTACTGGCTCAGATTACAGACAAGCAGGACAGAACAAGATCTGCCTGAGACTGAATTTTGACCAAAATCAAAACGATGGATCTAGACTATGGGAAAATTATGGGTGGAAGAGGGAGATGTGAGGAACCCGTATGATTTTTGTGGGAATTTTTGGAGATGGGGGCAGCAAAAATACAACAACAAGACATTATCCCGCATATCTGCAAATTGGCAGATGGCTGGGGGGAAAACTAAATTACTAGAAAAAAATAGTAAACGAAGGAGGAAAGACACAAAATTTAAACTGGAGATGGGGGATAACAGGAAAAATAAACCCTCAAAATTTGGGGTCGAACAGATTTACGGACTGGGAGATATAATTTCGGCCTCAGCTTGCTATCCATAGATGGACAGAACTCCGATGAGGTGGCGGTGGTGGTGTGATGGTGGCTCAATGGCGGCTGCAGCGACGGTGTTGAGCTTCTCACTCAGAGAGGGGATGATAATGAGGTCTCACACCTTAGAAGGGGGCTGCTCTCTCAGCTGCAAAGGGTGTGGAAGGGGGAGAGGGGCTGCACCCTTGCTCTTGCACAAAATTCTGATTTTTTCTTTTTGATATTCTATGAAATATGGAAATACAAAGCTTATATAGAAATAGATAAAAGACCTAAACTACCGTTAGATCTATGGTTAGGAAGGGGCAAATATGGGATAGGAAATAGTCCTCCCATGTGGTCAAAAAAAAACAAAATAAAAAAACATATAAGGGGAGGTGCGCCCCCCTCTTGGAGAAGGTAATTTGGAATTGACTTCTCCATGGTCCAAGTCCACCTTGGACTATGGACCAACCCCCATGGACCCTAGAACTCAAGTAGCCCAATAAGAGAGAGGGTGGGGGCCCCTACTGGGCCTACGTGACCCTTTTACACATAAACTCAAATAAAACTTAAAACAAACACACATTACACACCAAGTATAATATTATAAAAATATATTCCAAACATTTAATAGAATAACCCCGATGCCCCCATCAATGTTCTCTAACATCAGCATCCACGTTCATACTTGAGTGTGCTAAAAAACCTGAAGTTCCAAAAGCCACATAAATGCTAACTTCTCAAAAAGCACCAAAATGCCACGCATTTCTGGTTTTCCAAATGTGTGACTTCAGATGGTCAAAAAGAAAAGTGACATAACCCCACCACATGGTCAGACAAGTCACTGTGCAGGGAGAACAAAAGTCTTGCCACAAGTTTCTTACTCCACTCTATTTGAGCTTTTAATTACTCAAATAAATGATCAATCATCCTCCTCAATTACCCTAGAGGGAAAAACGATCCCTCTCGTTGAAGATTGATTACTCTGCTTCAAGTTAGGTTGTTAGGGAGTTCTTTTTTCAGATGTAGTTTCTCATTCATGGGTTCTAGCTTCCTCGAAATCCTCAAAGGGCACAGTCGGGAATCTTTGACTCTATGTCTATTTGATGTGCCATGTCACATGGAACTAAAAATTCACAAAGAATCAGTCCATTGTTCATCAATGGCTGGTTGAGGGGGAGAACCAAAAACAACAGAATCGGTCCATTGTTTATTAGGAACAGAGGAAAAGATGGGAAAAAATCATTGGACCGGAAATGCCAAAATATATGAATGTCCCAGCTATTCAAGTCATTTGAAAATTTGAAAGACCACAATTCTCGAGAAGATAGCATTAGCACACAACTCCATTTTCGCATGAATGTTCATTTAAATTCAATCTCAAGAACTTCAGTGTAGGTCATCTTTCTCTTGCAAAGATCATCGTCTAAGAGATTTCCAAACACTAAGTAGTCTTATTTAAATGAAGAAGAAAGATAGGAATTGACATAATTGTTCTAACAGTGTAATGAGGTGGGGTTGGGTGGGGCCACCATCAGTCTAAGGTAACATATCCCAAAGACTGGTTGCAGGAGAGGGGGCTTAGGATAGAGAGCATGCTCCTACTTCCCACAAGTCACGGTCATTGTCAACAGGAAACTCAGTCCGTGTTTGGTGAATATTTTAGTTAAAAATCTACATTAACTCTGAGTTTTAATGTGAAAATTATTGGACAAGAGAGATCAAAGTAATCTTGAGTAGTTAAACTAATAAATGTTAAAAAACTCATCTTCTCTCAAACTGACCACCAATTTGAAGTTATTGGTTCGAAGCCAAAAGAAGAAACCCACGTAGTTTAAAAGTAGCTAATAATTAAACTCAATAGCTAATAACCCACACTTAGATGAATCATACAACGGGTGAGATCCACAGTTGTAAATTTTATTAGTTTTAATACACATATACTAAACGCAAGAGCTTATAACCCTCATCTTAAAGAGTAGTGTCAACAGGGCAGACATTTAACAACATCATCGGTATGTAGCAGCTATGTTAGGTAGATTGGTCCCTGAAACAAAACCATGTATGATCTACACTTGAAAGATCGATCAGACCATTTTTCCTGACACTAGGCCACTGTAATGACAACTCCCCCGAGGAAATCAGGCAGACATTTAAGAATTTGGGATCAAGGTTAGAAGCATGCAAGCAAAAATAAAAACTAAAACTATGAAACAAATCCATAGCATAAACTATTCCACAAAACTAAGAGCAATATGATGAATGTAGTGTGCAAAAGTTGACAAGTAAACACCTTCCACATCGACCTTATTATACTTGTTAGTTGTTTCCACATTAATTATCAGGTCAAGAGGCCAGAAACCTGTCAAATTGGAAACTTCAAACTATGTAGCAAAATTAAACATGCATAACTATGTATGGCTGATAGAAAACTTAAAAACACACGTAACTATGTATTGTAGACAGACCTTATATGTGAATTCTAGCACATCAAGATCACGAACACCAATCCTCTAGTTTTAAACTTTTCATGGAGTTGAGCCAGTATTTGTTGCATATTCAACATTGTTAGACTAATTATTTTTTATGATTGATACAGTTAAAGAATTCAGATGTTTCTCCCGCTATGGGGTTATATATATTTTTTGTTTGCCCTTTATATCTTTTTGGGAAAGGTGTATGGGGTTGCTTGCTTTTCTGGAGTCCTCTCTCTCTAAGTCTTCCTTTCGCTCCGGTTGCCTTAACTAAGGAGAGAAAGTAAACATTGAGGGACCCACATGTGAAAAGGTGTTAGGCGATATGCGGGATCGAGTACTGGATGAGATCATCACCAACCGCAAGCAATCAATATTTATTTACATTGGAACGAATCTGAACACATTGTTTCTTTTGTCAACAATGGGAGATGATACCATAATGACCATGATAGGGGAGGAGCCATGCACATGCTACTCATATATCATTGACATCATAAAAGTGGGAATGTATAATCATCCACATTTCATTGATAACAAGCTGTGAAAGGTATTTTACAGAGATACAAGAGCTCTTCCTTGTATTATATGCAAGCCACAAGACAAGTTCATCAAGAGCAACTTTCCCCGGGTCATTGCTCTGGAAGGGGGCTCAACTGTGTGCTATTGTAACATCCCGGGCGGGATGATAAATTGGGAGGATGCCGACTCTAGGTGATGTAGACATGCCATTTTCGACATTATATTGAGTAAATCTCATATCACACTACGATGCCCCAAAGTGACTCTCACCTTTGATTTATCTGAGTAATTTTCACTATTTTTTAATTTATTAAGTTTTTTAAAAAAAAATCTCGGGATGATCTTAAACGGGGCGGGGGACATGGACGCCTTTTTAAATACGTGTCATCCAGACATGACTCGTTCATAATTAATTAAAAAATTACCTCCCTAGTGAAGTGTCTTCCCTACTAGACGTGTATTTTAAACGTGTCAAGGAGAGAAGACGCCCTTTTGAGTCAAAGTTCGGCACCAAACCCCGCCATTTTTTTTTGAAAATTTACAAAGAAGATGTCTTGCTAACAAGATGTGTCTTTGAAGTCAAGGTTAGGCATTGAAATCCCCCGTTTTCAATGTGTGTATCACCATTCGACGCCGTGTCTGGCACTGTGAGGAAAGTGGGCGCATCCATTATAGGGGACACATCAAAATAACGCATCCCTTGAAGTGGACGCGTCTACTAAAAAATATTATTTTGCTAGGTATAGATGCGTCTAGGAATGGGGATGCGTTCTAATGAAGGCATCCCCCTCAAAAGATGCCTTCTTGGCAATTTTTCGTATAACTAAAGCATCCCCTCCCATGAACAAAGGGCTTCGAAATCCTTTCAAGAGGAGGGGGAAACGCTAGCCAAATCACCTTCGAGCTCATGAGAGATTAAGGGGAGGTTCTGCCGGATTTTCGAGTGTCCATCCACTCGAGAGAAAAGGCCATCTCTTCCCGCCGCCTGTGTACATCGTCCTCACGCTGCCGAAGCTCTCCTCGAAGCCCGCCATTGGAGCCGCAACAAGACTTTCTTCCCCTTGTTCTTCTTCTATTTTTGCTTACGTTAATTGCATGCATCATCTTTCATTTCCGTTTGCACTATATTTCTCTTCTTAAGAGAACTCTATATTCGTACATTTCTGCACAAAATCTCATTCCATCATAGGATTTCCCTACCCTTTTGCATGTTAAATGGGTTTAAACAACACCAATAAGGTGTGTATTTATTCATGATTTCACTGCTTTCATCACAAGGGATTGATACTACATTAGATTATTTCTAATCCATATTTGGTGTTTGTTCGTTTTCTTGCAAGGGTAATCAAAAAGAAAACTCTCTTCATCGGCCGGCCGAGGGAAGAGAAAGAAAGGATCCACACAAGTCTGCCACATCCAAGGTATACTCGTGATCACTTACTCTTTCTATTTTGGGGTCTACGACCCCTGTCGATCACACATCATGCACCATACACGCACTCGCGCATGATTTCTGATTTCTTTCCGTTTAATTTCCATTTGAACCCGTAGAGAGTGACTCTCACAATCTTGGTTCAGCCCCGCATATTATTTCCCTTCAGTTCCCTGATGTCCTTCACATCTTTTGGCGATCACAGTGGGACTTCTTTTGTTTTCTTTTAATTATCCGTGTGTTTTCGGCACACACGTGTTCCCCTCCTAATGACAACCGCGCGTGCCCCTCCTTATTGCGCCTTTGCGCGCTACATTCGTACTCCCAGCAGCACTTTTATTTTCATCTCTCGTGCACCACGTGCGCTCCCCTACTGTCCCTTGTGATTCATTGAGAAGTTTGCATGTTTTGGAAAGAAAAAAAATGGGTTTTAAAAAAACATTTCATTATTTAGTTGATTGCCATGTTTGGATGTGTTTGATTTGTGAAAGGTCTTTCCTGTTCTTCCCTTAGTTGGTCCTACAAAAAGGGGGTTCTATCTGAGAACGCATCTGTAACCCAAAACGCATATATATATACGCGTCCCTGTGGATGAATGCATCTTTCACTGCATTGCCCAGACCGACTCTCACCCTGTGTTCTGCGGTGTCTTGACTAGTGGACGCGCTGTTATAAAGGTGTCTTCCTTAGTGGACGCTTTTTTTTTGCTTCTGTGATATTTTGTTATGTCCAATTTTATTTTGTATATTGTCTGTTCTACTTTTCCTGCTTGTTTGTTTTGTGTATTTCTATTCTGTAGTAGCATTGCATCTCTTACGAGCATTAGAGCATCCTCCCCCTTTCATTTATAGGAAGTTACCCTCTCTCGATGAAGGAAGAACTCTCCATTCAGGAATTCCTCTCGACAGACTAGAATCTCCTCCATCGGGACCTCCGTAAGTCCCCGATAGCGAAGGATTTCCTCTTTGTTCACTAGGCTAGTTGTACCACTGAAGTTCCTTGGAGCTAGTTGACCTATTCGTGATGAGGCGAGAGACCTTAGTTGGCACGACTGGGACCAAAATTGTAACGAGGGTCTTACCCTTCTTCTGTGAATTTTAAAATCTGCTAAAAGCCATTTTCTTTTATTTATCCAATGAAAATAACCAAAATAAAGGCTTAAAATATCCACTTGTGTGCTAATCTTTGCAAATTGTTTCTTAATGTATGTTATTGGGTTCTAGTAAGGTTTTAAAGATGGCCAAGTATAGCTACAATGATTTTGAGACCGGGGCATTCAATTATGTTCCCTAGACGTACGACCCGGGCCATGATTCTTATGAGGAGCATCACCCTAGCTATAACTACCAGGGTGAATCACACGTCCATGTCATGGACACAGGTCCGTCTTATGAGCCCTCACATAAGGTGCAAACCACTATTGGGGAGGCATCCCCTTCTTAGGACATCTCCTCTATGCTGGGTGTCCTCGCCACCACACAGCTTAGCCCCAAGCAACTCCAGGCCATTCAGGCCATTTTGAAGGGAAAATCCATCTCCCCCTCTCCTCAAGAGCCAGCACAGGCTACTCTTTCTCCTTCACCCTAGGGTCAGGCAAGTCAGCAGCCTCCCTCCTTCCAATTCCCTCCATAGTCCCTAACTCCAGCCATTCCTCACACCCCGATTCATCTAGGCCAATCCATTGGTAGGCCGCAATACCCCTCTCGCTTTAGATTCCCCTCTCAAGCCTCTGGTAGGCCCCTTCCTCCTCAATGGCAAGCGCCCCCTTCACCGACCGGTCCGCTCACCCAATCCCTCCTTAGCAAATTAAATAAAATGGATGTGTAGTATCAAGATCTAAAAAAGATGGTGGATATAAAGTCTGCCCCTAAGGTCTCCTTGCCAGTTCTCCAAGTGTTCCATCTTCCTCCTTCCGAGATGCATACATACCGAAGGTACCACGGCACGGGAAACCCTTTCATTCACCTCAAGGACTTCATGTATGAGTCCTCCTTCTAGCAAAATTATAAAAGATATCTGGCTTATCTCTTCAAGAGATCATTAGATGCCCCTGCATTGGAATGGTTCTACTTTCTAGAACCAAGCAAGGCTGAAAACTTTGATGCAGTACAGAGAAAATTTCTCCAGAAATATAGGGATCGGGTCGGCCCCTCTCTTTCCATTACCGATTTAGTGGCTAAAAAAATGAGGCCAGATGAAGACTTTGTCCAATATGCTAATAGGTGGAGATCCTTGGCAGAAAGGGTGAGGGATACCCTTTCAGAACTATAACAGGTTAAGATGATTGTGTCTAATGCTACTCCTCAATTCAGACACATCTTGGCTATGAACAAGCTCACTACCATGGAAGAGATATATGAGAGAGCTCGGTACATTCAAACACACTTGAAAGACTCTCCTATCATGCACATGTTTGAACAGCCCAAGCCAAGGATGGTGAGAAAGGCAAACATCAGTGTTCATGGTGGAGTGACAGAAGGGGTCGTGACAAATGAGCAAGTGAGTGCAGTTGGTGGCCCGAATCAACCAATTAACTAGAAACTTCCACCACAATTCCCCTTCCAGTAGAACTAGTAGAATTTACAACCTTATTGTCCGCCACCAAAAAATAAATCCCACCACAATAATAGGCCCCAACCATTTCATCCCCAACAACAATGTCAACCACCTCCCCAATACCATCAAGTTCCACCCCCTGGGAACTATGCCCCTCCACAACAACAGAGAAGGTTGTTCGGCCCAAAAAGAGCTCAATACCCACCATTGCCAGAAACCTTGCCGGATGTATTCAATGCTCTTATGGCTGCCAACGTAGTCACTTTGCCCAGGGAGAAACCTGTGTGGCCCCAAAATGTTGATACCTCTGGGTATTGTGTCTTCCATAGGCAATAGGGTCACACTGTGGAAAATTGTTTTCAATTTAAAGATTATATTTATGTAATGAATGATCAAGGTGGAATAGATTGGGGTGAGATGAGGTGGTACATCGCCACATTAAAGGCCAGGAGACCTCCTCAACAACAACAACAACAATAACAGCAGCCACAATAACACCAACAACCACAACAAGGGCAACAACAGAAGCCAAACATGGGCATCATCCAGAACCCGCTCCCAGAGCACCACCAGCCTGACAAACAAGTTAATCCCGTCTCCTCTTTTCAGGAAACTGGAAGAGGACAAGGTTGGTATACAAAAAGCACCTCTGTCTTTGCCACCAATCATGCTTCTAGCCAACCCCCATGACTCATTCAAGCAACGCCTCCCTCTCCCTGACCTATACTGTAAACCGCAACCAGGCCTTCTCAATTCCCCCAACCGTCACGGCCTCTCATTCGCATGCCTACCACTAATTTTCCACCAGTCCACCAGCAAAAATCCTCCATACATCCACCAATGCCCTCAAAACCTCTCATCATCACTCGTCCGTCTAGCTCGCCATCTATCTCCACCACACCTCCACCCGTATCCTTAAAACCCCTCATCATCCACTATTCATCCGCAACTCCATCTACTTCCACTCTACCTCCACCAAATAAATCCCTCATTAAAATCCCTCAACCCATCGCCACACCTATTCCATCGGCCGTTCCTCCGCCACTACCACTTAAACCTCTCGTCAAACCTACACCCAACCCCACGGAGGTGCAAAAACCACAAGCCATGGTGCTCCGGAGTGGAAGAATCTTCCACTGGGTCTTTCCCGAAAATGGTCAAGTCCAAGAGCAGTCTTGGCAAGAAAGGTCAACTGAGGAGCAGGCAGAAGAGTCTGCCCCTGGAACCCAATATGATATACTAAAACATCTGGACAAGACACCGGCCAAGATCTCAATCCTTGAATTAATCAAGAGATCCAAGACACATCAAGAAGAATTGACGGAGTACCTTCAAAAGGTCATTGTTAATAAAGACCTCCCAATGGAGAAGATCTCGACAGTGCTAACACCGACGAGTACACACCCGGCCATCATGTTCCACGATCACGAACTTGCCCCTAAGGAGGCTTGGAAGTATGCATTGTGTATTACAGTGAAGATCAATGAAGTGTCTGTGGACTCATGTTTGGTAGATATGGGTGCATCTATAAATGTGATTTCCATGAGCACCCTCCAACTGTGTAGGGTCAAAGTAGAACAAATAGGACCTTCAGCAATCACAGTCACAGCTTATGATAATAGCGAAAGGCCGCCAAAGGGGATGATCACTCTGAATGTAAAATTGGGTCCTGTTACAGTTCCCATGGAATTCCATGTCCTTGACATGGATCCAACATTCAAAGGCATATTGGGTCATCCCTACATTGAAGCAATGAATGTCGTGCCTTCTACTAACGATCAGTGCCTAAAGTTTCCGTATAAAGGGTGAATCATCAAAGTGGTTAGCATTCCTATCCTTCCTACTATGGATGCTATTTCCACTTCATTGCCTTCTGTTTGGCCAACCCACAAGTCCATTCTCTCACTGCTGGACATATATGACCCTTGCCGCGCTCCATTGACACAAAAGAAGTCACTTTCCTCGCCAATGCCACGTCTCCCTTCCCATTCTAAAGGATGGGAGATTATGATGAATATGGGCTATGGGCAAAGGCTTAGAAGCACAATCACAAGGGAGGCTAAAGCCAATAAAGAAGATGAGGTTAATCCCTAGAGGTGGCCTAGGTTTTGAAGGGCCAATTGAAGCGGATGGGAAACCCCTGGAGTGGTCTCTATACTCTCACTTCAAAAAGGGGCATGTTGTACAGACGGGGGATCACTCATAGAGAGCACATGAGAAGCCGCAAGTTGCATATCTAGCTGAGAAGTCTTCAAGAACTCTTAAGAGAGGAAAAGTCAATGACCCAGAGTGCGAATGGTACAAGTGGTTTGACATACAAGATATTTCCATCGCACTACAAAGAATATTCGTGCCTACACACCCAGCAGGGTCACCATTAATCTCCAATATGCCAGGAGGAGCCATAGTCATTGCTGAAGCCCCAGATAACCCTCGTAAAGAGGACATTCCCATTGACGGATCACTATCCGTCATATTTTCTATCAATTCTCCCCAGCCCCTATTATTGACTTCTTCCTAGGCCAGACGGTTGTCTAATGATCTTCCCAGGTCTCCTTCTTTAGTTACACTCCTACGTGGGTTCTTCAACTCAAATAAAATTTTCAATCATGATCTGCTCCATTATCCTCCAAATTTCCTAGCAATAATTCTCATTTCTTTTTCTTCTTCTTCAACTTCTTTTAATTGTTTTGTTATTGAAAATTAAAAAAAATGCCATCTTTCAAACCCCTTAAAGATACATTTCTGTTGAGTAAGCCTCCTACATTTCCCATGAGTGCGCCCCGACTTACAGGCCACTCATCCGAGGTCCTTTAACTGACCTCATCTTCCTCTCCTGTGAGGGGTCTTTTGTTGTATATTCTTCAGGGTCTTCTTCTTCTATAGGACATGTCAGTCAACTTAGGAATAATGAGTCAAGAGTAGTACCTAAGAGAAAATCCAAGGGTAAGCAAATCTCTCATCAGTTCCTCCTGGATTTAGCCAATAAGTGTCGGGCATGCCTCGAGATTCCTCAACTGTTAGAGAATCCCATCCAACTACTGGAAATAGAATGTGAGGAGAATTGTACAATAGATGAGGGGTATGGGGTTTATGAGATCACAGATGATGAGTACCCTATTGAAGAAGGGGATAAGGAATATGAGGACGTGGTTGACGCCTATGCTAGTGGGATGAGAAGATTTGATGAGCCGTCAACTGCTGTAGAAGAATCCACAAAAGCAATAAACTTGGGAATCGAGGAATGTTGTTGCCATCATCAAAAAGGGGGAGATTGTTGTGCCCCTTGTGCTTTGTTGATGATGTGATGTTTTAATGATAGCAACATGAATGAGTCACCACATTATCTTGAATATGTCTGACCTTTTCTGTGGGAGATTGCATAAGTGTGCCATGTCTGAATTATGAAGAACGCATGTGTATGCTTGAGTCATGCTGTGATATATTGGCTTGTGCTGGATTTCTGTTCTTGATTTCTGTTCTGTGCATTGCTTCTCTGCTAATATGTTCATACATTGTCTTAGGCTAAGTCCATACAAACTTGAGCGTCTCTTGGAAGTCCATACAGTGCATTGCATTGGCTAAGTGTATACACTGTCAGTTTCATTTAGAGTCTAAGACAAAGTCTGTACATCGGACTGTTACAGCAAGTCTCTACAGACTTCACCGTCTCTCTCAGCGTCTTAAGCATTTTAGGCTAAGTCTATACATTGCTGAGCCATTCGACATGTCTGCACATTGGTCTCTACTTGAAGTCTATACATTGGCTAAGGGTCTTCAAGTCCATACGCAGTCGTCTGATGCATATTGATTAAATAGGAATCTGCTATGAGGTAGTTCATTGCATGTTCGTGTTGTTTCTGTACTTGAGTCTTCGTGTTGTGTCTGTTGTTGATTGTCTTCGTGCTGTTTACTGAAGTAGTTCGAATTGTTCTAATATACTTTGAGTCGTTGTTCTATGAACCTCGTGTCGTTCTCTTCAGTATCTAGTTGCTCATCTCGTGTCATCCTCTTCATGTTTGCTCTTGTGTTTTCGTGTCACTTACTGTAGTTACTCGAGTCGTCTTCCTGCCTTCATTGTTTTATCACGTGTCGTTGTAGCCGTTCATGTTTTCTATCTTCGTGTTGATTTTACCTCGTGCACTCTTCTCTAAGTTCAAGCCCGTGTCGGTGTTGTCTCCATGTCGTCTTTAGTTCGAGTCATTTCTTTGTTATATCTGTCCTCGTGTTGACTTAACACACTTCGTGTTTGTCTTACGTCGTGCACTTCTTTTCTAATCAAGTCGAGTCTGTCTGTGATATCCACGTGTCGTCCTTAGTCCGAGTCGTTTCTCTTCTATCTTCGTGTTGTGTTTATGTACTTCGTGTCGTTTTCTTTGTCTCGTGCTGTTCTCATCTTACTTCGAGTCGTTTCTCTGTCTTCTATCTTCGTGCTATTTTTCTCTATAGACTCCGTGTCCTTTTCGCCTTGACCACACTCCGTGTCAATTTCTGTTTCTATCTTCGTATTGCCTTCAACTCGTGATGGTTTTTGTTATTTGTCTTCGTGTCGTGGTCAGCCCGTGTCGCCTCGTCTTCGAGTCGTTCATTCGAGCTATTTTGTGCTCGAGTTGTTTTTCTTATGTTTTCAAGACTTGTTTCACTTCGTGTCGTTCTCTTTTCTATCTCGTGCTGTTTTCTGTACCACCCCGTGTTACCCTTAGGTCTTTGTTGTCTTTCGTATTCGTGTCTTCGTGTCTCTTTCATATTCATGTTTTCGCGTGTCTTTTGTATTTGTGTCTTCGTGTTATTTTTTTGTGTGTTTATGTCTCCGTGTTGTTTCTTTCTCTCCTCGTCCAGGTTTCTTCTAAATCGCGTGTTATTCTATTATTTCACTCTGTGTTAATTCCTCTCACCTCGTGCCGTTCTTATCTGACCCCGTGTCACCTTCTTTGTTGTATTAGCCCTGTTACCTCGTGTCTTTTTTCTTCTTACCTCATGCTGAACTTATCTGACCTCGTGTCATCTTCCTTGCTGTGTTAGCCTTGTTCATTGTATCTCGTTTCGTTCATTTCCTACCTCGTGTAATAGTCACCTTGTGTTGCTATTACATACCTCATGCAGCCTTAGCCTTAAATGAGCATACAGCGAACTCTGAATGATTAATAGTATTAATCTCATTACAGGTCCGAGGAAGAACATTCCACACACCTGGGCTGCACGTGATCCGAGACAAGAGGAACCAATCCGATAAAGACACGTGGCAGGAAGGTTCTGGATCGAGCGTGGGAGGCACACGCGTTTTGTGCCCTATCCACCTGCTGCTGCTGCTATATAATGTAGCCTTCGTCCACAGATAAAGGATGATCGAAGCCAAGAAAGAAAAAGTAGAGTTGTAGAGAGCTCGATCCAGAAGAAGAAAGGAAAAATAGAGAGATCGTGAGAGTGTGGAAAAATGGAGAGCAGTCGAGAGCTTCCACGTTCTAGATAGTAGTGTAGAAGAGAAAGAAGAGATAGAGAAAGCTGAGAGTCAGATCGAGAGAGCAGAAGAAGAAAAAGAAAGAGAGACAGTGAGATAGAGAGAGTGAGAAGAAGGAGGAGGCAGAAGCAGTGAGAAGAAGAAGAAGAAAAGAGAGTTCGTGCTGGGAGAAAGAGAGAAGCAGTAGAAGTTCCTGCTGGACCGTGGATCAAATCCAGGCCAGCCAGCTCCTGCGAGAGCCACATTTGATTTTATCTTTTGAGCTTTCCGTTGCTGGGTTTTGTTTTTACTTTGAACCATTTACTTGCTGTATTTCCGATTCTCTATAGAGAGGTCGGGGTCCCTCCTGTTGGTTCAGGAGAAGGGAGATTGCTATCTCCGGTTGCAAGTAGCTGGGTGCTACTTGTGGGTTCCCTCTGGTTAGAGGAAGGGAGGCTCGTCCTCCGGTTCTGGGCTTGTAGGATTCAAGTCCAGGGTTCCCTCCGGTTGGAGGAAGAGAGGTATTCGACCTCTGGTTGCTGGTGACGGGGAGTCACTGGCGGGTTCCCTCCTGGACTGGAGGAAGAGAGACTTTGGTCTCTGGTTTCCAAGTGGCTGGGAGTCACTTGGGGTGTCCCTCCGGTTGAGAGGAAGAGGGGAGGTTGTTCCCCTGGTCAAGCTGTGTGGCAGCACCTTGTTCACAGACTGAGTCTGCTTGGTTCTAGCGTTTGCTAGTGAAGCCTCACTCCGGTTGGGAGTGAGGGGTGGATGTAGGTCTGGAGGACCGAACCACCTAAAAATCTATTGAGCAGTGGTTTGCTTTGTGTGTTTGCTTCTGCTAGATGCTTGGATAGGCGCGCTCCATGAACTTGCTCATTAGTTTAATTGAATTAGTTTTTATTCTGTGATTGCGTCTAGCATCTGAGTTTTATTTGGGCATTATTCGTAATAGGATACATTCACCCCCCTCTGTATCCGTGCCTAGCACCATAACAATTGGTATCAGAGCCGGTTGTCTGCTTAGAAGGTCCAGCGATCTGTAGATTCGATCCTGCTATCTTGGTGCTTCATTATTCCTATTGCATTTATCTGATCAGCTTTCATGGGTGAACCACCGGTTTTCAATGGCTCTAATTTTAATGAGTGGTTTATCAGTCTACGAAATTATGTTGATGGAGTTAATCCTGATCTGTGGAAATTAATTTCACAAGGTCCTCACACATTACCAAAGAAAGTGTCCAAATGGACCAACAGCCACAGATCAAAGGATGGAGAAAATCAGAAAGCCTTCAATCTGATGAAAGCAGCCACTAACAGAGCCTTACACTCTTGTTTTTATGATTGCGGGTCTGCCAAGGACATCCTGGAGGAGCTGAAGCTAGTTCAAAGGTTAAATGAAGACAGCTGCATGATGGCTAAAGGAAGTATTCATAGCAGCAGTCAAAATGAAGAAGAAGATGATGAGGAGGAGGTAAACATCTTCGAGAATTTTTCTTTAGATGATTGGGAGAATGCATATGCTGAGCTGCTTGAGTCTCATGAACAATTAAGAAAACAATACAAGAAATTGAAAAAGAAAAGTGATCTGAGTAGTTCGACTCCACAATGTGAAAGTTGTTCAAATATAAAGCAATCTCATGACGCCTACCTGTCTGATATCTATATGCATAAAAATCAGAATGAAAAATTGATGAACGAGCTTGAATGTGTTAGCTCTGAGCTAAGTAGGCTAAAAACTGAAAATGACTATCTTAGAAAATCTGTTAAAGAAAATGAAGAAAAACTTAGCTCGGTTGAGGATGATCATGCTCATGTTGATGATTTAGTTCAGAATGAAAAACTGTTGAAAGAATTTGATTTTGTTAACGCTGATTTGAATGCTCTAAAATTTGAAAATGAATGTCTTAGGAAACAATGTGAAAAACTTCAGGATCAAACAATATGTTCTGATGAATCTGTTTGCAATGAATGTACATTCTTGAAGGAATTGATTGAGGACTTAGACTCTGATGATAATATACAGAAAAACTTAATCACTTCCTTGAAGGAAGAAAATGACTCATTGCTAACTCAGAAGAAGGAAACTGATAAAATACAAGACAAGCTGATAGAAGAAAACATCTATCTGAATGAACAAAATAAAAAGTTGATGGTTCTTAACACTATTTTCACTGAAAGATGGCTGACATTTGAAAAAGGGAAATCCATCTTAAAAGAAAACGAAGTGAATAATGAATTCACATTGACACTGGAAAATGAAACTCTGAAGAGTCTAAATGATGAACTGCAAAATCAAATCATCTTGTGTGAAGACCACATTGTGTCTCTCGAAAGAGAGATTGAAGATCTAAGAAACTCCCTATCAAAATTTGTTAAGGGAAGAGACAATTTGAATAAGCTCCTTGGAGCGAATGTGAATTTTCAGAAGGAGGGACTGGGTTACAGTCCAGCCATGAAGAAGTCTGAGAAGGCTACTGGAGATAAATTGAAGACTGTCTTTGTTAAAAGTTCAGAACAAGAAAAACCCTCTACCTCATTCTCACCTCAGTACAAAAATCAGGAAGAGAATGAAAAACAGAAAACAAATAAAAAGAACTCTTCTGTGCATATTGATCACAGTTCTCACACACACTCGTAAGCATCTAGAAAGAAAATGATCTGTCACTACTGTCACAAATATGGTCATGTGATGCATGAGTGTAACTTGATGGAAAAGGATGACCTAGCAGCTGCTCAAAACAATCAGGGTAGAAAGCATGTTCCTAGGGATAAGAAAATTCATTGCTATAACTGTGGAAAAATAGGACATGTTGCTACACAATGCTGGTTAGGCCCTCATAGAAATACCCTTTCTAATTATTCTCATTGTGGAAAATATGGCCATACAGTCAAGGACTGTTGGCATGCTCAGGGAAGAACTTTCTCTCAGAATATAAAACTCCCTGCAAATAGAAATGTTTTTGGAAGAAATAAAACTGTTTTTAAAGATAAGAGTCTGGCATGCTTTGAATGTGGAAAATTTGGCCACCGAGCTTCGGAATGCTGGTGGGCAGGTAATGGTTTTAAAAGTAAGCATATCAGACGCTTTGAGTGTGGGAAAAATGCCCATACAGTCAAGGACTGTTGGCATGTTCAGATGAAGTCGGTTAACCCCCCTGTAGTCAAATTCCCTGCAAAACCACTTGCAAGACTTTCATGCAATAACTATGGGAAGCAAGGTCACAAATCTTCTGAATGTTGGCTGATTAAGAATAAGATACAGAATGTTCATGTAAGCAACAGACAGTCTTATGCTCATGCACATAGGCCTCATGTGCTTGCTAATAAATTCAAAAATTCTGTTGTTACATGTAGATACTGTGAAAAATTTGGACACTCTATGGATGATTGCTTTCTGATGAAATTTGATGATGATCTAGCTAAGAAACAGGTTAGAACACTTGTCAGGGCTAAGGCAGGACCCAAAGATGCTTGGGTCCCTGCAGGATCAAAATGATCAAAATTTGCAGGTGTGCCTTGGATTGAGAAATAAAAGGAGGGGTAAATAAACCAAGGCACCCAAGATGATAAAGCCCCATTCAGGTAAATTCTGGTAACTCTGTATTCTGAATTTGTGTGATCTGAATGCACTGCATATCATGATAATTCTTTCGTGCATTGTTTAACTGAATATAATTGAAAAATCTGAAATGTTCATGGGAATGATTGTAGTTTATCTCTGAATGCATTGCATATCTATGTTCCGGAAATTTCTCCAGTAGAGCCTTTAAACATGCATACATGTAGATTAGTTGCATTGCATTTTCTTGCATTGAAAAATCTAAAAAGAAATGACTCATTACATCTAGATAGGGGGAGCATTCCTGTGTCATCTCTTCACCTCTTGAACTCCTTCTGTCTAGCAATCTGATCCATTCTTGGCAAATGAGTAGTTCACTTGAATTCCCTGATGTCTACACTTATATAGCTGTTCTGTCTGTACTCCAGACTCAGCTAGTGTCTTCTAAACTGAACTGCTCTAATGTTAAATCCTTGTCCAATCATGATTGCTCTCTACTTCTCTCACGATAAAAATGCTTTGTTGACTCCACTGATTTGCTAAAATGTCATTGATTTATCTGAATGAGGAAAGTTTTTAGTCAGTGCACCCTAGGCATAAATCAGACATATTCTGAAAAGAAGAAACCTCTATTATACTGGGTTAAGAATGTTTTAATAAATCAAATTGATTTAAGTCTAATGTATTTCTAAGTTTTGATGTAAAGGACTTGAAAATATCTGAATCATCATGCTTAATAAATCTTAACCAATTGTCTCATGAACTTCATGCAAAACTTTCTGAAATCTGAAATTTAAAAAAAAAACATGACTATCCTTGGTTAAGATACATGTAGAAGGTATTGTTCTTAAACATTTCAGTGTACTGAGCTTTGTTTGAAAAATCTGAAAACATTTAAAAAAAAAATTGCAAGAGCAATGACTTCGGTCATAGAGAAACTGGGTTCTCTATCAAAGAAATGGAGTAAGTCCAAGTCATGAAGTGCCATAGTTACCTCTCCTTTCAAAAATATTTGAAAATCTGGCAGAGCAATGGCATGGATGTGTTGAGTAACTGGGGATTCTGGCCTCTGATCAAGGTTTCTCCACATGTAAAAAGACACTCCAAATTGCTAACTCTGTTCTCCTTAAGAGACAATATGGTTGTCACACTGAGTAACTGGGTCACTTCACTTGAGAAGTGTTGTGCCTCACATAAAAAGGTGTTGACTGAACCAAACTTGCTCAGGAAAAATAAGTGCTGATCAATAGAAAATTCTGAATATCTAAAGACATATTCATACATAAATTAGTGTTGATTAATCTCAATATCATCTTGTGTAACTTCCACAGGAGTCATTGATTTTTTAAATAAGTAAGATGGAAAGAGGTTAAACATGAATGTCAGATGAGTTTTTGGTTCATTTATATTAAAAGGTGTTTCAGATATGAGTAATGAATTTTCAGATACGACTTTGGATTCATTATTCTTAAATCATGATGATAAGTTTAAACTCATTCATAATCTATTATAATTGAAGAATCTGAAGTTCGTTTACAAAGATTTATGAATTTGGTGTGCTAATGAAAATCTGTCTTCCTCATTTATTCACTGTGATTACAGTCTGTGTTTTGCTGATATCTCAATTGGTTTCAACCTTCAAAACGTTTCTGATCATATTGCCCTCTATCAATGTGTCTTGATTGACATTGGTTCCTTTTTATGTAACGCACAACTCTCAGAATTTCCTTTGGATAACTAGAGTTCATCCTTGTAGATTTCTCTTGCATCATGGATCATAAGGGTAGAATTCTCTGGTCTGGTTGAGAGACTATATGCATGATCAACAAAAACTGTATAGTCAACTCCTTTCTTATCAGTTGACTGATTCCATCTGTATTTTTCTGACCATACAAATGTGAGGTGCCACTCCCATTTACCTTGTTCACTTGCAGCCTTCTGAACCTCAGAATCTTTGTGATGGTGGATTTCAGATTGATTCATGAATGTATTTCTCTCCACACTGTTGGAATCTTCCATCTTGTTCTGTAATAAGTTCTGATTCTGTGATATCTTCACCAGAATTCAGATTCTTTGTAATGGCTGATTTCAGATTGATTTATTGGATAACCAGACTCCATTCCTGTGCTTCAGGGGGAGCTATAGCTTATTTTCATCTAAGGGGAGAGTAGTCAATCATGCATGTTGATAGGGGGAGAACTGTTTCTTTGTCATAAGGGAGATCTTCATTCTAAAGAACCATGACTCATTCTCTGCATTTATGTGCTGCATTTGACTATCAAACCATTTCCCTTCTTTTTGATTATGTCAAAGGGGGAGAATAGTTTGATGAGTCAGTGTGACTCATTATGTTGCCATCATCAAAAAGGGGGAGATTGTTGTTGCCATCATCAAAAAGGGGGACATTGTTGTGCCCCTTGTGCTTTGTTGATGATGTGATGTTTTAATGATAGCAACATGAATGAGTCACCACATTGTCTTGAATATGTCTGACCTTTTCTGTGGGAGATTGCATAAGTGTGCCATGTCTGAATTGTGAAGAACACATGTGTATGCTTGAGTCATGCTGTGATATATTGGCTTGTGCTTGATTTCTATTTTTGATTTCTGTTCTGTGCATTGCTTCTCTGCTGATATGTTCATACATTGTCTTAGGCTAAGTCTATACAGACTTGAGCGTCTCTTCGAAGTCCATACAGTGCATTGCATTGGCTAAGTGTATACACTGTCAGTTTCATTTAGAGTCTAAGACAAAGTCTGTACATTGGACTGTGACAACAAGTTTCTACAGACTTCACCGTCTCTCTCAGCGTCTTAAGCATTTTAGGCTAAGTCTATACATTGCTGAGCCATTCGACATGTCTGCACATTGGTCTCTACTTGAAGTCTATACATTGGCTAAGGGTCTTCAAGTCCATACGCAGTCGTCTGATGCATATTGATAAAACAGGAATCTGCTATGATGTAGTTCATTGCATGTTCGTGTTGTTTCTGTACTTGAGTCTTCGTGTTGTGTCTGTTGTTGATTATCTTCGTGCTGTTTACTGAAGCAGTTCGAATTGTTCTAATATACTTCGAGTCGTTGTTCTGTGAACCTCGTGTCGTTCTCTTCAGTATCTAGTTGCTCATCTCGTGTCATCCTCTTCATGTTTGCTCTTGTGTTTTCGTGTCACTTACTGTAGTTACTCGAGTCGTCTTCCTGCCTTCACTGTTTTATCGCGTGTCGTTGTAGCCGTTCATGTTTTCTATCTTCGTGTTGATTTTACCTCGTGCACTCTTCTCTAAGTTCAAGCCCGTGTCGGTGTTGTCTCCATGTCGTCTTTAGTTCGAGTCATTTCTTTGTTATATCTGTCCTCGTGTTGACTTAACACACTTCGTGTTGGTCTTACGTCGTGCACTTCTTTTCTAATCAAGTCGAGTCTGTCTGTGATATCCACGTGTCGTCCTTAGTCCAAGTCGTTTCTCTTCTGTCTTCGTGTTGTGTTTATGTACTTCGTGTCATTTTCTTTATCTCGTGCTGTTCTCATCTTACTTCGAGTTGTTTCTCTGTCTTCTATCTTCGTGCTATTTTTCTCTATAGACTCCGTGTCCTTTTCGCCTTGACCACACTCCGTGTCAATTTCTGTTTCTATCTTCGTATTGCCTTCAACTCGTGACAGTTTTTGTTATTTGTCTTCGTGTCGTGGTCAGCCCGTGTCGCCTCGTCTTCGAGTCGTTCATTCGAGCTATTTTGTGCTCGAGTTGTTTTTCTTATGTTTTCAAGACTTGTTTCACTTCGTGTCGTTCTCTTTTCTATCTCGTGCTGTTTTCTGTACCACCCCGTGTTACCCTTAGGTCTTTGTTGTCTTTCGTATTCGTGTCTTCGTGTCTCTTTCGTATTCATGTTTTTGTGTGTCTTTTGTATTTGTGTCTTCGTGTTATTTTTTTTGTGTGTTTATGTCTCCGTGTTGTTTCTTTCTCTCCTCGTCCAGGTTTCTTCTAAATCGCGTGTTATTCTATTATTTCACTCTGTGTTAATTCCTCTCACCTCGTGCCGTTCTTATCTGACCCCGTGTCACCTTCTTTGTTGTATTTGCCCTGTTACCTCGTGTCGTTTTTCTTCTTACCTCATGCTGAACTTATCTGACCTCGTGTCATCTTCCTTGTTGTGTTAGCCTTGTTCATTGTATCTCGTTTCGTTCATTTCCTACCTCGTGTAATAGTCACCTTGTGTTGCTATTACATACCTCATGCAGCCTTAGCCTTAAATGAGCATACAACGAACTCTGAATGATTAATGGTATTAATCTCATTACAGGTCCGAGGAAGAACATTCCACACACCTGGGCTGCACGTGATCCGAGACAAGAGGAACCAATCCGATAAAGACACGTGGCAGGAAGGTTCTGGATCGAGCGTGGGAGGCACACGCGTTTTGTGCCCTATCCACCTGCTGCTGCTGCTATATAATGTAGCCTTCGTCCACAGATAAAGGATGATCGAAGCCAAGAAAGAAAAAGCAGAGTTGTAGAGAGCTCGATCCAGAAGAAGAAAGGAAAAATAGAGAGATCGTGAGAGTGTGGAAAAATGGAGAGCAGTCGAGAGCTTCCACGTTCTAGATAGCAGTGTAGAAGAGAAAGAAGAGATAGAGAAAGCTGAGAGTCAGATCGAGAGAGTAGAAGAAGAAAAAGAAAGAGAGACAGTGAGATAGAGAGAGTGAGAAGAAGGAGGAGGCAGAAGCAGTGAGAAGAAGAAGAAGAAAAGAGAGTTCGTGCTGGGAGAAAGAGAGAAGCAGTAGAAGAAGTTCCTGCTGGACCGTGGATCAAATCCAGGCCAGCCAGCTCCTGCGAGAGCCACATTTGATTTTATCTTTTCAGCTTTCCGTTGCTGGGTTTTGTTTTTACTTTGAACAATTTACTTGCTGTATTTCCGATTCTCTGTAGAGAGGTCGGGGTCCATCCTGTTGGTTCAGGAGAAGGGAGATTGCTATCTCCTGTTGCAAGTAGCTGGGTGCTACTTGTGGGTTCCCTCTGGTTAGAGGAAGGGAGGATCGTCCTCCGGTTCTGGGCTTGTAGGATTCAAGTCCAGGGTTCCCTCCGGTTGGAGGAAGAGAGGTATTCGACCTCTGGTTGCTGGTGACGGGGAGTCACTGGCGGGTTCCCTCCTGGACTGGAGGAAGAGAGACTTTGGTCTCTGGTTTCCAAGTGGCTGGGAGTCACTTGGGGTGTCCCTCCGGTTGAGAGGAAGAGGGGAGGTTGTTCCCCTGGTCAAGCTGTGTGGCAGCACCTTGTTCGCAGACTGAGTCTGCTTGGTTCTAGCGTTTGCTAGTGAAGCCTCACTCCGGTTGGGAGTGAGGGGTGGATGTAGGTCTGGAGGACCAAACCACCTAAAAATCTATTGAGCAGTGATTTGCTTTGTGTGTTTGCTTCCGCTAGATGCTTGGATAGGCGCGCTCCATGAACTTGCTCATTAGTTTAATTGAATTAGTTTTTATTCTGTGATTGCGTCTAGCATCTGAGTTTTATTTGGGCATTATTCGTAATAGGATACATTCACCCCCCTCTGTATCCGTGCCTAGCACCATAACAAGGAAGACCCTAGAATTATCCTCATAAGTGATAGTCTACCATCATTTGAAGAAGACATATTAATCGAGGTTCTCAAGAAGTATAAGGATGTGTTCGCATGGAGCTACGAGGATATGCTGGCCTTAGATTCCCCTAATTGAACATCGTTTAACTTTAAAGCCAGGGTCCATCTTGGTAAAGCAAAAGTTAAGGCGTTTCCACCCTCAAATGGGTTTGAAAATGATGGAAGAGGTCGACAAGCTCTACAAAGCTAGGTTTATCAGAGTCGTCCTCACCCCCAATGGGTGGCAAACATTGTCCCGGTCATGAAGAAGGATGGGAAGGTCAGGATCTGTATTGACTTCCTGGACCTTAACCGTGCATGTCCAAAGGATGATTTCCCCTTGCCTCACATTGATGTGCTAATTGACAACATAGCAGGATATGAGACTCACTCATTTATGGATGACTTTTCAGGATATAATCAAATTCACTTGGTAGAAGAAGATCAGGAGAAGGCATCATTCACGACACCTTGGGGAACCTATTGTTACATGGTTATGCCATTTGGGTTGAAGAATGCTAGAGCTTCTTATCAAATAGCTATGATGGCATATTTCATGACATGATGCACGTGTATTTAGAGGTGTATATGGATGATTTGTTGGTGAAATCAAGAACTATGGTGGAACATGTAAAAGTTCTAGCGAAGGTGTTACAAAGATCGAGAGAATTCAAGTTAAAGATGAATCCTAAGAAGTGCGTATTTAGTGTCTCATCGGGCAAGCTGCTTGGTTTCATCAGGAGCAAATGGGGTACTGAGATAGATCCCAACAAGGCAAAGGCAATTAAGGATATGCTTCCTCTGAAGAATCTGAGTGAAGTTAGAGGTTTGATTAGGAGGCTGCAATTTATTCTTCGCTTTCTATCCCAACATTCACAAAGGTGTAAACCCTTCAATGAGTTGACCAAGTCGTGAGTCAAATTTCGTTAGGATTCTGAGTGTCAAGAATCTTTTGAAGGATTGAAAGAATATCTAGCTAATCCATCCATCCTGATACCACCTACCCCAGACAAACCTCTGATTGTTTACATCTCGGTCCTGGATGACTCTGTGGGACTTGTCCTTGCACAAACAAACGAAGAAGGCAAGGAAAGGGCAGCCTACTACTTGTCCAAACTTCTCAACCCCTGTGAGTAGAAGTACACAGTTATGGAGAAAACATGTACCGCACTAGTTTGGGTAGTACAGAAATTGAAACAGTGTTTTCTGACTCATGAAGTTCAATTGATTGCCCGAATGAATCCTTTCAAGTATCTTCTTCAGAAATCTGTCCTCACTGATAGGCTAGCACACTAGCAAAGCTTTCTATCTTACTTTGATATCACCTATGTTCAGCAAAAGGTGATTAAAGGCTACGCCATATCTGAACATCTTGCCTATCATCCTCTCCCCAAATTCGACCCTATCTAATCAGAGTTTCCAGATGAAGAACTAGTGTCCCTCAACCAATCAACTAACCACATGTGGACGTTACATTTTGATGGGGCTTTGAATTCTCAAGGGAGAGGTGTTGGCATTGTCCTCCTATCACTCGAAGGTGTCACCATTCCACAGGCATTTCAACTCACATTTGCTATTGAAGAGGGGCGATCTCGCGCTGCTCTTGAGTGGGGAGGAAGATGACCACATACCCTTGAAGTAAGAACTGTAAGAAGGGAAACAAGTCAGAGGTGCCCAGGGATAGATCTTCAGGGAAGACCCTCGATGCTTAAGTCAACATAGGTAGTAGAGCACTGGTGCGAAGAGAAGAGTTGGGAGGAAAATGGGAGCGCGAGATCCCTCTCCACCAAAAGGTGAAGTGGTTCCTGCTCAAGGTTGCTAGCTCTTGCCTTGCTTAGGCTTACCTTCTCGTAGTAGGGCATGTCCTGTTTAAATAATGGCCTGTTGTGTGAATTGATCCCTATAAGCGGAGGAGTTCCAAGGGGGTTACGTCCTTCATGCGGGCTCCTTACGACGCGCGGACTCTTAGTTTCCTCTGTCCCATTGAGCTTTCTGCCATTAAGGGATTCGCAACGGCCGTATCAATAAGCATCCATCAACGAGCCCGAGCGAATGGCACTTGTTCAGGAGTGGCCTCCTGAGCGGTAAGTGTTGGGTTGGGACAAAGAATAGGGGCTCCGGGGGAGCTTTCCTGATCGACTGATGCTCGGACTTCCCAACCCGAAGGCCGCCTAGGAAGCGCTTGTTCCGAGTGAGTTTTTGGGCTTTACAGTATGTGGGCCCGGGGGCTGCCACTTCGAGGAGTTGGGCCTCATTAGGTCAGGGTTGGACCTCGTTTGGCCTCTCCGTACGGGCGGTGAGATTTCCCCTCTCCACCTATTGCTAACAATATAGCTGAATATGATGCTCTTCTAGCTGGCCTAGAGGCCGCTCATTCTTTTGGTATCACCGAGCTGTGAATTGTGGGTGATAGTCAACTCATTCTCAGTTAGGTACTCACCAAGTACTGCACCCTTAATCCCAAGCTTAAGTCCTATCATGGGCTCACTTCTGCCTATGCTAAACTATTCACCAAGTTGATCTTTGTCCATGTCCCTCGTGACTAGAATATTCTGGCCGATGCCCTGGCCTTATTGGCGTCATCATTAAGCTTCCCTCTAGGTAGATACTTTGAGTCTATCATCATTCACAGGCATCTTACCCCTGCTGTTCAAGACGTTGCCTTTCTAAAGATTAAGGAGGAATTATCGAGAAAGATCCAAGAGGGAGAAATTATTGAGAAGAGGCAAATCATGTTAGTATAATTGGAAGAAGAATTGGCAGACGAGGAGAGACCATGGTTTTAAGAGATTGCCAAATATTGCAAAGATCAGTCTTACCCTAAAGAAGCCACAATGGATAATAAGAAAGCCATAAGGAGAGTGGCATAAAAGCACACATTGGTTGGAGGAGTGTTGTACAGGAGAAGCCTCATTGGTGTTCTTTTGAGATGTCTTGATGATGATGAGGTCATGAGGTTTTTTGAAGAAGCGCACTCAGGTGTGTGTGGTGGCCATGTGAATAGCCAAATACTTGCTAAGAAGATCCTTCGGCAAGGCTTTTACTGGCCCACCATGGAAGAAGATTATGCTATTTATGTCCGTCGGTGTGTTAAGTGCCAACTTGACCATCTTCCTTACTCCATCTAGTATCCTCACCATGGCCTTTCTCCATGTGTGCTTTCGACATCACCAGTCCTCTCGGTGATTCTAACTTCATCGCTAAACAAAAATCTTTTATCCTTACTGTAACGGAATACTTCACCAAATGGGCTGAAGCAGAAGCTTACGTGAAGATCAAAACATCAACGGTCTGTAAGTTCATCATGAATAACATCATGACCAGGTTCGGCATTCCAAGCACAATCATCACTGACAATGGATCACAATTCATTTCTCAAGACCTTCAGGACCTCTGCAAAAGGTATAAAATTACATTGCATCATTCATCCCCTTATTATCCACAAGGCAATGGCCAGGCAGAGGCCACTAATAAAACATTGATCAAAATCATAAAGAAAACCGGTGAGTCTAATAAGTTCTCGGATTAGCAAGAAAAACTTATCAAAGCTCTATGGGTCTATCGCACTTCAATCTGTACTCCCAACTGGGCAAACTCTGTTCGCCCTTACTTATGCGATGGAGGCGGTGGTCCCATACAAGACTATGATTCCTTCTCTCAGGGTACAAGTAGACAAGGAACTTTCCGCTGATGAACGTTGTGATTCACTCCTTGTCCAATTAGAACTCTTGGACAAGAAGTGATTGGTCGCTATCAAGCATGCACGTATTTATCAGAATATGCTCACACATTTTTATCAAAAGAAGGTCATTAAAATAAAATTTAAAGTCGGTGAGATGGTAGTAAAGAGAGTTTTTGTAGAACCTGGTGGGCCACGTTCTAAACTCCAACCCAATTGGGAAGGTCCATACATGTTTCGGGCCGTGTATCCTAGCAATGCCTATAGGCTAGTCAATGTTGAGGGAGTCGAGCTATCCCACCCTTGGAATGGGCTCTACCTTAAGAAGTACTATCCTTAGATAGGTGTAACAACCGGCATGGTACAAGGACTGGTGGAGCTGGCAATTCGCTCTTCGGTCTTTGTCGTCTAACCCCGGGTTAACTCGCGCATACACACACACTCCGCTCTCGAAATCAAACGGCGGGAAATCTGAAGGAAGCTTTAGCCAGACTGAGGGTGTAGGGTGCTACCCATTCTCTCCTTCTCGGTTCACGATGAGGGAGCGAGACCTTGGGCTAGACTACTAAACCAAACCACCACCTTAGTAGGAGAAAGTCACGACATAAGGGGCAAAAAAATAGCAAATTAAAAAAAATGTAATATCCCAAATGCATGTCAAAAGGGCAAAGTCCCCGCAGGGAAAACCCTGGTCATAAGAATGCATCTCAAAGGGGACAAGAGAAAAAACCCCGACTAGCCAAGGATCGATCTCTAATGGGTAATAGGGCAATGGAGGGAAATATTCCCAAGTCTCTCGAATCCTCTCGTGAACTTCCTAAACACATTATTCCCTTCCCTCTAACTGGTATGCCCGAATGTAAGGGATAGTGGAAGCGAACATAGGAGGACACCGTCGAATGAGATCTTGAGTGGGAGAAACAATCGAGCACGTTGACCCTAGGTTAAACTATTAAGAACGATTTATGAATGAGTAAACTCCCTTAATCCAAGAACCATGCCGGTTTGTTATAAGAGTTGATGTCCTTCGCTCTACGCGTCCTTTAGAAGGGGCTATGTCGGACTGTGATAATTTTCAAAAAAAAACATAAAACATAAAAAAAAACAAAAAAACAAAACAAAAAGGGGAAAACAACAAACAACAACAACAAAAAAAATCAAAAAAACCAAAAAAAAACAACAAAACAACAAAAATACAACAAAACAAACAACAAACAAACAAAACAAACCAAATATATATATAATAAACGATAACAAAAAATTAAAAACAAAAAACTAACAAAAACTAACAAACAAATAAAAAATTGCATTTCAAGTTATCATGTTCGTGTGCTACATTCTTAATTTCTCATTCGCATTTCCATGTTTGCGTGTCGCATTATCTCTACTTTTGCCTTAATTGATAAAGGCTTGGCCCCTTGACTCGTTATCAAGGCTAGTCCTAAAGTAGTAACTTACTTATTGAGCAAGGGGCCATGTCAGAGCGGAAGAGCTAATTTAGTTATCTAAGCGACATATGCAAGGTTGAAAGCAAGGAAGTGTGGATGCACTTTTCGACACGCTCGTTCGTTTGTTTCTTTAGGTCGCTTTATTCGGTGGGTTTATTGGTTTATTAAGTGCATGGGCGTGCCAGTCACAAAGTGACAGTTTATTGTGCGCTCGATCTGACTAATCAGACGATTGTGTAGTTCGTGCCGGGACCAAAACCTGCCGTGCCATAAAGGTCACGGCGTCATTTACATCCCCTCGGAGAGGGGAACACCCTTGATTAATCGCCGGGAAAAGGGGCCTCATGGCCAGAGAATTAGTTACATGAAAAGTCTATTAGGAAGCATTGAAATCCCCATACGAGGGTGAGAAGAAAGCATTCAAGATCATGTCGGTCGTGTGTTGACCATTTGATGTTCGGACAAGTGTCTGGCTTGAGAAACGTGTAATCGTCATGGGAAAATCGGAGCATATGTATGTCGCGATGCGACAAATTTGTTGTTCGGAGGAACGTGAAATATTCAGTTAAATCCTAGTTAGAGGGGTCGGAAACCAATAAGTTTGTCGGCCCGGTGCAAGATCAAGCTACGACCATACTGCGGTGGCCCCCCCGCGGTCGAAGTCAGGCTCGCGTGGGCATCGTCAATGTTTCCGGTGCCGAGGGGCAGCGGGAAAGTGTCCCGGAACTAGATTCCAAAACAAAGACGTATATAGAGATAGCTGGCTATAGGCCTAGACGTGGGTCAGGCGATGACCATGGTTGGGGCGAACCCGAGGTCCAGACGTGACTCACGAAGGTCTTATTGATATTCCCACACGTAGGGTTTAGGGAAGATGAGAGCCGTCTAGTTCCATTCAGATTTTGTTGGTCATTCATGGACCATTTTATGTTCGGACAAAGATCCGTATAAAAAACAAGACGGTGACGGGAGCGAATCCGTGCAAATGTCTGCCATGAGTACGGCACGTTTACTACAAGTGTGGGATCAGATCCAGGCATATATGTCGGTCACTAACTGATGTGACACAGTATGCAGCGGAGGACAATGATACCAATTTGATTGAGACACGACTCCCTTGGACCTAGAATAGCAAGCAGCACTATGAGTCGGCAACGTCGCACATGCGGTTTTGCTCGCGGAAGCACGCTTGGATCCGTAGGAGGACCGGCGATGGGGGGGTGAGGGTCCGAGTTTGGACCTTGCGATTCCAAAGGTCGGCCGGGTAGGGATAGATCCCAATGGGCCAGGGATGCCCGAATTCACGGGTAGCCGGCACGCCGAGGGCGTGGGATGTAATGGCTCTCTCTCAACTCGCCCCGCGGTGAACACTCGATTGGATTGAATTGCGGATCGGACACTCGCCTCACCTCCGACGGACAACTAAGAGCGATACTAAGCTAAGCAACAGTAAAAACCAGCAAGGGAGAGTGGCCAGGAGCTCACCTGATCGGCGTGAAGACGCCGATCCCGGGCGGAGACGAGGGCGAGCGGGGAAGTGTGGTCCCCGCACACTGCGCCGATGTAGCTTCACAACCTGTTCAAGAGTACATGCACTACACCTCGCACAGGAGGGTGGTCTCGGGGGTGGGAATTGATTAATTACAGTAAACACTACCACCACGCAGGGTGGGGCGGTAAGCCGGCCAGGCGGGAAGGGGAGGGTGGGCCAAAATGGGTAGAAAAGAACTAAGGAAGTTGGTGCAGCTGGCTGGAATTCTGGATGGGAAGCCGCTGTTGCCGCCGTCCCGAGCTAGTCTGCACTCCGATTTTGAAGATTCCAACTCCTGGAGTTCCCTGACTTGATGCTGGTGATGTCTGAATTTTTGGGCGGCCTCTGGAGCCAGGGACTGGTGACACCAGCGACTGAACCGAGGCAGCGAGTGTGGTTCTGGCCGGACCTGTTCTGTAATAGTAGGTTGCAGACACTGTGGTGAACTCTCTCGAACTCCGAATGGCACGAAACTAGTGGCTCTGTCTTCGTGGTTGGAGTAGCTTTCAGCAGGAGGTGGCAGGGCGACGATCCCAGGTCGGTGGTGACTTGGGTCCTGGGAAGAGTGAACTCTGGTCGTTGCAGTCTGAAGAAACAAACCTGGACAGTGCAAGGGAGAAAATTCGTAACTCTGTCCCACGGTGTCCAAATGTCGATCCGCCTTCTGATCCTGAAAGAGGGCAGAGAGGAGCAGAACTTTTATGTAGAAACCAGAGTCTGGTTCGGCCTTGGTTGATCGTGGCACGCTGCTCTTTCTGGTTCTGATTCTCTGCGGAGGCTGCACCGCGGGGTCCTGGTTCTGTAGCAGCAGGTTGCAGACGCTGTCCCGGGCACTCCCGAACTCCGAATGGCACGAAACCAGTGGCGTCGTCTTCATGGTTGAGGTGGCTTTCATAAGGAGTCAACGGGGCTGCAATCCGAGGCAGTGGACGGTCGGTGTGCCCTGAAGAGTAGGCACTGGTTGCTGCAGACTGCAGGAGGCAGACCCGCGCGACCGAGGGAGAACGTTTGTAACTCTAGCTCTCGGATGCCGAATTAAGTTCCGCCTCATGCTTCTGGTCGTAGACAGATGGAGGAATAAACTTGAAGAAGAAACTTCAGCCTGATTCCTTCGCCGTTGGTCGTGAGGCAGCTTCCAATCAGGCTCAGGCCTTCTGCAGGTGGTGTCTGGCGCACTCGGGGTAGAACAGCTCTCACAGGCGGCCACGAACTCGGAATGGAGTGATTCCACCTCGCCTGTGAAGAGGACAGGTTGGCCTTTCCAGAAAGGTAGGCCACGTCCTTAGATGTCGCCGTATGAGCTCGGGGAAGCTTCTGCAAAACGCGTCTTCTTCTGCTACCTGCAGATGTGTCCTAAGGGAGGGGATGGTGGTGGGGGTTAGGTTATGGGGGATTGAAGTTTGGGTAATGGAGGGAAAGGGGAGGTGTTTGCAGATGGGGGAGGGATGTGTGGGGGTGAAGAGAGGGGCGGAGCAAGTGGAATGGGGTGCTGGAAGTGGAGGGGAGTGGGGGGGGGGGGAGGAGGGGGGGCCGAAGCTAGGAGGTGGGGGGAAGGGAGGGGTCGGCCAGGGCAAGAGGGGTGGAGGGTGTGTGCGCAAGTTGATGGCTTGGGGTGTGAATGAGGGTGTGGGGAAGTGGGAGGGCTGCTTGGGGGAGAGGGAAGGCTGCCTTGGAGAATGAAGAGGTGTATGGGGAATGGGAAGAGTTGCCTAGGGTGGAGGAGGCAATGAAGGGAGTTATGAGTCTTGGGAATATGAAAGGGTGGAGGGATGAGGTGGCAGCTGAGGTGGCAGGGGGGAGGGGAGGTGAAAGGGCAGGTTCGCCCAAGGGAGAGAGAGAAGGAGGAAGAGAGAGAGAGGGGGTCGGCCCTAGGAGAGAGAGAGAGAGAATGAGGGGTTTGAGAGAGAGAGAGAGGAGTGCACTTATGCTTGCAATATTCAAATCTTCATTAGCCTCAAAGGGGGGGGGGTTTGGGTCCTATATATAGGAAATCCCCTTTTTACAAAAAGTCCCTGTGAAAAGGACTAAAGACAGAAGACCAAGGGGTGGGGAGAGGGGGCGCCCATGGGCCAGGCCCAATGAACAGGCCCAATAACCTACTAAGCTAGTTAATGAAACTTGGACTTAGGTAAATGACTAACTAACTTAGGTAATAGACTCAATAAAAGGCAAAATTACATAGATAAGACTCAAGAAAATTGAGAGAACTACATGGCTATACTCAGAAAATGATGGCGAACAAAATGGCGAGCAGCAGGACCATGTGAAGGGGTAAGCGATGTCCCCATCACTAACGGACCATTCAGTATTTAGACGAGAGTCCATGTTTGAAGCATCGAAGTCGATGATAAAACCGTGCAAATGTCTGCCGTAGACACGACAAGTTTAATATGGGGTTGCGGGATTAGATCCCGGGAGAAGCGGGTCGAGTTAACGAACTATTGGCCCGAGATGTGTTCGGATCATGACCATGTCGGAGGTTCCGACGTCCACGTCCGATACCACAAGGCATCATTGATTTTCTCTTCGCACCCAGTCCGGGGGTGTGAATTGTTAAATGTAGAGCCTGAGCTCACCAACGTGCGGCCTCTCACGCGGATCGACCTCCGCGGTCAGGTCGCGGGGTTTGACATATATTACGGGGGGTTAGATTCACATAGCTTACTGCGTGTTATTCTTGTTCGAGGGGTTTGATTCACATAGCTTACTGTGTGTTATTCTTGTTCTCGGAGGTGGTTTGTTCGTTTGTTCTCAGGCGTTTTTAGCCCTGGCGAAAATCCGGCAGCACCTCCCCCGGACCGGGACTTGCCAGAGGTAAAGGAAAGTCACCACTCGGATTGCTCCGGGGTAGACTCTCAAAAATTGGAGTGGCCTCACGGTAGTCTGAACCCATTTGTGAGTGTGGAGCGCTCGAGGGCTAGCCTTCAAGAGCGACCACGACTCACGGGCGATGAATCTTCGGCGCGGGACAGATGTTTGCCACGAGGGCCATGAATGTTTATCTGGTGACGAACTCCTTCGAAGGCCGTGCTATGGAGAAGCAAGCTTCGAAGGGTCTTGGATGAGGAGGAGGAGAGAAGTAGAAGGAACCAGGGATTAAAGCAGAGGATACTAAGATTGCAAAAGGCCCTTTTCCCTTTTTATTCATCCACATAACCGGGGAAGATTTTAAAACGGAAGAGATTCATCTCTTGATAAAGAAGAAATACATCACGAGGGGGGAGAGAATACATTGACGAGGGAGGGGGGAGAGAGCACATGCTCTTCCCCCTCCGACTCACCTCTCTTCTCTCACACTCACTCTCTTCTTCTTCTTCACCTTGCCAGCGCCGGGGGACCAAACTCCTTCTCTCTTCTTCTCTTCACTACACACAGCCGAGAGCCTTCCCTTTTTCTTCTTTTTTTTTTGATGGCCAGCCCTCTCTCCTTATATATATCCCGAAAAAGGTTCTCTCTGTTCGAAGAAGAGCATGCCCCGCCGCTTGCCCACTTCGCGACCGTGTTGCTGTCGAGCTCCTTCGCGTGCCACATTGCTTTCGCCACTTGCAGGAGAATGGGCAGCCGACCGATGGAATGAGCACAAGGCGGGACGGGGCTCGAGAACTTCCATTCATGGCATATGCTTGGTTGCCCGCCGGATCAAAGTGGGAGTTTTAACCACTTCGGGCTTGTTCATCATCATGCCGTTCCCAGGAAACAGGGGACCGCATTGATGACGGGATGGCTTAACTGCGCGTCGGATAAACGCCTCAGAAAACAGCTTGTTCGCATCACCTAATCCAGCGCGGGGGAATAGTAACTGCGCCGGAATAGCTTTTCTTTTGCTTTCAACGTGAGCACGCCATGGTAAATATTTGAAGAAAAGACTTTTAGAAATGGGCAAACGGGCGCGACGGTTTAACAAGGTAAAGGGGGGCATGAATCAAAGGTGAGCGCGCCGTTTAAGCAAGGGGGCGCGCCGGTTTTGTCATCCTCAAGGGCACGCCGGTTTAACAAGGTAAAGGGGGGCTTGAATCAAAGGTGAGAGCGGCGTTTAAGCAAGGGGGCACGCTGTTTTAAGGCGTGCCGCTTTAAGGCCCTTCCGCGCCGTTTTAAGCACCAAATAGATTCTTTTCGAAGACACGGCCATTTATGTGAATGTTGGCACTCCCGAAATGTTTCGGTTGCGATGCATGGCTTCCATAATTTTCCATTCGCAGCCTCCGGGACTCGGTCCTAGACTTTGCGTGACTTTCGATGCAAGCTGAGACTGTGCCAGAGTTCCCGGCTCTTCTTTGATTCAGCTCTCGGCACGGCCGGCCGTAGAGTTGTGGCCGTATCTTCTGCCCGGGGGGCTCCCTCATCGGCTAGCGGACCACCAAGCGAGTCGTCGTCTCGATCGGGTGAGGTATGAGGTTTATTCGGCATTTCCGTCTTCGACTCGCGCTCGAATGTGTAGACGCGAATGTCGCCATGATCATCATCGTCATTTTTTTGTCGTCCACAGGAAGAAGCAGAGAACAAAAGACTAAACATTCTTTTCATTCTTCCAAAACTTTCTATAATTGAGAGTGGGTACATCATGTCACCCTAAGTCTTACCATCTCTCTTAGCATTGTTCCTCTCACCACCCTCCGGATGAGGATCCCGAGGAGGCATCATCAAACCATGCGAGGCAGTACTCCTATTGCCCTGCATCCCCCTCTCAGTCTCCACATTATGATGTCACTCTAAGGGGGCAGCAATGAAATTGCTAACAAAAAACTCACGCTCACATGCTCTCTGATAGTACTCCTTGCCATCTCTCAGCCACTGTTCAGTAATGCCTAGGGTGGTCCGGAGCTCCAACAACTGAGCCTCCAAGGCCCTCCTCTCCTCTCTCTCTGCCAACCTCTAAGTTCTCTCCCTTTCTCTATCCCTCTCTATCTCAGCTCTCTCTCTCTCTCTCTCTCTCTCTCTATCCCTCCTCACTAGCTGGAGAGAAAATCTCAACTCCATGACGTCTCAGGGGAGGTCATCATCTGAACGACGTCACAGATCCTCCTCTAGCTCCATTATCATTGCGTCACCTTGTGTAGCATGAGCAAGCATCTCTCGGATCTCTCCTATCTGCCATATTCACCATTTTTAGGAACATGACATGGCAGGAACAATTGAACTTGAATGGTGAAACACTCACCTGTGCAAAGAGCTCCCCCTCTGCCTCTGCGGCGTGTGCCATGGCATGGGCAACCTGCTCATAGAGCAAAGTAACCTCTGAAGAAGGAATCCAGAAAATAAGGGAGGCACCCCCTGTCCCTACTGCTGACGATGCTGTATCGAGTTGGGTATGCTATAACACATATGAGATGACAATTAGTGGCTAAGAATTAGAAATACAGGATCATAATTAGGAGCATGCATTGCATATACTCACCAAGGAATTCAAAGTTGCACTGGTGTCAGTCAACTACTGCTCTGTGTCTGCCAAGTGAGCTCACAAGTTTTCTATCAAGACATCACGGGCGTCCTGCATCCATAACATGTAAGTTAGCCCACATATATGCAAAAAAAAAATGCATTTTACACTTACCTGCACAAGCCCCCCAAGCTGGAGTTGCTCCACATACATCGCCCTATAGAGGCACATGTATTCCTCACTGTCCTCAGCATGTGACTCGACGAGTGTGCCACCCCGCTGCCAGTCTTTATACTGTTCAGGGAAGCACACCCGCCAGTCAACGCGGGCTGCCCTACCGCGTGTCTTCCTCCTGATGCGAGATGGCGCAGCCACATCCACCCACTCCTGGGCAAGCCCCAAGGTCCTCACAGCCAATCGTAGTTGAAGTGGCTCAATCTCGTCAGGCAAAGGACCCAAAGGTCCTGTCCAAACCGAGCATGGCCTGCCTCAACCCACGGCTGGTCGGCATCGACCATGCCCAAATAGGGCCTCCAAACCACCTGCATTAGCGAACATGTATCTTATTAGTCATTTTTCAATAATAATAAATAAAAATAATCCTACCATCGTCGTAGGGAACTCTTGTAGCTCGTGCCTCAATGACATCATCTGGTAGGATAGATGGGCTGTGCTCACGATAGGCTACCATCGCCGAGCCAATGGCACCACCACCGAGTGCCAATGTCGAGCCCTCCCCATCGAGATGTAGTAGTAGCTCCACACCTACATTATCACATATCATTAGCATTACATGAAGTAGATTAGTTGCATGAAATAAGTAGGAAAAAGGGGGAAAATACCAAGAGGAATGGCGTGAAGCCACTCATAGTCATCTCTCGATCGGTCCCTTAAGACAGGCCAGCAAACAAATGCGCCAGTAGGACAGCCCCCCAGGCATACAGCCCTACGCTCAAGAGGTCTACCAAGAGCTGCAGGAAACGATAGTTGATGTCGCATCCCTTTGAACCCAATAACAGTCTCCCTAGCAAGAAGAAGAGGAACCTCCTCAAGTCCCTGTTCAACCTGTCCTAGTTGCTCGCATCAGCACAATACACGGCACGAGACCCTCTTTCTATCCTCTCCATAAACTCCTCAAAGGATTCATCACCACACTGACAAGCATCAGCAAGTCCCAATGCCTCCATGATGGACATCCTGGATATTGTCCTATTCCCCTTATCCTCTAATGCCAATCCTAGTAGCTTCTGAGCACCCTGTCGGTAATCAGGGTAGGTAACCCCGGTCACCGCCTCGCCATCCACTCTAAGACCGGTAATTTGGACAACATCCTCCAAGCTAGGCACCATGTGCCCCCAGGGCATCAGGAAGGCCCGACTAGCCGGGTCCCACCTCTCGTGCAATACCTGGATGAGGGCGAGATCAAGCTTGATCGACTCAATCCGTAGAAAGGCCCCGAACCGCATCGCGTCAATCCGGGCTCTCTAGAAGTCCAGAAGACCCCGATATGCTGCCACCACCAACTCCCATGAAATTTATGATCTCATCACACCCTGTGCAAATATGTAAGAAAATGTGTAGGCAATATACAAAAGATAAAAACACAAAGAAAAATAAATACGCACAAAAATAAGAAGGAGGTGCATTGTGAAACAAGGGGACAAAAGAATAAATGAGGGAGAGTTCACATACAAGCTGCGATTGGGTTCTCTCACTAACGTGCCCTTCGATATCAGAGAGCCTCTTGAAACCACTGCTAGATCTACTTTTCTTTGAGGAGTGGGAAGATTCACCCTCTATTCCGAAGCTTGAGAAATCCTCACTCCTTCTTTCCCCCTCTTGGAAGCTTTCACTCTTCAAATCAACTTTCACTGCTCCTTGGCCTCTACGAGGAGCAAAAAGGGAGGGTATTTATAGGATAGGGAGAAGTTTGATTCGAAGCCATCATTACTGACTTTAGCAGTGGTCTTCATGATAGGGCACCCCATTTTCACTACAATGTGTCACTTCGTCTGTTGTGTGGTGTAAATGATTTGATGGCCTGACGTGTTAATTTGTCCCCTATGCAGTCCAAATGTTTCCTTATGTTTTGCAAATCATTATAATGTTGCAAATAATTTTTGAGTGCAGGTAAGAAAAAATGGGGGGTATTGTCACATGGGAAAGATGACTAGGAGCCGTCTATTGGGTACAATAATGGGATCTAGAGGGGGGTGAATAGATCCTTTCAAAACTTCCTACCCGATTAAAGACTCAGCACACACTAATCCGGTTGCTGGATGACATACAGTCTGGTTTGTAAGCAAGGTGGAACACAAGTGTTTCTGGCAAGTTGTGCAGAACCAAATTCAAGCAAACCTTTACAAGATATGAGCACAGCACACAGAACAGATTGAGACTTGACCCAAGCCTATGAGGAATGGTAGAGGTTGTGTGCAAGTGTGCAGCAAGCCACTTGGGGTATACAAGTGCAACCTAGAACCAAACAAGTAATATAATGTGTAGTCAAGACAGAACAAATACAAATCAGAGATACTTGCCTACCTGTGAGTGGGGGTAGAAGAGAGAGATCAAATGCACAAACATGAACCACTACACATGGGATTTTTAAGGTGGTTCAGCCTGCAAACCCACAGACCTACGTCCACCCCTCACCAAAGCCAGTGAGGCTTTACCATATGCTGCAACAAAGCACCACACGGGGATGAAATCCCACACATACACACATACATGCGGACGAACCCCCCCCCCCCCCCACACACACACACACAAACAAAGAAAAACAAAAAACACAGGGATAACTCCCCAAGACACACAGCCGTTACACAACCCAAAACACTTCCGGTCACTCAAGCAGAGCGCCGGACACACACTGTTAACCCGATGTGGGTTGCAAGTAAGGAAAATAAAAGACAAGGCAAAACACCAGTTGTGGCTTCAGATAGAGATCTGGAAACTGGTGGCTGCAACTTCAGATTTAGATTCGAAGATCATCTTCTTCATGCTCAGACTGGCTGCAGGGAGGGATGCACTCCTTCCTTCTTCTTCTCCTTGAACAACATTGGTTTGGGTCGAACCAGGGCTGGGCTGCTAATGCTATATGGCTGCTCACTCTTCTTCTCTTCTCCATTTTTCTTCCTCACAGATTTCTTCTCTAAATGATCAGGCACACTCTTCTCTCTTTGTCTCTCTTCTTTCTCTGGACGGCAGTAGTAAAACATCAGCAGCTTCCTTCATGCAGGAGACCTGATATTTGTAGACAAGGAGAGTGGATAGATTTCCCTCTTAAAGTCTATATTCTGATTGGTCATAATACAATAGTCTTTTTGGACCCAAGCCTTTCCAAAAGCCATTCTCTGATTGGTCTAGGCAGGCTTGAGAGCATAGAGAGAATTTGACATACCAGACTTGTATTTCTCTCCCAACTCTAGGTAGAAGATTTTCCCTCCAGCATATGTTCATTTGATAAGTCCATGGTAGCAGAGCAGAGCCAAAATAGTTTTCCCTCCAAGACCTCTATTTGCTTGACTGAGGTAGAAATGATGGTCTTGATTCTTGAGCACTTGATGCGGGACGGACCACAGACACGACTCGAATGAGGAATGCAATCCTCGGACTCTAGGTGAGCTCGTGATTGTCCCTTAACGAGGGAAGTGTCGGATGTGCACGGTTGAGAAACCGGCAAGAGCTAGGGTGGTCAATTCGCACTTTCGTGCCCGAATCGGGTCACGGGACGGCTTCGCTCTCTCTCGCAGCAGCGGTGATATGAAAATATATAGCAAGCCAGGTCCTAAAACATGCTCTCTAACAGCGGCATATAAAGCATATATGGAAATAAGCGAAATGCCAAGCAAGGAGCGAATACGATACCTCCACGCTCCCTACGTGGGGAAGACGGACCCGGCCGAAAACCGTGCTCCCGGAACAATTAATACACAATAATGACAGCAATGACTCACTGCCCACTCCACGCAGGGAGGTAAAGGGCTACACAAATAGCCCCGGGAGGACCGAATTCGGGTTGATGGGCGGCTTCTCGCGTCTCTTCGGCAGCACCCGAACTTGTGACTGTGGGGCCCACGTGCTGTCCGGAGGGGCTGTGTGGGGCCCGGTGGCACCACTGTGGTGGGGACACTTGGGAACCGCTCCCTGGGCTGGCGGCACGTTGGAACGTCGACCGGAGGCCGGGCGGCTCCGTTCGGCACCGGTCGGAATAACCGGCCATGGATCTGTCGGTTCTATTTTTCGACGCGCGCTCCGGCGAGAACGGACGCTGTGATCAGCCCCGACGTCGGAAGGTGACGAAACCGGCGCCGTTGGAAAGCTGCTTCGAAGGGCTTCAACCTAATGGGATTACAGAAAAATAACCAGGCCTGTACTTATGATTGGAGAATTTTGAATGTTGCTATTGTATAGTATCCGAGCTCTCAGATTAGCAGAGAACTTGTCTAAGAACTGCCATTGACCTATAGATAGAAGGCCGATTCAGCTCCTGAGCTCTTCATCAAAGTTGTAGGAAATTGAACCAGGAAGACGGAAATAGTTTTTGTGAAAAGTTTGGAGGTGGCTATGAATTGTTATGATTTGTTTACTAGCAGTGGGTCGGATCTAGAAGCTGGCTGACAGCACTGTAGATGGCTCTGAAAATGAATTTTGAAAAATGGATGGAAGGCTGATCAAAAATCAGGAAACTTCATGGAGTGAGGGGACGGTGGAAAGAACTCCCAGTAAAATTGGGAGGGTTTGGACAAATCAACAAGATTGTCGGAGGGGGGGATTACAGGGATGCTGTCACACAGATCTGAAACTGGACAGAACTGGGAAACAGAAACACACAAAATTTGGAAAATGTTAAATGATGGAATTTGGACAAGATTTTTTTTGTGGTAGTGGGATTGAAGATAGGAACACACCATAAAATTTGCAGATCAAGAATATCTCAGGGATGACTGCAGAATTTCATGGAAGGGGCTGATGTTGGCTAAAGATAGAACTTCGACGGTGGCTCGATGGCGGTCCGATGGCGGCACGAACGGCGGCGGCGACGGCACAGATCACAACCAGAGATTGAGGGGAAGGGATAGAGATGAAACCACTCTAGAATTGGGGGTTGGAGGAGATGAACACCAGGGTAGAGGGGAGGTGCACAAGAAGCACTCTTGATTTTCCAACAATTTTCTTTTCATTAATGCCAACAAATGGAAAATACAACCTTTTATATGCTATGTATCTAATCAAATGTAGACCCTTGGATCTAGGGATGGGGAATGGAGGGCTGGGATGAAGTGTGAATAACAGACACAAAAACAATAAAATAATAAGGGGAGGGGCACCCCCTTGACCAAGAGGGGACAAGTTGGAAGGGTAGGTAGCCTACCTTGGAAAATTTACCCCCTTTGTCTCCCATGTGGTCAATTGGCATTCAACCCTTCTAGATGGCCACCTAGGATGGTTGACCAGCCCCACATGAATGACATGGACCAATGGGAAAGGGCTGAGGGCCCCCTTGCTGGTCCTACTGGTAAATTACATAGAAACCCATACAATCCGTGGGAATGACGCATTGGCTTACAAAGCCGTACAATTGCGCATATACTTTCCCATGGATATACAAATAAACTAAAGGACATAAATGCAAAATAAAATGTACATGCTCAGCGTCGATTCCCATCAACTCTCCCCGGGTGGGAGGAACTCGACCCCGTCGAGTAGGGGTATGGATGCTTGAGTACTCCGGTGGATCCGTCACCGTGCCAAGTAACGCGGGTATGCTCCACTCCAACTGACCGTCACCTGCTCATTCCATATATACTCGATATGCACAAACTGCTATGGGCTAGAGGTGGACACTCCGAATGGGGCACTCTCAAAATGGGAGGAGGCGGCTCGAAGACTCACTAGGAATCACCGTTGGGTCCCTGTAGGTGACTAGATCCAGGTGTAGATAGAGAACCGATCCCATACTCGTCGAGTGAGTCCAATCGCCTCTTACTCATAAGAGAATGACAACGAGCTGACACAAGACACATGCAGACTCACCATGCACTAACACACATATGCAAACCACACAAATAAGAAACAGACTCATGCATGACTCTAGACAGATCTATGGTTAGTCTGACCCGTACATGGATGACGGCGGGCCAGGACACCCGAATGTGTGCCATGCATGCATTTGACGTAGCCGGTGGTTGACGTCATGGGGAACTTCTAGACACCCTACGATGCACCAATCATGGACGTTAGGTTATGATGTGTGAAGTCGAGAGGTGCGGGTGGTCTAGATGGATCGGGGAAACCAAAGTTTTCATTACCCCCAAATGAAGGTTCGGACCTATGACTATGTGGAGTTTGCTTGGCCCGAGTGGAAAAGGTGGGATAGTGAACTCTGCGGAAGAAGTGGAGTGAGTATGAGAGCTCGGGAGGTTCACTAGTGAAGGGGTCAAAAGGGTCGAAGAAGGTATGACCCAATGAAGTGGGTTCCAATATGACATGGTCCCAATCGTGAAATTCTTGAAGGTGCGGGTGGTCACCTTCCTCCGTCATGGTAGATGGGACAGTGTATAGGAAATATGACTCCTCCATCGAAAGCAAAGTCATGAAGTCGGGCTCATCCAGTAGCGGGAGAAGTAGAAGAACCTCCGTGGTGACACAACCCACGATGCACTCGGAGGTAATGGACCCGAAGGCCGGATAGGTGAAGCTACGACTCGTGGGTTGGTCGAAGCCTCGGGCCAACATATGTGTCAACTTCCATTGCGTGTCTTGTCCCATAACAAGATCGTCCAACGTGTCAACATGGTGACTAGATCGAAATGTGGTATGGAAGGAGTTGACCGGCACAAGAGGTAGGATGGGGTCCATGGATGGAAAGGGAGGTGGGACCAAGCCATCCTTGAGCCAACTAAAAAGCGGCTCGGCGATGTATAATGTACCCGTTAGAAATACGGGTGGCTCGGGCCTTGGTGGCTTCAAGCATAATGGTTCCGAATGTGGAGTGGGCCGCTGGGGTTGGGTGGCTGGACATACGAGGGTGATCTTGCCGGGTAGGTAAGGTGGGTATAAGGTGAAAGTCCTCTTGCTCCAATCAAGATTGGCTCTTCGTTCTCCTAACCACGTTTGCCCTAAAATGATGCATGAATCAGCAAGTGTGCCGATCCTGCACCATGCGCCATCGGTGTAGAGAACAGAGCCGATCCTCCTATAGAACTCAACACAAGCAAAATCACTGTCGTGGACAATCTCGCCTGTCTTGGAGAGAGACTCCACGATGTCAAGAGAAACCCAATTATCCGACTCCCTATCGGTAAAATTGAGTTCCGTTGTGGACCCATTGGGTAGAGTGGCTTTCATAATGAGAGGGGTAAACTAGGCCTTGGCTTGGGCCACTAGGGATGACCATTTGGATGCATGGTCTTGGGGAACGGCCATGGGTAGCGGACATGGACATGCATACACACGGTGACAAGACACTAGACCGACTATACAAGTTTGGAATGCATGCACACTAAGGACCCTAGACGTAAACCAAGACTCGGTACGTGGCGGAGATAACCGATCCAAAGATCACTCGCGCAAGCGTGCGGTCTTCCCGATAGGCGTAGCCTAACGTTCGGACAACACCTTTGATATACCGAGTTATTGGGATGCAATGCAAAAGACACTTTTTTTTGTTTTAAAACAATGATGACCCTAAACATGACTTAGACAATGACTAATGACTAGACGTAATTGACACTCTTTTTTTTTCTTTTTGACACCCTAGATTCAAACTCGCTCTCATACCAAATTGATGCGGGACGGACCATGGACACGACTTGAATGAGGAATGCAGTCCTCGGACTCTAGGTGAGCTCGTGATTGTCCCTTAATGAGGGAAGCGTCGGACGTGCACGGTTGAGAAACCGGCAAGAGCTAGGGTGGTCAATTCGCACTTTCGTGCCCGGATCGGGTCACGAGATGGCTTTGCTCTCTCTCGCAGCAACAGTGATATGAAAATATATAGCAAGCTAGGTCCTAAAACATGCTCTCTAGCAGCGGCATATAAAGCATATATGGAAATAAGCGAAATGCCAAGCAAGGAGCGAATACGATACCTCCACGCTCCCTGCGTGGGGAAGACGGACCCGGCCGAAAACCATGCTCTCGGAACAATTAATACACAATAATGACAGCAATGACTCACTGCCCACTCCACGCAGGGAGGTAAAGGGCTACACAAATGGCCCCGGGAGGACCGAATTCGGGTTGACGGGCAGCTTCTCGCGTCTCTTCGGCAGCACCCGAACTTGTGACTGTGGGGGCCACGTGCTGTCCGGAGGGGCTGTGTGGGGCCCGGTGGCACCACTATGGTGGGGACACTTGGGAACCATTACCTGGGCTGGCGGCACGCTGGAACATCGACCGGAGGCCAGGCGGCTCCGTTCGGCACCAGTCGGAATAACCGGCCACGGATCTGCCGATTCTATTTTTCGACGCGCGCTCCGGCGAGAACGGACGCTGTGATCAGCCCCGACGTCGGAAGGCGACGAAACTGGCACTGTTGGAAAGCTGCTTCGAAGGGCTTCAACCCAATGGGATTACAGAAAAATAACCAGGCCTGTACTTCTGATTGGCGAATTTTGAAGGTTGCTGTTGTATAGTATCTGAGCTCTCAGATTAGCAGGGAACTTGTCTGAGAACTACCCTTGACCTATAGATAGACGGTCGATTCAGCTCCTGAGATCTTCATCAAAGTTGTAGGAAATTGAACCAGGAAGATGGAAATAGTTTTTTTGAAAAGTTTGAAGGTGGATACGAATTGTTATGCTTTGTTTACTAGCAGTGGGTCGGATCTAGAAGCTGGCTGACAGCACTGTAGATGGCTCTGAAAATGAATTTTGAAAAATGGATGGAAGGCTGATCAAAAATCAGGAAACTTCATGGAGTGAGGGGACGGTGGAAAGAACTCCCAGTAAAATTGGGAGGGTTTGGAAAAATCAACAAGATTGTCGGAGGGGGGGATTACAGGGGTGCTGTCACACAGATCTGAAACTGGACAGAACTGGGAAACAGAAACACACAAAATTTGGAAAATGTTAAATGATGGAATTTGGACAAGATTTTTTTTGTGGTGGTGGAATTGAAGATAGGAACACACCATAAAATTTACAGATCAAGAATATCTCGGGGATGACTGCAGAATTTCATGGAAGGGGCTGCTGTTGGCTGAAGATAGAACTTCGACGGTGGCTCGATGGCGGTCCGATGGCGGCACGAACGGCGGCGGCGACGGCACAGATCACAACCAGAGATTGAGGGGAAGGGATAGAGATGAAACCACTCTAGAATTGGGGGTTGGAGGAGATGAACACCAGGGTAGAGGGGAGGTGCACAAGAAGCACTCTTGATTTTCCAACAATTTTCTTTTCATTAATGCCAACAAATGGAAAATACAACCTTTTATATGCTATGTATCTAATCAAATGTAGACCCTTGGATCTAGGGATGGGGAATGGAGGGTTGGGATGAAGTGTGAATAACAGACACAAAAACAATAAAATAATAAGGGGAGGGGCACCCCCTTGACCAAGAGGGGACAAGTTGGAAGGGTAGGTAGCCTACCTTGGAAAATTTACCCCCTTTGTCTCCCATGTGGTCAATTGGCATTCAACCCTTCTAGATGGCCACCTAGGATGGTTGACCAGCCCCACATGAATGACATGGACCAATGGGAAAGGGCTGAGGGCCCCCTTGCTGGTCCTACTGGTAAATTACATAGAAACCCATACAATCCGTGGGAATGACGCATTGGCTTACAAAGCCGTACAATTGCGCATATACTTTCCCATGGATATACAAATAAACTAAAGGACATAAATGCAAAATAAAATGTACATGCTCGGCGTCGATTCCCATCAGCACTTCCAGATCTTTTCCCTTATTGGCCAAGATAGAAGAAGGACAGTCCTCTGTCCTTGGTACCTTCCTTGGACTAAAATCGGGTTGGTTAGAGTCAAAAAAGCAGAGTACCAAAAGACTGACCTTTCCCATAGATGTAACCTGTCTGAACTACCTTCTCAAAAGTTATCCTTGAGCCTCATGACAGAGAAGGACAGTTCTCTGTCATATGAGCCTTTTCCAGACCTCAAAAATCATGTTTTTAGAGATTTACGTCGGTATATTTTATTCCCTGGATAATCTAGAGACAGTGTTGCAGATTTGAGAGATAAAGGCTTGAAGAGCTACTAGTGCATCGACGCAGCAAGTCTGTTACGTCGACGCATCCTTCAGAAGATGCGTTTATAATGCTTTCTAGAATCCCCCTTGCGTCAATGCCTTGAGAGAATGGGGTTGACACATCAACGATGGACGCTGGTCTTGACTTCTACTGGAGCTTGATGAGGTCGACGAAACCTATTAGTGAGGTCGACGCATCAGGGTGTGATAGAACACTCGTGAAAGGATGTCGACACCAAGGGTTGACACTCTCATTTACCATGCTGGAAATGTGACCACGAGGTCGACGCAGTGATGTGCTGAGGTCAACGTGGCTGATGAGATCACCTTGGGTTTTCTTCCTCCCGTGTGCAATGAGGTCGACGCAGTGACACCAAGGGGTCGACGCAGCCTTTTGTTCTCTCCATATTTCAGCTTCTTCTGCCAACCCTTTCTTGATTTCTGTGCATCCAAAGAGCTTTTGCACTTGGGAGATTGAACTAAAAGAATTGATCTGCCAATGTCACTTTCTCAAGCTGCCTTGCTTGCTTTCTCTTAATCTTTGCTTGGGATGCATCTTGCCCTGTTGGTTGTTGTTTTCCATAGCCCTGCTAAAATTGCTGCTAACTTCTTCTGCAGACATTCAAAGAGCTCGTGTGCTCAAGTCATGAGGAGATTAAGACTCATTTGGAATGTTATAAAGATTGATTAACATCCAATAAGAATTCTATCAAGAATAGATTAAGCATGAGTCTTTCCATGAAGAGCATTGCATGTAAGCATCAAATACATTATTATGCACATTAAGACATTGTTGAATCATTTCCAAAAGAACAATAATGAGTCATAGTTGGATATCATCAAAATAATAGAATCAAGCATGTTCCACACATGCATAACATTCTCCCCCTTTTTGATGATGCCAAACTGTGAGTCATTATTTCAATAAGGTAAAGATTATGATCAACTTAGTCAAGGACATGCTACATGCAATTTGGCAAACACTCCCCTTTAGCAGACTCTCCCCCTTAAACAAGCATCTCCCCTTTTGACAAACAAGGTTCTCTCCCCTTGACAATATGGAAATGATGGCTCTATTCTCTCCCCCTTTGACATCATCAAAATGGGAAGATAGGAGAGAAGGCATGGAAGGTTCAAAAGTGAAGGATTTGATCAGAGCAGGGTGAGATAAAGAGTTGGGTTAGCATATTGATACCAAAAGACTGAAAGCAGCAGCGGTGTGAATGCTGGAATGCCAACTCAGCACAAGACCCAGAGTAGATGGAAAATAGTGGAGTGATTAAAGTCAGATTGCCATATCCAGACCAGTAGCAGCCAATGAGCACACACAATTTTAAGGTTTTTCAAATATTTATGTTTTGCTATTTTTCAAAAATTTTTGCTTTTGAATTTTCTATACAATGCAAGAAAGTGCAAGGAAACGATCCATTGTTATGCAAGATGAGAATGAGTAGTAATGCAGTGGATATTAGAATGACCAATAGACTGAAGCAGAAATGGTGACAGAGCTCACATGTCAGGGGTTTTCAAAATCTGAAGGATCAACATTCTCCTTTTAGAGCACCAACAAGTAAGACCAATATGTGCATTAATGGTTCAAAGGTTATAAGCCCAAAATCTGAACGTAAGAACCCTGAAAACATGTGCTAGTAGATTTAATAGTGCTAAAAGAAATTTCTTTAGATTACATACCTTGCTCTCAGTCCTTTCCATCTTGTGCACAGATTTCATGAGGCAACCCTTGAGAATAAGTTTAGACTAGTGTTGAGGATAAACATTTCAAAGTGCAGAAATCCTTTAAGGTTCAACCTTCTAATGCCAACAAATAAATATCAACTATTAAATTCCACTGGATCTAGAAGAGAGATGGTGAGAGGAGAGAGAAGCTTCGGGGCTCCTACTGCTCCATTCAATGCTTCGACTCTACAGGAATCGGGAGATCATGTTTCTTCAACATCTCCTACTGCTCCATCGGCTGGTCGAGAGAGCGCCCTTCCTTTTGCATTGCCTGGCCAGGCTTCTCTAGCTGATGGCAAGAGTCTGGGGAGAGGCTCGCATGGTGGGGAAGAGAAGCGAGTATTCTCTTCCTCCAGTCCATGGAATAATGCATCTGCTAGTCTCGACAAGGCTCCGGTACCGACTATGAACAGTCTCCATCAAGCTTCTGCGGCAGATGGAGGAAGACCTCCTTCTGGTGCCAGGGGTTGCTCGAGGTCTCGATCAAAGCCTCTGGTGCGGTTTTCATCACACCCTCAGCCTTGGACCAATGTCATTGAAACTCCGGAGCAAGCACAAGACCTTAAGCTAGAGTTCTTGCAACCTGCCTCAATGGGATCCATGTCTGTCACGCCTCGATGCGGAAAAATCGGAATGTAGCAGTTTATATCAATCATGTCAATCAGAGCATACATTGCCACAAGAGACTAACCACCAGGCTAAATAATAAAGAAACAATTAACCCATCTTTATTAATAATCAAAATAGAAAGTATTCAATTACACCCGACTCCTTATGGACTTCTATCTCATTAATGGAAAATACATCAACTCTAGAGAACCACTAATCTAAACTTGTCTTAAACATAAACTCTAAATGGGTCGCACCTGGAATCACTCGTTCCCGTCCCCATCGCAACACACGTCCTCATCAGAACTACCTGAAAACGATTGGAAAGTAGGGATGAGCAAAGCTCCGTAGGATTTTATATCTCTATCATCAGGCATAATTAAAGTGATTAACCATTTATGAATAACATTGTAACAAAAGCGATGACGAATAACTGACAAGAGATAGATAGGAAAAAGAACATGAGCTGTAAAGTAAGAGTAAACACAAGTATAATCAAGAACATTTCATGTCATGAAATGATAAATGGAATTGGACATATCAAGCACGCATCTCATGTCACACAGGAATTTCAAGTAATTGAGTAAAAGTGGAAATGTCACAGACCAATCACGCTAGTCATGCACTTTGGTGCAATGTCACACCTTGTCATTACAAACTCCCCAGGGCATAAGTACTTTCGGGCGCTCCTCCCAGGACCAGATCGGGCCCTTTATGATGCGTTGGCATTGAAGGTTTGGATCAATGATCCTACTATAGACATTCATCATATTAAATGGCCAAGAATTTCCAAGGTTTAATCTCACGAACTTACTTCTAAGATTAAGAGAAATTCTAACAAAATTGGAAAGACATCAAGTAGAAAGACGATGAGTCTTTAGGTAACAAGGATGTAAACAAGGATCACGCATGATCTCACAGTTCAAGGCCAACCTTGATAACTACTTCATGATGATAAAACAAGAAAAACCTTATTAATATCTTATCTGTAACGGTCTATAACAGGGCCGTTACGGGAACATGACGGTCGTACACAGGGCCGTTACGATGATGTGACGGTCAAATCTTGGGCTGTTACAGGACACAGATCACTTTAATTTGAGCTGGTACAAAAACACGATTCAAACCACGTTCATGGTTCAGGTCTTTAGGGTACAACCTGCCCGGCGTCCTGGTGGGAATCCCAGGCTCACGGGGTCTTACGGAGGTCTCATAATAGTGGTCCTAGTCCGACAGAAGGAATGTCCGGCGGAGAGTCCCATCTATTACAAGAATTGAGACTAATAACCACAGAAACCAAGACGGTGCGGTGAGTCAATCCCACCGAAGTGGCATGACTGTCAAACAATAATGCTAAGATCAAATATATATCTTACATAAATCAAAATTTATACAAGTGTTAAAGGTTTTTATCTAATTCTTCATGATCATTCAACTTAGGATTTTCTAAACATCTTTCATGTAGAATAATGAAAAATCAATGTTTATGATCATAATACAATATTAACATCACGTTCTGCCTTGTTTATAGATCAAGATATCTTACTAACATAGCAAGTTTCTGGTTTTAAGAACGCATAAACAATAGTTTAAAAACACTGTCAGGAGAACGTGACGGTCTAAAGAAGGGGCGTTACAAGATTGTAACGGTCTATTGTAGGTGCGTTACGTACCAGAAAATAAATAGATTAAAATTTCAAAATTTTAAAACACAGGGGTATGTGATGGTCTGTCGTGGGGCCGTCAGGCTCAGGTGACGGTCTATCGAGCGGCCGTCAGGCTGTAACGGCTTCTGAAAGATGCATCACATGACCTGGAAACTCGCCAACGATGAACTTCGACATGTTACACTAAAACTTTGATTGCTCATGATAGAACAAATAAAAATTAGGAAAAATGCTACCATTCGAAAGAGCATAAAAATTCGTATAAAATAGCATATTTTGATTTAGATCTGACACAACAAGATTCAATATTTAAGTAAAAATCATGAAAGTTGTCCTTTTGATACACCTCGGATTAAAACGTAATGTTTGAACAGCATGATGAACGAAAATTGGGCACTTAGGTATCAAAAGAAAGCTCATGGAGATGCACCAAATGGTATTATTAGATTTCTATTTGGCCTGAGAGACACCTACCTTTGCTTGAAGGAAAGAAGAATGAAAAGGAAGGGTCGCCGGAACCCTAGGTACCGCTCCTAGAATGCCCAAATTCTCCCTCGTCCGGTCACGATCGGCCACGCCGCCTATTGCTGGTGCAAATAGGGTTCTATGGGGTCGAAAGCCCTCTATAAATAGAACCTATAGGGACTTCTAGAGATCGAATTTGGTTAAAGAGTCCTAAGAAGAAACTCCGGGGAAAACTTCGGATAAGGCTCTAATCCACCGTCGCCGCCGGTAGAAGCATCTAGACTTAGGGTTTTCGAAGAGAAAGCAAAGACCTATCAATGTGCTAGGGTTTGGATCGAATTGGAGCACAATTGGGCTAGAATTTGGCCCAAAGTGTGATGGTTAAACTAGGTCTTCTAACCCACGAGAAACTGCTAAAAACGTAAAATTGGGCCTATACGAATTTTATTTTGGGCTCTTACCTGAAGACAAACTTATTACAAATTCAATTTTACACTAGTTTCATATTTTTCCAGAATTTTAATATTTTTTTAGAAGTTGAGCCAATAAATAATTAATTTATATGGAAATATTTTTAGTAGAAAAAAACAGGATGCTACACCCTCCCCCACTTAAGGAATTTGGTCCCCAAATTCACTGATCTGCTAACAACCAACCTTAAAACAATTCGGGATATATTTTCCTGATCGCATCCTCGGACTCCCATGTTGCTTCTTCCGCTCCACGTCGACTCCATTGGACCTTGACCATCGGAATGGATCGGTTCCTGAGTTGCTGTTGCTTGAAGTCCAATATCTTGATAGGCTTCTCTTCATAAGATAAGTCTTTCTTCAATTCCAAGTCAGCATGTTGGATAATGTGTAAAGGGTCATACACATACTTCCGAAGCATAGATACATGGAACACATCATGAATACCAGCTAACTGTGGTGGTAGGGCTAATCTATAGGCAACGTCGCCTACCCTCTCTAAGATCACAAATGGGCCAACAAACCTTGGGCTTAACTTGCCTCGAATTCCAAATCTTCTAATTCCTCTTGATGGTGACACTTTCAGAAATACATGGTCTCCAATCTGAAGTTCTTGCTCCCTTCTTCTGTTATATGCATAGCTCTTTTGTCTGGACTGTGCGACCTTCAAACGTTCTCTGATAACTTGAATATTCTTGGAGGATTCTGAGATAAGATCTGGCCCGAGCCATTGTTTTACACCAATTTCTTCTCCATAAAGAGAGGATCTACAACTCTTGCCATACAAGGCCTCAAATGGTGCCATCTGAATTCTGGATTGGTAACTATTATTGTATGCAAATTCAATCAAAGGTAAATATTCATGCCAACCGACTCCAAAATCAATTATACAAGCTCTCAACATGTCTTAAACAATCTGGTTTGCTCTCTCAGTCTGTCCATCAATCTGGGGGTGAAAAGCTGTACTGAAGTTCAAACGAGTGCCTAATGATGCTTGCAGTCCTTTCCAAAAGTGAGATGTAAACCTGGGGTCTCTGTCAGATATGATGGACATAAGCACTCCACGCAATCTTATTATTTCCTTTACATACAGGGCAGCCAAAATATCCACGGTCCACTTTGACTTAATAGGCAAAAAGTGAGCGGACTTTGTCAGTCAGTCAATGATAACCCAAATTCCATCAAGGACTCCTCGTGTTTGGGGTAAACCCATAATAAAATTCATACCGACACTTTCCCACTTCCACTGTGGTATGTCGAGAGGCTTTAACTTCTCAACAGTGTAGATTCCAATTAAAATATAAGAAAAATCTACTTAATAATAATAAGTAAAAAAATATATAAATGAAGGAATTAATGGGTGAGGACAAAAACAAGCACGTGATGCTAATGAGGAGTGTGATCGCCAGAGGGGTTACCTCAAGAAAAATAAAAGTGATCGCATGTACCTTGTATTGAGCAGGTGAGATTGTGGACTTTTCCTTCCTCCTTCTACCGACCGACCGATGAAGGGGGTTCATAGCTTTGATTACCCTTGTAAGAACACACAAAATGAATGAAAAGAATGGATTAGCCAAAAGGTGTAGTATCAATGCTCTAAAACTAAGAAATTGATCAAATGAAGCATGAACACACCTTGTGTGTTTTGGTTTTTAAAACCCCTTAAGAGGAGTAACAAAGGGTATGGAAGATATGAATGCAGAATATGCAAAGCAAGATGTATGATGTGAAGAACGTTTCTAGCAAAGAGCTAGAAAGAACAATGGGTGATGATGAATGTTAACCAAAAAAGAGAAGAAAATCTCCTCTCTGCTGTGCGTGCAACAGTACTGGGAAGAAAACAAGGAGATTGGTTGAACAACGGCTGATGACCACCGTGGGAAGGAGGATTAACACCAATCAAGAAAAGGACTACTTGGAATGAAACCTGCAAAACAGAGACTCTCTTCTCCCTGTTAAAAAAAACTCTCACAGTGGTTCTTTCTGTTATCACGTTCTTGCATTCCCCCCCTCTTCGCGCGAGAGAAACAACGAGAGTATTTATAGGCCCAAAAATCCTTGCAATAATGATATTAAAACAAGGTAATGGACCTCCAATAAGAAACCCTCTTCCCAATCAAACACAAGGAGTAAAACAGGGAAGTGATCATTACTGGAAATAAACAGGCGAAAAGGGGACGGAATTGGAAATGACGACCTCTCAAAGGGCGTCAATTAAAATGACGACATCACCAAAGGCGTTAATTAAAATGACGACGTGCACTCAGCCGTCAATCCCTGGATTTAATTATGGCAACAAATGACTTTCCTTAGTAAAGATTTTGAACTGACGCCTGCAAATACGGGCGCTAAATAATAGACGCTCCTCAGAGCGACGTCAATTCTTTGATTTTCATTTTGCATAGGATTCATAAAAATCTAGGAAACAACGCCTCTATTCATAGTCGTCCATTTATTAAGAGGCGCCCTTGGCTAGGCCGTCAATTAAATGACGCCCCTCCTTAAGGTGTTAATTCCAATTATCAAAGAAAAATGTCAAGAAATTACAATTAACACATAGAAAATAGAAACACTTCATATTAAGCCAATATTGAAGTCCACTTTGGGGCGTCACACGTTGACATGAGATTTACTCAACATAGCATCGATTTTAGCGTGTCTACTGCTGCCACGCTTTGGCGTCTGCTTTGCAAGGGAGTGAGACGGAATGAAATGAAAGTGTAACAAGTGAAATGAAGTGGAACGAACTGATAAGTTGATGCCAATATGTGATGTGACACGCCTTTGACACTAAGCGTTGGAAATCTTTCCAAAATCCTTAATGAAACAACTCCGGATGATTACAAGAAAGCAATGATCAGCTGGACCGAAGGGACTAAACTAAATGAACTAAAAATGTGCATGAGGACACGAAAGGGGAGACACCATTGGAGAGCGGTTACCAGCTAATGTGGACGTGCTACAACCATGGTGGATTTGTAGTAAAATAAAAAGAACTGAGATAAAGACCCAGCGAATGAATGCTTTCAAGGAACCAGCTTGAGCGGCTTCAAGGAGAATAAAGTACTTGATTTGGAATGGAATATCTCATGTCAGCTCTATTAAGAGCGAGTGACCTTCATTATTGGCGTAACATGAAGATTTTCATCATTAAGCTCAAAGTCCTACATGATGCATGCTGGGCTAAAGGAAAAATTGAAACAAGCTAAAAATAGAAAATAATCAAAGATAATATTGCTAAACCATCTAGATTTGGTCAAGAATCCAGATCTCTAAGTTCACACTCGACCAAAGCCCGTTTGTCCTCGCATCAACTCAGAAAGTGGAACCATCGTCCCAAACTTTAGATGACCTAACGGCCTATCCGTGTGATTAAGACTCCCCTGGAATTATCACTATTTTTGATGAAGGGGAACTCAAATTCCAGGTTCACCAGAACCACAAGGTCCTTGATATGTTATAATAGCGTAGATATCATATAGTAACAATGCATACAGGAGAGATACAAGAGTGAAGTGATGTTACCAATAGAACAATCCGAGCATTTCCAGACTTGCATAACCTGCACTTCTGCATTTTAAAGCTCATTAGCCTATCAAAAGAATTATCAGCTCAAGATAGCTCACAATATGATCATAAGTGCACAATATAAGTAATTATATCAAGATACAGCAGCGCTTAAGTTCATGAATAATCAAAATGCTGTAAACTGAAGAAATGACGACCCTGAGAAGTGGCGTCAAAATGGTAAATGACGACGACCATGAGGCCGTTAATTACATTGAATGTTCGATTAGGAGTTGGAACGCAAATGACGCCCTCCATGGAGGCGTTAATTAAATGACGACCGTGAATGTGTCGTTAATTACATAAATGACGCCAATGGGCGCGTCATCAATTAACTATTTTCGTTTCCTGCTCAGAAATAAGCTTCCAGCAACTCGTTCTATTTAGACACAAACCGTGATTCCTGTTAGCGGTCCATTATTATAAAAAGGGCAACTGTTTGTCTTCTAAGCACATCAGACAGAGAACCAAAGAAGAACAGCAGAGCCATAGAACTAGTAGAAGAACTAGCAGAACTAACTCCAGGAAGATGAACAAGATGATTCAAAGACCTGCTAAGAAGTCACGGATGAGTTTTCCTATAATTTGTGAAGTTCCCAGCCATATCAGTGGGAGAATTGCCAAAAGCCAAGTAAGTGTTTTGATTATTAAAAGCTTTTATTTATTTTCTCCCTTTCTTTCTTTTCGTAAATTCTGATTGCATTTCCTTCCTTCTTTCTTTTTCTTTCAGGATTACCCAAATATCCCAGGACCAAGGAGATTTTTGAAGATTAAATGGCTTCCTTTACTACTCTCCAAAATCTCTTTAGGCATGAAACTTTTTCTCTCTAGATGGCACCTTCTTGGCCTTATAACCCATGCTACTCATTACAATGATATTCACCTAGATTGGGCCTCAATTGGAGCTCTCATAGAACTTTGGCACCCTCATACCCATACTTTCCTCTTTCCCACATTTGAAGCTACCATACTCCTAGAGGAAGTAGAGATGCTCCTAGGGCTAAGAAAAATGAAACAAGGAGAGGAGTCAAAGATGGCTCACATGACCAAACCAATAAAAGCTCATGACATACTCACTAGCCTTATTTAAAGCCCAAATTTAGTGAATCAAATTAAAGCCCATAAAGGAGTCAACCTTTTGAAACTAGCTTCATGGGTGTACAAAAATATGGACAAGGCCCAAGAAGATGAAGACTTATTGGAGAGAGTAATGAAGGGGTTCATTATATGCATAGCGGGAGCTCTACTCTTCCCTTCAACGGAAGACCATCTAGAAGAACACCACCTAAGTGCCATTGCTAGCATGTGGGAGGGAAAAAGAATAGGCCTGGCGGTACTACCCAACCTATACAATGGGCTTACCTCGGCTTCATTGGGACGGCCCCTTTACGGGTCTATGCTTCTTCTATCTTGTTGGGTAGATCTCCACTTCAAATTTGATCCTTGTCAAGCAACCCAAGCGGCCTCCAAAATCTTTTCCAAGAGCCCCCTCCGATACTTGACGGATTCTTTGGGCTTATGTGAGAGAGTAATCAATCGGGTTCCTAAACTAAAGAAAAGAGGAGATTGGAGAGACCACTTCAAGATGATGCCTAAGAGCAGTTTTATTTGCACACCGGGGTTCTTTAAAACCCAAGAACTACGCTCAAGGCTTTCTTCCGGCATAGAGCTTCAGTTGATCGGCGGGAGCGACTTCGTCCTCTACAATGCACACCGGTGCCTCCCACAGCTCGGGCTACCTCGGCACATCTTTGAAGAACCTTCTCATCTACCTCCACTCAAAAGAAGGGAACTATGCTCAAGTGGAGATCAAGACAATAATGGCTCAATGGAAGGTTGGACTACTCCAAAAGTCCAAGACACATGTAGAAGAAGAAGAAGACAAATGCAAATCTTATGTACTTGCTCTTAGGAAAATAAGGCCTATGATGGCTTAATAAATGTATCAATGATTTTCCTCAATGAAATAAAAATTCTTTCTTCTTTTGAGCCACAACAACGAGTTTATATGATTACATCTTCCAATTCTATGTGATTCTGTCTGAAAACTGAGCTTCGGCTCTCAATTCTAAGCGGCACCTCCATGAACGGCGTCAATTGATTAAACCACGCCTTAATCCACGTCATCAATTCTCATTAGAATAATTAATTCCTCAAAAGAATTGGAATTACAATTGACGCTCTCACGAGCAGGCGTTTATTAATTCGCGCCCCAAGATAAGGCGTTAATCGCTTTAAATTCTTCAAATTATTTTCAAAATAATTCCTTAATTTCATATAAATAACGCCTTCACGTATGTCGTGTATTAAGAAACGGACGCCTGCTGACAATGTCATCAATTTCAAAAGTAATAATGACGATCGATCACATCAATCACCGTCCCATTAATGCGCCTGACGTCTGTTACAAATTCCCATGCAAATATAAATGACGCCTAATCGCGGGTCGTCATATCATGATACCACGCCTCTCCTCAGACCGTCAATTAATATAACGATGACTTCCATTAGGGAGTCAATTCTTTTCGACAGTTAAACCCCTTTTTCCCTCCTTATTCTCCTTCCTTCGTCTTCTTTCTTCTCCCCCTTTCGTTCATTTTGTTCCCTTTCTCTGCAAACCCTAACCGAGCCCTACTCCCATCTCCATCTCTCTCTTTCTATCTCTACTCTCCCCATGGCTGGCTGGCGGTGTACACAAACGCCAAAGGGTGAATGCCCCCGAGTTCGTGGACTTAGACGGTGAGCATGCCGTGGAGGAGGTTCCTCCCGCGGCGGCCGAGGACGCTCCGGTGGCGGAGCACGGCGTAGAAGAAGAGGAAATGGCCAACGAGGAAGACAGAGACGATGGAGAAGAAGAAGAAGAAGATGATGGTGATAAAGGAGAAGACGAAGAGGACGATGATGAGGAAGAAGAAGGAGATGAAGAAGGAGGAGATGGAGAAGAAGAAGAAGAACAACCGTCGGTGGCGGTGGCGGTTGCCCCTCGACCCGGCCAACCGCGGCGGCCACGGCAACCAAGACAACCCCTCCGAGGAGGGCTGATCATGCCTGAACGACGCAAGGTAGGCCCCCAAACCCCCAATTTTTGATTTTATTTTCATTTATTTCCATTTTTCCACCATTTCCATACACCTCGGGTAACACAGATAAATGACACCCCCAGGGGTGTCGTTAATTAAAACAACGACCCAACCTGAGTCGTCAATTCCAATTAATTTATTTTGAAAATGACTAATTCATGAGATCACGCCCTGCAGCATGTCGTTATTTTTTTTAAAAAGAAATTATCATGTTTATCATCATGCTGTTAATTTCCGTGCCATTTCATTTATATATGCCTCTGTTTATTTTATTTCGCATGTTAATAACTTTGAAACCCCAGAAAAACAACGCCCCCCACCGGGGCGTCAATTCATTAAGCAACGACCACAAGGGTGGTCGTCAATTCAAGATATTCCAGAATTGTAATTTAGGACTAAAATTAGTTTTTAAATAGCGCCCCCCCCCCCCACAGGGGCGTTACTTTTACAAATAACGACCCTGGGATGGGCGTCAATTCGAAATTTCTCAGAACTTAAGGAAATTACCTTCAAAACAACGCCCCCCATAGGGGCGTCATTTAAATAAACAACGACCCAGGGTGGGTCGTCAATTTAGAGGTGCGTCAATTAAATAAGCCACGACCTAGGGTAGGTCGTCAATTAAGACAGAGAACAAATGTAACAACAAATGAACTTAAAATGAATATCCACATGAAAACTTAAGTGAAAATTTTATTTTTGTTGCATGCAGGGGTTGATGAGGATGCGGATCTCATGGGTCCAAGTCCGAGCAGCTTATTACGGACTCCCCGAGTTCTAGAGGGCTAGGGTAGATGTTATGGGGTTCGGACCCTTTCTTAGTTTATAGCCTGTGAGACCAGACCTACCCTTGATCCAGGTGCTTGGAGAGTGATGGGACAGGACTAGCAGGGCATTTCTGATACCATGGGGTCATATGGTTCCTACCCTAGAGGACGCCAATAGGATCACCGGGTTGAGGGTAGACGGCAAGGCAGCGAGCGGGATCACCCTACCCGATTATAGCGAGCTTACGCAGAGACTGCTTGGTCTAGAGACAGTTAATGAGACGCCTAGCGAGTGTAGGACCATCTACCGCACCGATCGTACCATGGCTAATGGGGTTGGGTGATTCTAGGCAGAGGTCGAAGGAGTCTCTAGAGCAGTTCTCATAGAGACTGATTGATGTGGCTAAGGCTGCCTATTGCCAAGACCCAACAGACAGAGAGAGAGCAGATCGAGATTTGAGGAGATTCTTATTCCTGATGCTCGGGAGGTTGCTGCTCGGCACGAAGGGTGACATCATCAACTGCCGATTCTTGGGGATTCTCGAGGATCTAGAGGGTGTCGGCAGATACGCTGGGGAGCAGCATTGCTGGCGCACTTGATGGCCGACTTGTCTACAGGGACAGGTCGAGAGACGACAGTCAGCGGCTTCTCACCTTTTCTTCAGGTATGCATTTTCATTTTTTTCTTTCTTTCTTTTTCTTAAATGTATGTAAATGCTTTACTAATGCGATGCATGGATACAGATATAGAGCCATTTATACATGCCGATGGGGCGTGTCGACTCACGGCCTAGAGATGGGGGATCTTTTCCTGTAAAATGGTGCTGGCTACCGGTGGTGACTGGAGCCCCACTCGCATACTTGCTGCGAGTGTTACGACGGGAGTTCCGTGACTTCCCCGCCTCACTGGTACGCATGCTTAATGTGATGCAAAATTTTTTATTTTATGGAATATGATATGATATAATGGATGATTGTGACTGCAGGTGAGGTGGAGACCCTATGAGGGGATGACTGACGAGGGCCAGCCGTGGGTTGTAGCGGGCCGACCTCGCTTCGGGCATGAGCTTTGGGTTCATTGCCTGAATGAGATTGAGCCGTTACGGCTTAGGCAGGTGATGAGGACCCTCGGCCTACACCAGGAGTGGGTCGAGGTTGGAGAGCCACGAGGAATAGGCAAGAAGACGCGCGGTCGCACGAAGGTGATCGACTGGAGAGCTCGGTTCCCTGACTAGTATGCTGACTGGCAGCGTGGCGAGACCCGAGTCACCTCACAGGCGGTGGACAGCTCCGAGTACCTCCGACGCTACTGGGAGGTTTATGCCAGCCGCCCCCAGATGAGGGTCTTCGGGGTATGTATGCAAGCACTTATTTCTAAATTAAATTGCGAATGCTTTGTATATCTATTATGCGACTAATATGTAATGAATGCAGGACGCAGGGGACATGGTGGCGATGGACTTGCAGGTCCACCTCCACAGCCTAGAGGCCCAGCTGGCTGCCTCACGGGCAGATCTTGAGACCCTGGTGAGTGTTTAATTTTTCCTATATGCAAATGAATTACTGAATTATTGATGATTATCCACTGACAATCTCAATAAATGCAGTGTACCCAGCAAGGAGCAGCGGTGAGAGAGACGGGAGAGGCCTCCAGCTCGAGAGGACCTAGTGCAGAGACGACTGCACTAGCGGAGCAGCTGGCTGGAGTAGTGACACGGGCCGAGGCAGTAGAGCGCGACCTCGCCACACGGGTATGCCTCAAACACTCAAACTTTCATTCAATTATTTATATGATATGCTCATGAAAAATTGTTTACAGACTGAGGAGCTCCGGGCCTCTCTTACCTGCATCGAGGAGGGACAACAGGCGATGGCCACCCAGGTGAGTTATTTATTTTCAGTTGTTTATTACTTATCTCATGAATTATTGAATTATATATATGGAACTGATGATTTGTTTGAATGTTTGCAGACCTTGGAGCTACAGGCGGTGCTTACCCTGGCCACTTTAGCCGGGACGGAGTTGGCCATCCACGAGCAGTGGGTCACGGAGCTCGAGAGGGCCTTGAGGTGGCGAGAGGAGCTGCCCCAGGACGTGGCAGAGTTGCGAGTCGCCCCTGAGATGGAGCGGAGGGAGCGTGCTCGGGAGCGCGAGGAGCACCAGGCGGACCGTGAGGAGCTTGCAGCTTTGAGGGCCCAGCTAGCCGTTACCCAGGAGCGGCTGCGGGCGACCGAGGAGCGACTTCAGCAAGGTCGGGAGTGAGCGCGGGCTGCGGGGTACACCTTCACCAGCTCCACCTTCGTGGTGGGTTCTTCTCTCCGGCAGAGGAGCGAGGTAGAGGAGCAGGCTCGAGCTCCAGCTACTTCTCAGGGGTCCATGCCCCCTCCACGAGTGCCTTGTCGGGAGGACGAGAGTGAGGCCGAGAGTAGGAGAGAGGAGGGTGGAGGCGAGAGCTGAGAGACTTACTTGTACTCCTCCACCCTCACACCTGTACTCAGATATACATTTGACGTATATATGAGATTGAGATTTTTGTTTACCTGAGCACTTGTGGACTTGTGTTTTCTTTCACTTTCTCGCATTTTTTTTTTGCTTTTGCCCTGCGCCTGTAGCTGTACTTCACACTTGAACAAATAAATTAATTCATCTGTTCGACTTGGCTCCTTGCTCAATAAGCAAGGGGTGTCAACATTTTGACCTTGATAGCGGGTCAAGGGGCCAAGCCTTTAATTAATGAAGGCAAATGATAAACAAATATAAGGAAAATGCGGTATGCAAGCAAGCAGATGCTAACTCAAAATAAAAGATGCCCACACGAAAATGCAATCAAGCATATGAGATGAGCAGCAGCTCGCTTGATTTTCTGTTATTTTTGTTTATTTTATATTATTATTTTTATTTTGAAAATGACGCCCTTGTAAGCGGGCGCTGATTGTGAAATTGACGCCGATCTAGGAGGTGTTTATTTAGAAAATCACTTTTTTTATTTTTATTATCAAAAATGACGACATAGACAAAGCCGTGAATTTATGAAATGACGCCCCTATAAAGGGCGTGAATTAAAAGATTAATTTTATTTTTGATATTTTTGGATTTTTTTTTTAGAAATGACGACCCTAGAAGAGTCGCGGCTCATGAAAATGACGCCTGCCCAGAGGGCGTTATTTTTAAGGAAAACATTTTTTTTGCTTCTTTTGATGAGATTAGGCACAATATAAGGGCCCTAAACCTTACACAATCACCGTCTCGAATTCATTAATCTTTCTTAAAAGATTTAACAAAGGGTCAACGTACTTAAATACTTGCTTTTACTCATCTTCTCTCGCGGCCCATCCATCTTAGTCGGTCTTCGCCATGCTCTGAGCTTGTAACCTACCATGGAGGGGGAAGGGAAGAATAAGTTAAGGAAGCTCATGGGAGGTTTCCGAGAACGGGGAAACTTTCCTCCCCTGCCCTAATGCCCATTGGGATTCGGTCTTCGGCTTAGGGAAATTTTATTACTCTTTTTGGCCTTATTTATACATGCTTACGGCCAAGGTTTTCCCTGCGGGGACTTTGCCCTCTTGACATGCTTTTTCTTTGTTTCGACTTTCTTTTTTCCTTTTCTTCAAATAGATAGAGACCTCATTGTACTTGGGTTTTAAGCTTCTGTTCTCTTTTGGGCCCTGACTTCCACCTACTAGGGTGGCGGACATGTTTGGTTAGTATTCCCTGACTCGCACTCCCTCTCGTGAGCTGAAGGGGAGAGAATAGGTAAGGTTCATACACTCTTAGTTTGGATCTAACTTTTCTCAAATTCCAGGCCGCTCGAGTTTAAAAGTAGAGCGTGTAGTGTGTGCGGGAGTTGACCCCAAAGTTAAACCATCAAGACTGAAGAGTGAATTATGGATTTTGATTTTTCGGGCTTGCGGCCTATGTATTATACCAGTCTGCGAAGATTTTTTTTTTATTTTTTTTTGAGTTTTGATTTGATTTTTTTTCTTCTCTTTTTCTTTGATTTGATATTTTTTGCTTTTGTTTTTTCTGATTTTTTACTTAGGGATAGTATTTCTTCAAATAAAGACCATTCTAGGGGTGAGCCAATTCTTCACCTTCAGCATTAATTAATTTGTAAGCGTTGCCAGGATAAACATCTTTTTTGACAAAGGGCCCTTCCCAGTTAGGTTGAAGTTTTGAACGAGGCCCCCCGGGTTTTACGAAGATTCTTTTCATTACCATTTCACCGATTTTGAATTTTCTCTCAATTACTTTCTTTTGGTAAAAACGTGAAAGCCTTTTTTGATAAATATGTGCATGCTCGGCGGTGACCAGACGCTTCTCATCTAGGAGTTCCAACTGAGCAAGGAGAGATTTGCAATGCTCATCAATGGGGAGCTCCTTGTCCAATTGTACTAGTAGAGAAGGGATAAGAATCTCCTAAGGGACTACCGCCTCCTTTCCATAAGTAAGGGCGAAACGGGTCTGCCCAGTAGGGGTACGAATAGAGGTGCGATAGGCCCAAAGAGCTTCAACTAATTTTTCTGGCCAATCTGTAAATTTAGTAGCATCACATGTTTTCTTAATAATCTTAATCAAAGTTTTGTTAGTTGTCTCTGCTTGGCCATTGCCCTGCGGATAATAAGGAGATGAATGATGTAATGCAATGTTAGACCTGTTGAGAGGTCCTGAAGCTCCTGAGAGATGAATTGAGGCCCATTGTCGGTGACGATGGTACTTGGGATGCCGAACCTTGCGATGATATTCTTCATTATAAATTTGCAGACGGTTGACGCTTTTATCTCCACGTAAGCTTCCGCTTCCGCCCACTTGGTGAAGTACTCCGTGGCCGTGAGTATAAATGACTTAGGTTTTGTGAGGAGGTTCAGATCACCAAGGGGTCCAATGATATCGAAAGCCCACATGGAGAAAGGCCATGGGGAGGACATATGATGGAGCGAAGAAGCAGGAGACTGAATTTTATCGGCATGCAGTTGGCACTTAACACATCTTCGAACATAGATGGAACAATCCTCTTCTAGAGTGGGCCAATAGAAACCTAACCTAAGGATTTTCTTAGCAAGCATCTAGCTATTGACATGACCACCACACACTCCGGAATGCGCCTCTTCCACGACCTTCCAAGATTCATCATCATCTAGGCATCTTAATAAAACTCCGGTAAGACCTCTTCTGTAGAGCACACCTCCAACTAGGGTGTATCGCTGACCAACTCTTCGAATGGCTTTCTTTTCTTCAGCCGTGGCCTCTTCGAGATAGAATTGATCTTGGCAATACTTAGCAATCTCATAATACCACAGCTTTTCTTCATCGTCCAATTCTTCCTCTAAATCCAATAGCATGACCTCCTTATTCTCAATGCTTCCACCTTGCTTAACCTTCCTGAGCACCTCCTCCTTAACACAAAGGAAAGCTGGATCCTTAATAGCTAGAGTGAGCCGCTTGTGAACAATGATAGAATGGGAATCTCTTTCAGGAAGGAAAGCCAAAGAAGATGCGAGAGAAGCGAGAGCATCAGCTAAAATGTTATGTTCTCAAGGAACGTGAACAAAGATTAATTTAGTGAAAAGCTTGGTATAAGTAGAAGTCAATTCTTGATAGGGTTTGAGTTTAGGATTGAGAGTACGGCACTTGGTGAGCACTTGGCGAAGAATAAGCTGACTATCACCTATAATCTGCAATTGGGTAACACCAAATTGATGAGCGGCCTCTAGTCCGGCCAAGAGAGCCTCATACTCAGCTATATTATTTGTAACTGGAAATGCAAGCTGAGAGGCGAGCGGAATAGTGATACCCTCCGGTGATAGAAGAACAATGCCAATCCGTTTTCCTTTTGAATTCAAAGCTCCATCAAAATGTAACGTCCACATCGAATCGGATTGATTGACGGACATTAGTTCCTCATCTGGAAACTCTGAGCGAACAGGGTCAAATCTAGGGAAAGGGTGATGAGCAAGATGTTCTGCTATGGCATAGCATTTAATCACTTTTTGTTGAATATAGATAATATCGAATTGAGAGAGGAAGCTTTGCCATCGTGCTAATCGGTCGGTGAGAACATATTTTTCAAGAAGGAATTTGATTGGATTCATACGGGTGATGAGATGAACTTCGTGAGCTAAGAAATAATGCTTGAGCTTCTGAACTACCCAGACTAAAGCAACACAAGTCTTTTCTATAGCTGAATACCTCTGCTCACAGGGGTTGAGAAGCTTTGACAAATAGTAGGCTGCCCTTTCTTTTCCTTCTTCGTCAACTTGGGCTAAGACAGCGCCTACAGAGTCATCAAGGACGGAAATGTAAAGAACAAGCGGTTTGCCTGGAACCGGCGGCCTCAGGATAGGAGGATTTGAGAGATAATCCTTCAATCCGTCAAAAGCTGCTTGACATTTGTCATCCCAAATAAACTTGACTCCCGGCTTAGTAAGCTCGTAGAACGGCCTACATCTTTGTGAATGCTGGGAAACAAAGCGGCGAATAAATTACAACCTCCCGATCAATCCTCGAACTTCTTTAAAATTCCTGGGAGGAGGCATTTCTCTTATGGCCTTCGCCTTGTTGGGATCAATCTCAATACCCCTCTTACTTACGATGAATCCAAGCAACTTCCCTGATGAAACACCAAACACGCACTTCTTGGGATTCATTTTCAGCTGATACTCCCGTGCTCTTTGCAAGACTTTAGTCAGAACCCCGGGATGCTTAATCCTTGTTCTTGATTTTACTACCAGGTCATCGACATACACCTCGATATAAATGTGGATCATATCATGAAAAATTGCCATCATAGCCCTTTGATAGGTGGCTCCAGCATTCTTAAGTCCAAAAGGCATAACCATGTAACAACAAGTCTCCCATGGTGTAGTGAACGATGTTTTCTCTTGATCCTCCTCTGCCAGGCGAATCTGATTGTAACCTAAAAAACCATCCATGAAGGAGAGAGTCTCATATCCCGCCGTATTGTCAATTAAAACATCAATATGAGGGAGGGGGAAGTCATCTTTAGGACACGCACAGTTGAGGTCCCGAAAGTCTATACAAATTTGAACTTTTCCATCTTTCTTCATGACTGGGATGATGTTAGCTACCCAATTGGGATAGAGGACAACTCTGAAAAATCTAGCCTTATGAAGCTTATCGACCTCTTCTTTCATTTTTAATGCCATATTAGGGTGGAAACGTCTCAACCGCTGTTTAACGGGAATGGACTCTGGCTTTAGTGTAAGTCGATGTTCAACAAGCACAGGGTCTAGTCCAGGCATATCTTCATAACTCCATGCGAGTGTGTCCTTATATTCTTGCAGAACCAAAATGAGCGCCTCTTCTTCGGAGGGCGGCAAGTTCTTACTAATGAGGACAATCCTAGGGTCTTCTCCAGTACCCAGATTTATTTCTTTGGTTAGTTCTTCTACTGAGGCTGATGGTTCATCGAATCTTCTCATACCACTAGCAAAAGCATCGGCCTCGTCCTCATATTCTTCATAACCTTCATCCCCCTCTTCAATAGGATCTTCATCATTCATTATCTCATAAACACCAAAACCCTCATTAAAAACACAAGTATCCTCATATTCTACTTCCGACAGGATAATCAGATTCTCCAGAAATTCGGGAAGAGCTAAGCATGCCCGACACCTTCTAGCTAATTCCAACAAGAATCTACGGGGAATCTGCTTACCCTTCGATCTCTTATGCGAAGCTACCCTATGAGTCTTAAAATTAGAAGAGTAAGAGCAACTAGCCTGATCACTAGAATTTGACAAAGATGAAGGAGGTGGGGAAAAGATGGGTACAGAAGGATATACAGATGAAGACCCCTCACCGGAGGGGTAGGGAAGGTCCCCTAATGAATCCTAGAAGAGTGGTCCCTGGGTCGGGACACACTCAGGAAGAATATAGGAGGTCTCCTTAATGGAGATGAAAGATTGGAAAATTTGAATTTTGCCATTTTTTTTCGTTTTCATTTTCAAGAAGAAGGCAATGAGAGGGAGGAATAGGAGGTGGTGTTAAGGTTGACAGATTGATGAAAGATTGAGTAAATGATGACCCACGCGGGGGTGTAATGGAGAGTTTAGAGAATTGCTTAAGGAGCAAGGGAGGAATCGGAGGAGAAACTTGAAGTGAACTTGGAGAAAAGGTTATCAATACTGTAGGCGGTCTAAGAACATTTGAGCAAAACATTTGATTGAACAAACGGACAACAGCCGTTGGGTGAACGGACTTGGTAAGGAAGAGACTGGCCCACAGCCTGTCTATATTGAAGCCCTCCTCGAACGACACATCAGGCTCTCCGGTATCTGTATAATTACTCAGAAGTTGCCTCTTATCTGTGATCACTGTTGACTTTTCAATTAATTCATGAATTAGCGGCGGCCATTCCGGATCAGTCGGCATGAATAGTCGGCTCAAAGCAATGGTAATGTCATTCATGACGAACCATCTATACCAGTCACATTCGGGGTCATCCATCTTTCTCCTTTTATCTGGCCGCAAGGATTCCAGGGCCTTGTAAGTAGCCAGTGGGGCTATGTGGCGAGCAAACTGCCTTGCATGTACATCTTGGCAATCCATCATGGAAGTGATTAGCGTGGTTTGCTCATCTTTATGAGTGCCTCCTTTCATGAAGTGTGTTTGTAGGGTCCATGTAAGAGGCTGCCGATCCGTCTTGAGAGTATAAGTCATCGCGGCCCATGGTTCATTCTCATCTTTGCCTGGCCCTTTGTACCCTAGGCCACCTCGGCGGATCACCTTTTGATGCCTGACGGGCTTGACTCTCCCTTGAAGGTTAACTCCTAGGCCTTTACCCGTTCTATACCCCATTTTCATCAGAATATTCTATCCTGGCGTGTTCATCAAACCTTTCTTCTTCTTGCCTTTGGATGGCTGTGGTGGCATCTGAGTGGTAGGAGGGATTGAAGGAGACAGTTTTACCAAGTCTTGCCGCAAATCGGCAACATCAAATACTGAGAGCAAAGGCCTATTGGAAGGCCACATAGAAGGCACTGATGTTGCGGAGTGTATATCTTCTGTCGACAGAATGGGCATACTAGTAACTTTAATAATGCGCCCTTTATGCAAAAATTTTATGCATTGATGATTTGTTGAAGGCACAGCATCAAGCTCTTGAATGTAAGGGCGACCCAAAATGCCATTGAATGTCGGGTCCATGTCCAGAATATGGAAATCTGTTGTGACTGAGACTGGACCCAAACCAACTTTTAGAGTGATCATTCCTAAAGGCGGCTTCCTGGTGTTATCGTAAGCTGTGACGGTAATTGTAGATGGCCGTATTTGACTTTTTGGAATGCCACACATCTTCAAGGTGCTTGGCGGTAGAACATTAATGGATGCCCCAGTATCAACCAAACATTGTTTTACAGCTATTCTGTTAATGTCAATAGTGATACACAATGCATATTTTCTAGCCGACTGAGGAGCTAATTCATGTTCATAAAAAGTAATAGCCAGTTGATTGCTGGCCGGATTCAAAACTGTAGTGACTTGTTCAACAGGAATGTCCTCATTGACCATTACCTTTTGCAAATATTGTTTCAAGGCCAGCTGATGTGTGGTAGATCTCTTAATTAATTCCAAAATAGAAATTTGGGCCGGTGTTCTGTCCAAATGCTTCAATAAATCATATTCAGTACTTGGTGTAGGCTCTTATTCTTGTTCTCCTTGTTCTTGTACTGGCTCCTGCTCCCGCTGGGGAAACACTCGGTGAAACATCCGTCCACTATGGAGCACCATTGTTTTCGGAGCCTCTTTCGGGCCTAGGGTAGGTGAAGGGGTAGAAGAAGTAGAGGGAATAGTATCGGGTGCTGGTGTTGGATTGGTAGAAGGAGGAGTTCTTATAAGAGGTCTTGCTGGCTGGGGATTATCGGAAGGCAGAGGTGGAGGCCGGGTGATAAGGAGGGGCCTTGGAATCATGGTAGTGGTAGATGGAGGTGGAACAGGAGGAGCGACGGCTACTGGCAAGTGGTGGATAAGGGGAGGTCTGTTTGGTGGAGGGTTTTGGGGTGAAGGAGAATTCGTGGATTGGCGTAGAAGAAGAGGCCGTGAAGGAGTGAGGTTAGTATTGAATGGCCCTAGAGTGATGGAACGTATAAGGGGGTGTTGCGATTGAGAGGTGGGTACAGGCTGGAGCCTTCTTAACAATGGAGGTGGTTATGGTTGATTGGGATTTTGACTAATGGCCCCGACAGAGGCGTTTTCGTTATGCCAATCCTGCCCTCTCTCTACTTCATGGATTGAGGTGACAAGGTTTACTTGTTGGTTTTGAACCGGGTGCTCCGGTAGCAGATTATTGACGATCCCCATGTTTGGCGGTGGTGCGGTAGCCTGCTGTTGCTGTGGAACTTGTTGTTGCTGACCTTGCTGCGGGTGCTGCTGAGCCGATGGTTGCCGAGGAGGCCTTAGAGCCTATAGAGTAGAAATAACCCTCCTCATCTCATCCCAATCAATATCACCTTGATCATTCATATAATGTATGTAGTCCTTGAAGTGAAAACAATGATCGATGTTGTGCCCTGGCTGCCGATGGAAGACGCAATATCGGGAGGTGTCTACATGTTGCGGCCATATTGTTCTATCTTTAGGCAAAGTGAGCAGGTTAGCGGCCATGAGGGCATTGAAAATATCTAAGAGGCTTTCGGGTAGGGGAGAGTATTGTGCTCTTCAGGGACCCAATGGCCTTCTTGATTGTTGCAGTTGCTGTGGTGCATAATTGGCCGGCGGGGGCATTTGGTGGTACTGTGCGGGTTGGTTTTGTGGAGCAAAGTGGGGTTGTTGTTGAGGAGGTGGAAGAGGCCGTAAGGTCTAAGGAGGGTTATTATTTGGCTAGTGGACTTGGTTCTGGAAGGCAGGCTGTTGTAGTGATGGCCCTTGGTTTAGAGGGTGGAGGAAGGGTGTGGAATTGCCGAACGCGCTCACCTGCTCATTAGTAACAGTGCCTTCAGTGGTCGCACCAGTATTGCCAATATTAACGTTCCTCTTTATTATCTTTGGCCTTGGTTCAAACATGCCCATAATAGGCGAATCTTTCATCTGAGTCTGTATATACCTAGCTCTTTCATAGAGCTCTTCGATAGTGCTCAACTTGTTCATGGCTAAAATATGACGGAACTGCGGAGTGGAGTTTGATATAATCATCTTCACTTGCTCCGTTTTTGACAGTGTGTCTTTTAATTTTTCGGCCATAGCTCTCCACCTATCAGCAAATAAAACGAAGTCCTCCTCGGGCTTCATCTTTTTGGCAACCAGGTCAGTAACAGACAAAGAGGGACCCACACGGTCCTTGTACTTCTGTAGAAACTTTCGTTGAACTACATCAAAATCACCGGCATCTGTCGGCTCCAGGGAGTAAAACCATTCTAGTGCCGGTCCATCCAAAGACCGCCTAAAGAGATAAGCCAGAGAAGTTTTGTTATCTTGCCAGAACGATGCCTCATATAAGAAGTCTTTCACGTGGATGTGCGGATTACCCATTCCATTGTACCGTCGGAAATTTGGCATTTCAGACGGGGGTAGGTGAAAAACTGGCATAGGGGGGAGCATAATTTCAGGAGCGACCTTGGATGTAGTAACCCTCTTAAGCTATTCCTCCATACAAGCCATCTTTTGGAGGAGTATAGCATGGTTATCGGACTCGGCTGGGGCCGGACGAATAGAGTGTTGGTTTGTCATAGGCCTTCTCAAAATTTGAGAAATAGGAGGTTGTTGAGGCCTAGCAATGGAGGGACTTGCCGGTTGGGCCGGCATAGTCATAACAGGAGTTGATGGGTGCGAGGGCACCCTAGGTGCGACCGCCGGGTCGTTGGGAGAACTTGCAGAGTGGCCACCCATGGCCTGGGGAGGGTTAGAAGATGACGGGATAGACTTTCCCTTTTAGAGGGCTTGATCCGCCTGGCGCTGGGAGTCATCCAGCTGAGCAAGAGCATTGAGAAATTCGTTGAAGTTGAAAGAAGGGGAAGTGTCCCCTGAAGTATTTTGAGTGGTAGGTTGAGCTTGGGAAGAAGGCTCAACCTCCAAAGAAGTGGTGTCCACCATGTGGACTTGAGTGGGAGAAGAAGTGTAGTTTCCCTCATGGTAGACAGGATCCTGAGAGGGAATCTCATAGAACGGGTCAGAGTGACCCTCCTCATAACCATCATAAGTATACCCGTAGTTGGCCATATTGATGATTTTACCTGAACGCAATTTCATGCTTAAGGAGAAATAAATGAATTTTCGACAATGAGATATAACCAAGAGATATCATTTTCTCAAGCAAAAGAAACACATAAGTTGTAATGAGCCCAAAATTTTAAGATTTTCCTTGGAGATTAGGGTGAGTTCAATATTAGGTTCTCTCTTTTGAAGGTGGATCCTGGTTGAAATTTTGGGTATAATCTCCGGGTATCTAGATTATTCTTTCTCCTTTCCAACGTATGGGTCAACTATACTCCAGGTACTTCAATGGTACAACCTGCCCGACAGCCGTGAGGGAATCCACGGGTGTGAGGACTTACGGAGGCTTGGCTTAGGAATTTCCGGTCCAATGAGATGGAATGCTCAAAGGAGGGTCATTCCTTCACCAAGAGGGGTGTAGCTCCTAAAAAATGTGGGGAGAGGAGGTCTCCCAAACCGAATGCCATGGATGCAATCTAATGTAGGCAATATCAAGCAGGTGATATCAAAATAGATCAGACAAATAAACACCAACAAACAGTAGTTCTGTGGGCACAGAACAAATGACGACCCAGATAAGGTCGCTATATTAACAAACAGCGTCTGCGTCGCAATCGCTAATCGCTGTGAACAGTGCAAATAGGAAGCAATAAAAATAAAATGGCACTTTGGAGTGAGGTGATGTACCTGTGAAAAATGCCTCTACGAAGGGGCGTCAAATGGCAGTAAACAGTGCTCGCAGTATAAATAAAAATGATGATAATAAAATGACGCCTTGCGATAAGGCGCTGAATCAGTGAAAGATGCTTCTGTGGAAGGCGTCAAATCGTGCAGTAAGTAACAGCGAGCAGAAAAAAGACGCCTTGATGTGAGGCGTTAAATAACGAAACGACACCTCTGAGAAGGGGCGTTAAAACACAGTGAACAGTGATCAGGTAAAGGACAAATCGATAGTAATCAACGAAAATGACGCCTTGGTGCAAGGCGTTGAATGATGAAATGACGCCTCTGTAAGGGGCGTGAATTATAAAAATGACAAAAATGTAGAAAAATAATTGACACAACGCCTCTGTCCGCGGTCGCTGTATGATGAAATGACGGCAACGGGGAGGGCGCTATTCAGTTCAGAGAACCGAAAGCCCTGGTGACTGAGAGAAATCAAATTTTCTCACTAAACAAAGATATTCAAAATTTGGCTAATCAATAGGAGGCGTGCACGTGGTGCACAAGGGGAGGGTGCTACTTGGAGCACAGTGGAGGGGTACGCGAGGGTACCAAAAGAGGGGCACGCAAGGGCACCAATAGGAGGGGCACACGAGGGTGCCAAAGGTAGTGTGCTACGTGGAGCACAAGGGAGGGGTACGCGAGGGTACCAAAGGAGGGACACGCGAGGGTGTCAATGGGAGGGGTACGCGAGGGTACAAAAGGAGGGGCATGCGAGGGTGCCAATGGGAGGGATAATCAAACTAAAAAAAATAGGGGTCCCACCGTTATCGTCAATTTGTAGATTCCAATTAAAATATAAGAAAAATCTACTTAATAAAAATAAGTAAAAAAATATATATAAATGAAGGAATTAATGGGCGAGGGCAAAAATAAGCACGTGGTGCTAATGAGGAGTGTGATCGCCAGAGGGGTTACCTCAAGAAAAATAAAAGTGATCACATGTACCTTGTATTGAGCGGGTGAGATTGTGGACTTTTCCTTCCTCCTTCTACTGGCCGGCCGATGAAGGGGGTTCTTAGCTTTGATTACCCTTGTAAGAACACACAAAATGAATGAAAAGAATGGATTAGCCAAAAGGCGTAGTATCAATGCTCTAAAACTAAGAAATTGATCTAATGAAGCATGAACACACCTTGTGTGTTTTGGTTTTTAAAACCCCTTAAGAGCAGTAACAAAGGGTATGGAAGATATGAATGCAGAATATGCAAAGCAAGATGTATGATGTGAAGAACATTTCTAGCAAAGAGCTAGAAAGAACAATGGCTGATGATGAATGTTTACCAAACAAGAGAAGAAAATCTCCTCTCTGCTGTGCGTGCAGCAGTACTGGGAGAGAAAACAAGGAGATTGGTTGAACAGCGGCTGATGACCACCGTGGGAAGGAGGATTAACACCAATCAAGAAAAGGACTGCTTGGAACGAAACCTGCAAAACAAAGACTCTCTTCTCCCTGTTAAAAAAAACTCTCACATTGGTTCTTTCGGTTATCACGTTCTTGCATTCCCCCCCTCTTCGCGCGAGAGAAACACCGAGAGTATTTATAGGCCCAAAAATCCTTGCAATAATGAGATTAAAACAAGATAATGGACCTCCAATAAGAAACCGTCTTCCCAATCAAACACAAGGAGTAAAACAGGGAAGGGATCATTACTAGAAATAAACAGGTGAAAAGGGGACAGAATTGGAAATGACGACCTCTCAAAGGGCGTCAATTAAAAATGACGACATCACCAAAGGCGTTAATTAAAATGATGACGTGCACTCAGCCGTCAATCCCTGGATTTAATTATGGCAACAAATGACTTTCCTTATTAAAGATTTTGAACTAACGCCTGCAAATACGGGCGCTAAATAATAGACGCCCCTCAGAGCGACGTCAATTCTTTGATTTTCATTTTGCATAGGATTCGTAAAAATCCAGGAAACAACGCATCTATTCATAGTCATCCATTTATTAAGAGGCGCCCTTGACTAGGCCGTCAATTAAATGACGCCCCTCCTTAAGGAATTAATTCCAATTATGAAAGTAAAATGCCAAGAAATTACAATTAACACATAGAAAATAGAAAAAACTTCATATTAAGCTAAGATTGAAGTCCACTTTGGGGCGTCACACGGTGACATGAGATTTACTCAACATAGCATCGATTTTAGCGTGTCTACAAGCAGGTCTGAAATGCTCTGCTTTAACTTGTTGAGATACTAAACACCTGCTTACAAAATCGGCCACTTCTCTCTTCATGTTCGGACACTAGAAAGTCCTCTTCAAATCTCTGTACATCTTTGTAGCTCCTGGATGTATAGTATACTTAGATCTATGCGCTTCTTCAAGAATCTTTTTCTTTATTTCCATGGAATCAGGGACACATGTTCTGCCTCGAAACAACAATCTCCCATCATTAGCTAATATAAAATATGGTCGATTAGCCATCCGTTCTTTAATTTCAACAAGCACTGGGTCATTATCCTGCAACTGCTTAATTTCTGCTAGCAATTCTGAACGAAGCTAGACATGAGCCACCAAGATTCGATCTTCCTTTTCTGTAATATCTAAACTGGCAAACTGTTCTAACAACTTCCACTCTTGAATCATCAAACTGACTAGTCTAGCTGTCGGCTTCCTGCTTAAAGCATCTGCTACAACATTCCCTTTTCCTGGATAATATTCAATGGAGAAGTCGAAATCCTTTAAGTACTCTAACCACCTTCTCTGTCTCATATTTAGCTCCTTTTGAGAAAATAGATATTTTAAGCTCTTATGGTCTGAGTACACGGTGAAAGTTTCTCCATAAAGATAATGCCTCCATATCTTAAGAGCAAATACAACAGCAGCTAATTCAAGATCATGCACAAGGTAATTCTCCTCATGTTTTCTCAACTGCCTGGAAGAATAAGCTATCACTCTCCCTCTTTGCATCAATACGCAACCTAAACCGATTCTCGAAGCATCGGTATAAACATCAAAACCTCCTTCACCTAAGGGTAAGGCCAAAACTGGGGCAGTGGTCAAGCACTCCTTCAAAGTCTGAAAACTCTTTTCACAATCATCCGTACATTCAAAATAATTCTCCTTACGAGTTAACCTTGTCAAGGGCACTGCAATCTTGGAAAAATCCTTGATGAACCTTCGATAATATCCTGCCAAGCCTAAGAAGCTTCTGATCTCAGTTACATTCACAGGTCTTTCCCAATTACGTACAGCCTCAACTTTAGAAGGGTCTACTACGATTCCCTCTTTAGAAATGATGTGGCCTAGAAAAGATACCTCTTGTAACCAGAACTCACATTTAGTAAACTTGGCGTATAGCTGGTGCTCTTTTAATATTTGCAATGCCATTCTCAAGTGTTGTTCGTGCTCCTCCTTGCTCCTTGAATATATCAGAATATCATCGATAAATACCACGACCCACTGATCCACGTAGGGCGAAAACACACTATTCATTAGCTGCATAAAAGCTGCAGGAGCATTTGTTATTCCAAACGGCATCACCACAAATTCAAAATGCCCATACCTGCTACGAAATGCCGTCTTAAAAATATCTTCATCTTTTATCCTCAACTGATGATACCCAGATCTGAGATCGATCTTTGAGAAATACTAGACTCCTGATATCTGATCAAATAACTCATCGATCCTTGGTAATGTGTACTTGTTCTTCATGGTTAGTTGATTCAACTGACGATAATCGATACACAGCCTCAAGGAACCATCTTTTTTTCTTACAAAGAGAACAGGAGGACCCCACGGGGAAGTACTCGAACGAATGAACCCTCTTTCTAGAAAGTCTAACAACTGCACTTCAGTTCTCTTAACTCAGCAGGGGACATACGCTAGGGGGCTCTCGAAACAGGCGAGGCACCAGGAATCAGATCAATAGAGAAAACCACCTCCCTTTCAGGGGGAAGACCTGGTAATTCATTTGGAAATACCTCTGGAAAATCTTGAATAACAGGGATATCCTTCAACTCCACTTCCTTCTTATCAGTTAAAGAAATCAATGCCAAGAATGCTGGATACCCCTTTCTTAACAACTTATCTGCCCGAAGTGCTGAAATGAGTTGCACGGACATGGATAGCCTGAAACCAGAGAAAGAAAGCTCCAGACGTCCAGGGAAAGACACTACTCCTGACTTACAATGAACACTAGCACCATGCTTAGATAACCAATCAGCCCCTAAGATTACATCATAATCTTTTATCTTCATGCATATTAGATCAGTAGATAAATTACAACCATTGATCAAAACTTTACTAGAAGGATAATAGTATTTAATCTCGGATCCCGAACCAATATGGGTGGATATCGTAAGGTGAGAATCCAATAACGCCGGTTCCTCAGATAAAGTCATAGAAAATTTTAGAGATATAAAAGAATGAGTGGCTCTAGTGTTGAAAAGTACGAATGCTGGCTTGAAAAGAGTAGTAAGAGTACCTTCGATAATACCTCCTTTCTCGGTAGTCTGGTTCTCGGTCTCTGCCTCCTGGAGGGCTTGGAGCCTGCCTTGCGGCTTGTAACTTCCTTGCGACTTATCAGATGCTATCGGTTCATTAATAAGGGGACATTCTAGAATTCGGTGGTCCCTGCTACCACACTTTAAGCAAGCACCTAACTTGCGCCAACATTCTTCCATCTTGTGACCTGGACGGTCACAGTATTTGCAAACCGCCTTAGACGGCATAACTGGTCCAACCTTCTTCTCGCCTTCCTTGGGTTTCTTGTTTTTAGAAAAACTCGGCCCACCATTAGGCCTCTTCTGACCATTGCCAGGTTTAAAATTCCGGGAACTTGTAGTCTGTTCGTTCTTCTTATCCCGACCTCTTATCCGGTCAGTCATTTCTATCGTGTTCTCCAAAACTTGTGCTTTCCTTACTATCTCGGCATAGATATGGATTTCCAAGGGTGCCAATTGATTGATGTACTGAAGCATCAAACCATTCAAAAATCTTTTATTCATTTTCTCAGTGGACACCAAGTGTGGGGCATACTTACATAATCTAGAAAACTGAGCTTCATATTCCACAACCGATAAGTTTCTTTGTTTCAAAGCAACGAACTCAGCCGCTTTCTTCTCCTGCACCCGATCTGAGAAGTACTTGCTATTGAAAAACTCCTTGAACTCGTCCCACGTGGCACGCCTATTTCCAAGCGTGGCTTCCACGGCTTTCCACCAAGCACGAGCATCGCATTCTAATTGGAAAGTCGCTAGCAAGACGTGATCCTGATCGCCACATTGCATAACCCTGAAGATTCTCTCCGTCTCCTTCAGCCAGTTCTCAGCCTCATCCGGGTCCGAAGATCCACTGAAACGCGGGGGATTCAAGCCTTGAAAGTTCCGATGTAGATTGCCTGCTCCTTGCTGTCCGCCGCCTTGGGCAACTTGCTGTAAGGCCTGGGTCAGGCCCTGCACTATGCGTTGTATGTCTCGCCATTGAGCGCGTTCTGCCGCCATCACGAAAAATTCCTACAACAGAAAAGAAGTAATTAAGAACGTTCTATTGGATCTATCTTGTTATAGCTAGTTAATTAATAAACTAATCTTAGCCCAAGTCTTTACCCAACTCACTGGGTCGGATTCTGACTTTACTAATGTTAAAGGTTCTATAACACTGCTTGCAACCTAGGGTCTAAAGAAAACCTAGGCTCTGATACCACAAAAACTGTCACGCCCGGATGCGAAAAAATCGGAACGTAGTAGTTTATATCAATCATGTCAATCAGAGCATATATTGCCACAAGAGACTAACCACCAGATGAAATAATAAAGAAACAATTAACCCATCTTTAATAATAATCAAAATAGAAAGTATTCAATTACACCCGACTCCTTGTGGACTTCTATCTCATTAATGAAAAATACATCAACTCTAGAGAACCACTAATCTAAACTTGTCTTGAACATAAACTCTAAATGGCTCGCTCCTGGAATCACTCGTTCCCATCCCCATCGGAACGCACGTCCTCATCAGAACTACCTGAAAAGGATTGGAAAGTAGGGGTGAGCAAAGGTCCGTAGGATTTTATATCTCTATCATCAGGCATAATTAAAGTGATTAACCATTTATGAATAATGTTGTAACAAAAGTGATGATAAATAACTGACAAGAGATAGATAGGAAAAATAACATGAGCTTTCAAGTAAGAGTAAACACAAGTATAATCAAGAACTTTTTATGTCATGAAATGATAAATGGAATTGGCCATATCAAGCACGCATCTCATGTCACACAGGAATTTCAAGTAATTGAGTAAAAGTGGAAATGTCACAGACCAATCATGCTAGTCATGCACTTCGGTGCAATGCCACACCTTGTCATTACAAACTCCCCGGGACACAAGTACTTTCGGGCGCTCCTCCTAGGACCAGACCGGGCCCTTTATGATGCGTTGGCATTGAAGGTTTGGATCAATGATCCTAGTCTAGACATTCATCACATTAAATGGCCAAGAATTTCCAAGGTTTAAGCTCACGAACTTACTTCTAAGATTAAGAGAAATTCCAACAAAATTGGAATGACATCAGTAGAAAGACTATGAGTCTTTAGGTAACAAGGATGTAAACAAGGATCACACATGATCTCACAGTTCAAGGCCAACCTTGATAACTGCTTCATGATGATAAAACAAGAAAAACCTTATTAATATCTTATCTGTAATGGTCTATAACAGGGCCGTTACAAGAACGTGACGGTCGTACACAAGGCCGTTACGATGATGTGACGGTCCAATCTTGGACCATTATAGGACACAGTTCAGTTTAATTTGAGCTGGTCTAAAAACATGATTCAAACCACGTTCATGGTTCAGGTCTTGAAGGTACAACCTGCCCGACGTCTTGGTGGGAATCCTAGGCTCACGGGGTCTTACGGAGGTCTCATAATAGTGGTCCTAGTCCGACGGAAGGAATATCCGGCGGAGAGTCCCATCTATTACAAGAATTGAGGTTAATAACCATGGAAACCAAGACGGTGCGGTCAGTCAATCCCACCGGAGTGGCATGACTGTCAAACAATAATGCTAAGATTAAATATATATCTTACATAAATCAAAATTTATACAAGTGTTAACTAAGGGTTTTTATCAAATTCTTCATGATCATTAAACTTAGGATTTTCTAAACATCTTTCATGTAGAATAATGAAAAATCAATGTTTATGATCATAATACAATATTAACATCACGTTCTGCCTTGTTTATAGATCAAGATATCTTACTAACATAGCCAGTTTCTGGTTTTAAGAACGCATAAACAATAGTTTAAAAACACTTTTAGGAGAACGTGACGGTCTAAAGAAGGGGCGTTACAAGAATGTAACGGTCTATAGTAGGTGCGTTACGTACCAGAAAATAAATAGATTAAAACTTCAAAATTTTAAAACACAGGGGCATGTGACAGTCTGTCGTGGGGCCGTCAGGCTCAGGTGACGGTCTATAGAGCGGCCATCAGGCTGTAACGGCTTCTGAAAGATGCGTCACATGACCTGGAAACCTGCCAACAATGAACTTCGACATGTTACACTAAAACTTCGATTGCTCATGATAGATTGCATAAAAATTGGGGAAAATGCTACCATTCGAAAGAGCATAAAAATTCGTATAAAATTGCATGTTTTGATTTAGATCTGACACAACAAGATTCAATCTTTAACTAAAAATCATGAAAGTTATCCTTTTGATACACCTCGGAGTAAAATGTAAAATTCGAACAGCATGATGAACGAAAATTGGGCACTTAGGTATCAAAAGAAAGAGCTCATGGAGACGCACCAGATGGTATTATTAGATTTCTGTTTGGCCTGAGAGACACCTATCTTTGCTTGAAGGAAAGAAGAACGAAAAGGAAGGGTCGCCGGAACCCTAGGTACCGCTCCTAGAACACCCAAATTCTCCCTCGTCTGGTCACGATCGGCCACGTCGCCTGTTGCTGGTGCAAATAGGGTTCTAAGGTGTCGAAAGCCCTCTATAAATAGAACCTATAGGGACTCCTAGAGATCGAATTTGGTTAAAGAGTCCTAAGAAGAAACTCCGGCAAAAACTTTGGATAAGGCTCTAATCCACCGCCGCCGCCGCCGGTAGAAGCATCTAGACTTAGGGTTTTCAAAGAGAAAGCAAAGACCTATCAATGGGCTAGGGTTTGGCTCGAATTGGAGCACAGTTGGGCTAGAATTTGGCCCAAATTGCGATGGTTAAACTAGGTCTTCTAACCCACGAGAAACTACTAAAAACATGAAATTGGGCCTATACAAATTTTATTTTGGGCTCTTACCTGAAGACAAAGTTATTACAAATTCGATTTTACACTAGTTTCATATTTTTCTAGAATTTTAATAATTTCTTTAGAAGTTGGGCCAATAAATAATTAATTTATATGGAAATATTTTTAGTAGAAAAAGACATGATGCTACAATGTCAGTAGTTGTTTATGAACCGGAGGATTCAGAAGAGTCGAAAGAGGTATGGTTTAAGCTCTGGTAGGCTATGTTGTGGGTCTGTCTACTTCATTTATCCCGCTACAAGCATTCATCAAGAGTCGATGGAATCCAAATGGATTCCAACTAAACATGTTAGACAACGGATTCTTCATATGTAAATTCGATCTTGAGGAGGATTTGCAGCGCATTCAGGAAGGGTTTTGGACTATCAGGGGACATCCAATGATTCTACGTCGTTGGTATCCAGAAGTTAGCTTTGAGATAGATAGCTTGAAAAGTATCCCATTATGGATTACTCTTCATGGTGTGCCTCTTCATCTCTGGACTAAAAATTTTTTTAGTCGAATTTGTAGTGTCATTGGAACTCCTCTTCACTTAGACAAACTTACAGCTTCAAGGCAACGTCTCGCCTTTGCTAGAGATTGTGTATTAGTGTCAGCGGAGAGTGAACTCCCAGATGAAGTTTTCTTTAAAGACTTGGAAGGTAGGCAGCGCATAATTGTAGTTTCATATCCCTGGAAACTAGTTCCGTGCTCTGTCTGTAAATCATTTGGTCATCTGGAAGGTCTATGCATCTCTGGCAGTGGCTCAACCAGAAGTGATAATTTTCAGAAAGAGAAGATTCATAAACAGAAGTTATCGATTAAAGATAACTCCAGTATTATTTCAGTAAACATCAATGGAATTTCTTTACATTCAGTTCCAGGGTAGAATTCCGGCCATCCCAAGGAGCATAAGGTTATCCCCACATCTAACCAGTTCAATTCTTTAGTTAATCTTCCTGGTCAAGTGGAAGAACAAGCACAACTATCTGAACTGCCCGGAAAATACTCAAGATATTCAAATGTGTCACCAGGAAAAATAGCACCCGAAAATCCTTCTGCAAATGATAGGTGTTTGTTAATCGAAAATTCAAATTCAAAATTGAATGAGGAGTTTTATTCCGGTACTGAGATAACAGATCCTTGACAGAGCAATAAGTGATCCTCAACAAACATTCCTGCTGATAAGGAAGCTGTTACAGGATGGACTCTCTATTCTCAGAAGGGCAAGGAGAAGACAGGTACTAAGCCCAGGCGCTCACCTAGGCTTCCCTCTTAACCTCTCTTCCAATTAATTATTTTCTTCATGAAGATTGTTAGCTGGAACGTTAGAGGGATTAATAAATCAGGGAGAAGAGCTCAGTTAAAGATAATTCTTCATCAGTCTCAATGTGATATAGCTGTCCTAGTTGAGACTAAATCAAAGCTGAAGAATGCAGACATTTTCAAACAGAGCATTTGGCATGATGCTAGTTTTATACATTCAAATGATTCTAGAGGCAGAATATGGATTCTTAGTGACCTGAAAAAATTTCATACTCAAAAGATGAATGAGTCTGATCAGTTCATTCATATTACTATTACTGTTAGAGCAATAGACTCAACATTCCACCTCACTGCAGTCTATGCCTCGAATCTGGTTTCCAATAGAAAATTTCTTTGGAAGGATATAATCCATTTATCAAATAATGCCAATAATTATCCCTGGATGGTACTAGGTGATTTTAATACCATTCGATACCCTTCCGAGAAAATGGGAGGTAATCCTGTTCCAGCAGCTATTCTAGAAGACTTTAATAGTATGATCACCTCTTCTAAGCTGTTGGATATCAAAACAATTGGGAATACATTCTCATGGAGTAACTGTTCTCTGCCTCCAAACATGATTGTTGCCAGATTGGATAGATGCCTCATCAATTATTCTTGGCTAGTTAACTTCTAGGATTCCCATGCAGAATACACTACTGAGGTTTTTTCGAACCACTCTCAATTAAAAATCTTTTCTGAAAAAGAAATCAAGACTGGGAAAAAGCCTTTCAAATTTTTCAATATGTGGATTCATCACCCAACATTTACCACAGTAGTTCAACAGGTTTGGAATGAACAAATAGCTGGGACACTACAATTCATTCTCTGGGAGAAGCTTCGAAGGCTGAATCAAGCTCTAAAAGCATGGAATTCTAACTGTTTTGGTAATGTTCAAGACAATATGAAGAAGGCTAGCAGAGAACTAGAAATGGTTCAGCAGGAATTGAAGCAAGACCCAATGAAATGCAACCTGATCACAAACGAAAAAGAATGCAAGGAAGCTTATTTCAAAGTCATGCATGATGAAGAATCTTATGCTATACAGAAATCAAGACAACAATGGTTGGCATTGGGTAATTCGAACACTAAATTCTTCTATGCTGCCCTTAGAGGAAGAAGGTCCAGCAATTGCATTAAGAAATGCAAGCTTCAGGATGGAAGCTCCACAAATGACATGGAAGAGGTCGGCAGGCATGCAATTAATTTTTTCTTCAATCTTCTTAATCAACACAACTCCACTGGTAACTGGCATTTCCCCCCAAGATAGAAGCTGAATGAATCTGAAGCTAATTTCCTCAGCTCTCCTATTTCGGATGAAGAAATTAAGCAGTCAGTTTTCCAAGCACCAAAGGATAAGAGCCTAGGGCCGGATGGTTTCCGAGCTTAGTTCTATCAAGCCACTTGGCCCATTATTGGAGAGGATGTCCTGAAGGCAATCAAACATTTTTTTAGTACTAAAAAGATCCTTAAGCAGCTGAATTGTACCTCTATATCTCTTATACCCAAGCAAGAAGGAGCTGAATCATTTGAACAGTACATACCTATATCCCTTTGCAACTTCATTTGTAAAATTATTTCGAAGGTCCTTCCAAACAGAATTCAATTGGTTCTTCCTAAGATTAGCAGTGATAACCAGTCAGCCTTCATTAAAGGAAAAGGCATTCACCACAATGTTCTACTGGAAAATGACATTATCAGAAATCTTCACTCCAAATCAAGAGGAAATATTATCTGTATGAAGGCTGACCTTAAGAAAGCCTTTGATTCGGTTAACAGGAATTTCCTTTACTACTTGATGGAAAATATGGGTTTGCCAGCTACCTGTATACAATGGATTGCTAATTGTTTAGACACTCCTGCATTTTCAGTTCTTATCAATGGTACACCTCAGGGTTTTTTTATGAGCAGGAATGGGATTAGACAAGGAGATCCTTTATCTTTCTATCTCTTCACAATAATCATGGAAGGATTCTCATCCTTGATAGAAGGGGAAGTTCTTAGAGGGAATATTAGATGTCCATCAGCAAGAGAATTAAAAATATCCCACATAACATTTGTTGATGATCTGGTCTTATTCTTGAATGTTGACCCAAAGACTCTTTCTCATGTGGGACCATTACTTAAGAATTTTTCAAGCATGTCAGGCCTCTCCCTGAATTCTGAGAAAAGCAAAGCTTATATAGGAGGCAATGTCCAGAACAAAAATCTTGTAATCAGTCAGCTTGGAGTTTCAACTGGGGAACTTCCTGTTCCATATCTTGGTCTACCCCTTCCTTCTAAAGCAGTCAATAAGGCAAATTGCTTTCTTATTATTGAAAAAATCAAGAGAAGGATAGATGCTTGGAAAAATAGGCTTCTCTCAAGAGCAGGAAGACTGGAACTTATTAGATCTATTATATCTTCTTACTCAACTTATTGGGCAGCAACTTTCATGCTTCCAGTTGGGCTAATTGATGCAATTGATAGCCTTCTGAGAAACTTCTATTGGCATGGACACTCATCAAACTAAGTTGTTCATATGATATTTTGGAAATAGATCTGCAAACCCAAGATCGAAGGAGGACTTGGTATAAAATTTTTGAAGGAATGGAACCAAGCTTGTATGTGTAAATTGTTATGGGATATCTTACAGAAAAATCACTCGATATGGTATTCTTAGGTTAAGCAGAAGTATCTAGCTCACAAGAATATTTGGGATTTCAGAATCAAGCCATATCACCCTGCTGCTTGGAAGGGAATTCTGATGGCTAGGAATTGGATCAAAAGTCACATTAACTACACAATATCAAATGGTCTGGACACTAACCTATGGTATGATCCGTGCCTAAATGGAAATAGTATCTTCCAATTGTATGGAGACCAAATCAGGCAGGATTTGGAGCTGGACAAGAATGCAAATGTGGGACTGTTTATTTCTGAAGGGTAGTGGACTCTCCCGGCTGCACTTTCTATGGAAATGGCAGACTTGTGGGATCTTGTCAAACAAGTCCAAATATAAAATGTCGAGTCAGATGCCATCATGTGGAAGAACAATGTACAAATTAAGAAGGCTGGCTCCATCTGGTAAGAGATAAGACTAAAAGGGCAGGCTTTCTCTTATCATGATTGGGTTTGGAAAAACCCAACTTCACAAACTGCCTCACTTTTCACCTGGCAAGTGGTTCTAAATAAGCTACATACTGCTGACAACCTATAGAAGAAAGGATTTTACCTTCCAAGCATGTGTCCACTTTGTTAGCAGGGTAGAGATGAACTTGGCCATATGTTCTTTGAATGCTCTTATAGCAAATGGATTTGGAAACAAATTCTTGAAAGGTTTGACTTTCAAAGACAGCCGAGCATTGGACTGCGCCAAGAATTGCACCAGTTGTAGGTCCAATTCCAGAAATCAGACCAACTCTTAAAGTTCGTTAGAATTCTTCTTCGAATAGCCATATGGAAAATCTGGAAAGAGAGGTGTGTGCGAATATTTGAGGATTCTACCAGCTCCAAATCAAGTGTTCTCATCAAAATTCTAGAAGATGCAAGATGTTGCATGGAAATGCAAGGGCAAAAGAGACTAACAATAAGGGGAAAAAGCATTTTTAGTAGATTTATTTTCATTCCTCAATAAGCTATGAGGTCACAACCTGTGTGGTCCTTAGCATTCTTGATCTGCTTGGCAGAATCCTGATGTACAGTTCTACTTTCTTTTAATACAAATACCATATTATTACTTACCAAAAAAAACTATTAAATTCCACTGGTAAGCAAAAATTTGATACAAATTCATAAATGCATTTTGTTTTACTCAGATTTTGCATTTTGCTCAGTTTTTCAGGAACTTTCAAGTTTAGTCCATTCCTTTGGCACGATGAGACACATTGATTAGATGCTCGACTCCCCAGTTACTCATAATTTCACTAACTATCGTGTCTCAATTTGAACAGAGGTGGCTTGTCATGTCATGACACAGTCCACGTCACTTCTTGTGTGAAGGGACATGGTTTCTCATTAAGCTTTAGCCATTGCTCTACCTGAAGTTTTATCTTTTTGAATTCTTTAAATAGAGTTAACTAGACTTATACTTCATGATGTAATTCCCAACACTTCTTGGGTGAAGGGTCTATGTTTTCTCAGTCAGTCCAAGTCATTGCTCTGCAAATTCAATTCCATTCTTTCAAGGCTTTTTCCCTTAAGTTCATCAGACCATTTGAATGTTTAAAGACAATACTCAGTTCCGAATCCTTTAACCAAGGTGGCCAAAAAAATTTCAATGTTCAGATTTCAGGAAGAGGAAAGGTCACAATTCATTTGAATATGAGTGTAACTCCCCCTTATCCATATAGTTGGATTTCATTTAAAAGACCCTTAAACCCAAATTTGGAGTTTACATACTTTAAACCATCAACTTATTTGGGATTGGTCTGAAATATAAGCAGTGAGCTCTTGATGGAGAATATTGAGTGTAAACTCCCCTGAGTGTATGGGATCAGACATCCTTGAACAGGAATGCTCCCCCTCGAAATCTAAAATTTTCAAGGAATGAAATCAAGAGGATGGGAGGATATATGCAAACACAAGAAGATGTATCAGAAATTGGAGTGTCCTGTCAAACAAAAAGAAATGCATATGCCAGGATAATTTTGTTACTATACTAGGTCGACTCATGGGTGAAGGTAGGTCGACCTATCTTATCAGGCAGAAGGATATTCAAGAAGTTTCAGAACATGACTTATCATGATGAAAATATTCAACGAATTTTAAATTTTCAGCAAACTTTTACAAGTCAATGCTCCTAAGAGGTATTAAGACAACATATCCTTTTCATCAATAGAACCAATTCAAGCATGCTACCAGATAAATTTAAAATTGAAAGAGCTCATTATCAACATGCTCATTACATTGAGTATGCACTCGAACTGTCATGTATGCCAAGTATATGCAGAGTATGAGATGTAGCTCAACTACGTGATGCGGAACAGATTTGTACAAGAAATGCAATTTTACAAGTATGTAGATCAAACTTTTTGTGTTGACTCCCCCTCAAAGTATGCATCATTTTCTTTAAGTGTCCTAGTGAAAACTTGACAAGTGATTATGCATCCTAGGACTTATTTGAATAGTTAACCCATGGTACTAGGTGGAGAACATGATCCGAGGATCCACTAATGTATAGTGATTGTTTCCCGTTTGACTTGATCCAACTTTCCAAAAGTCACCATTCTATATAACAAAGGGTTATTGCATGATGAATCTTTTTTAGGAAAGGCAATGCAGTGGAATAGGAGGTGAAAATTATTGGACCTCTCCTTAGCATGATATGCATGATAATGCAAGAAGAAACAGAGTGCCATTCATCATTTATAGCATATGCAGACTCCAAGTAGGCATACAGATCATTCTATTCTGACAGGCAAGATTTTCAAACTTTCAATTCAGTCAATGAGTATGTCAGAAGTGTTGGGTCCCATTCGGTGCAATGGGATCTAGAAGGGGGGGTTGAATAGATCCTCTCACGAAATATGGCATGTTTAAAACTTGACTACCAAAGGCATAGACCACTCCTATAAAGACAATAAAACACTTAGACACAAAGCACAGCGGATTTAGATGGAGTGGCTTAAGTGAAGATAGCAAAACATGTCCAAGGACTATACAGTTAGAAGCTTAAGCTCAACGGAGCACAGCTAGATAGACAGCTACGATCAATGCTGCACAACAGCTAGGTTGATGCTGCTTCAACGTGGTTAGGGGGTAAGAGTGATATATTGCACTGGACAGTAGGGATCTCAACACATATCAACTAAGTGTGATAACTAGCTGTATGTGTGAACTTTAGAGATCAACCAGAATCTCATGAATTGAGATTGGCTGCTCGTTGAACCTCGTGTGTGTGTGTGAGAGAGAGTAATATGATTAAGTGTGCTATAGAAAGCAATCACGATTCCATTGATACAATAAACACACAGACCTGTGAAAGGGATAGAAAATATGGAGCAATCACATGAGATACACAACCAACAACACAGGGATTTTAAGGTGGTTCGGTTGTAAACGCACAACCTACGTCCACCCCTCACCAAACCCGGTGAGTCTTTCCTGCTGACTCACAGCATGATTGGGGACACACCCTAAAACCATAGAACAGATAAAACCCTCTGTCTGTCTTCCTACACACAAAACCGACAGGGATGGTTCTAGGTGAACAAAATCAATGGATGAAACTCACTACAAGTGCAGTGGGAAAACCACGAGAACAAAAAGAATAAACACCAACTGAATCTTCAGATAGAGATCTGGAAGTTGGTGACTATAGCTACAAGTTTAGATCCAAAGATCTTATCTTTTCAAGCAACAGTAGAATGCAGAGCATCTCTCTCTCTCTCTCTCAAGGCTGATCTTCTTTTCTTCTTCTCTAATAGCACTGGACTGAGTCAAACAAGTGTTGGGCTGCTCTTACATTTCTTAGGGATGTTCTTGGTAGGTGCTCAAGGGCGTGGCTCTCTCTAGGCAGCATCAGCCTCTTCTGTTGAGGAAGCTTCATATATATAGAATAGGCCAAGGGAAAATTTTCCCGCCACAAGAACTTCTTCTCTTGAAGCTTACGCCAATGTGAGCTTGAGTGCTTTTTCAAGAGCAGCTGGCAAGAAGGACGGTGGCAGTAGTAGGAGAAGGAACAGACCAAATCTCCCTTTAGTCAATTTCAGGTCTTCACATTAAGTGCCCTTTTGAGGTGTTGAGTTCTCATTGGCTGAAGCCTACTTCCTGTCTTGCTGAGGATTGCTAGGACCGGAGTCACATGGGGTGACAGTAAAGAGGTGGAAGACTGTGTTGACTTTTCCCAGTGGCAGACTGTGAGGTGTCCTTTCTCCAGTTGGATTTCTGACAAAAGTAGCTTCAAGAAAGTGACATGTTGATAGGGACAAAAGTCAAACTTGGGTATCCCATCCAGACCTCAAAATCCGTGTATTTGGAGACTTGCGGTACCTACTTTCTCTCTCTGGATGGCCCATCTGATTTGATAGAGATCTGGCTTGAGAGCATTTGGAAGACCAACGTGTTGACCTGTTGAGAAGGAGGTGTCGACACTTCTTATGAAGTCTTCATGTATGACTGTCTCTGGAAGCCCAAAGTGTCGACCTACGATAACTAAGGTGTCGACACTTCTTTAAAGATCCGATCTTCAATGCTTTCTGGAAGGGCCAATGTGTCGGCATGCTAGAACAAGGTGTCGACACTTCTTATGAAGTCTTCTTGTATGACTGTCTCTGAAAGCCCAAAGTGTCGACCTGTGATAACTGAGGTGTCGACACTTCTTTAAGGATCCGGTCTTCAATGCTTTCTGGAAGGGCCAATGTGTTGGCACGCTGGAACAAGGTGTCGACACTTATTATGAAGTCTTCTTGTATGACTGTCTCTAGAAGCCCAAATGTCGACCTACTTTAACTAAGGTGTTGACACTTCTTTAAGGATCATGCCTTCAATATTTGGAACCATCAAGGTGTCGACACTCTATAAGTGAAGTGTCGACACTTCTTTGTAGATGTGCATCGACCTTCTTGCGAATATGCTTAGACCTTTTGAGGTTGGAAGAAGAGATTGCACAGACCTTGATTTCATATGTTCTCAGACCTTATCTTCCTAGAAGGTAAACATGCACATACCTTCTAGTGTTGAAGGAGAACATGCACCGACCTTGATTTGTCAAATAGTGAATGTGCACGGACCTTATAGTGTTGACACCAAAACATGCACCGACTTTGAGTTGTCAAATAGTGAAATGTGCACGGACCTTATAGTGTTGACACCAAAACATGCACTGACCTTGAAGTCACATGTGATTAGACTCTGTATGCCGAAGCAAAACTTGCATCGACCTTGGAAGTCACATGTGCTCAGACTTCGGCTATGTGCACCGACCTTGAAGCATTGAAACCAAACGTGCATAGACCTTACATATATAATCAACCAAGATGTCCACCAACTTGATAACAGCTAGCATATAAATGTGCACAGACCTTAACAGCAGGATAACATCGACCTTCCTCCTGAAATGACTAAGGTGCGTCGACCTTAGTTCATGAACAAAACATGCTCAGACCTTATATGCTGGTTGAACAGTGATGTGCATAGACTTTGTATGCTGAACACAAAGTGTGCACTGACTGGAATAGTGATATGCATAGACCTTACTTCTTCACTGACAGAATGTGCTTCGACCTTCAGTGCAGATGTGCTTTGACTTTGGCCATCATTAACTCGATGTGCATCGACTTTTACTCTGCAGTAACTGAGGTATCATTGACCTTGAATAGTAGCTGCATAGACCTTACTTACGTGCTAACAGAAGTAGCATCGACCTTAGAGCACATAGCAAGCAACGTGCATCGACCTTCATTTGCCACAAAGCAGATGTGCATCGACCTTTGTAGTTGCACTGACCTGACTGAATGGACTTCTATAAAACTTGTTGCCTTGATTTCTGTGTTGTCAATGCCTTGATTTCTTACACTTATCAATGATGGCACAGAGATGTATCTTCTTGCTTATGTTGTCATGACCTGAAATGTATGAATATGTGTTTATCAAATGCAGGTTAGACTTATCAACGAGTCATAGTAAGACATCATCAAAACAATAGAATTAAGCATGTTACACACATGTCCAACGTTCTCCCAACAAGAAGAACTAGAGAGTAAATTCTGCAGCATATATGTTCAAACATTCTTAACACTGTGCCAAAAATTCTTAGTTGTAAGGCAGAGTTTTCTGGAGCATGCAAAAATGAGCTAGTGAAGGAGACAAGCCAAGTTTTTGTTTTATTTTCAAATAGCTAATCATTTACTAACCTGTGCCTTGAGCTATTATTTTTTGACTGATCCTTGTTCAGCTTCAAGGCATCCTTGCTACCAAAATTCTCATTTGGCATTTTTGGGTACCCAAGTTTTCTTGGATCTTTGAGATTTAGCAGCATTTTTAAATGTCCTGTCGATATTTTTGCAGCCAACAAGTCATCATTCTTCATGCAGAGACAATCATCAATTACATGTCCAATCTTACCACAATAAAAATAGCACATGTGATGCTTCACATTTTTCTTGTATGCATGGACATTGAATTTTAGGGGGTTAACATGGATGTCAGCATTTTTGGCATGGGACGGAGTCCTTCCTTCTAGATGCCAACAGTCCTTGACTATGTGGCCAATTTTTCCATAATGGAAGCAACATGGAGGATGATTTCTACTGATTGACTATTCATCCTTAGGGTGTGTCAACGTATCCTTAGGAGTGCGTCGACGTACAAGGTCATTCCTGGGCTTTTGAGCATGAGTGTGCAGAGCACACTTCCTCCCAGTGTCGACCCCACCCTTGCCGTGCCTATTCCATCGTTCATTCTATTTTTGCATGCTTTTAATTCATCATTTTTCATGGTGAAGCACTCATGCATAATATGGCCATGCATACCATGATAAAAGCAATGAACATTCGTTTTATGGGAAACATGGTGTTTAGCATTGGGTTTCCTAGCATGCATGTCAACATAAACAAAATCATTTTTCATTTTTTGCTTGAAAGTTCTCTTTTTTTGGTTTTTATTTTGATTTTGATTTTTCTAGACTATAGACTTTTTTTGGGTTTTCTGAGGATTACATTGACTTGGGGATGTTTTAGAAGGATGGGCTTCAATCGAGCTGGAAACAAAGGACGTGTATAGTTTACTTCCAAAGCCCTTTTTGTTCACTGGATTGTATCCAAGTCCTTCTTTTCGAAAATTCACCTTTGTCCCCAACAGTCTGTCTAGATTTTCTTGGCCCTAAACAAATTTTCATAGTGAATTATCCAGGTCTTTTATTTCATCTTCAAGTGAAGTGATGTGCTGTTCAGAGTTAGCCAAATCCACCTCACAAGCAGCAAACTGCTCATTCAGCATAGCGTTCACATTCTTGCAGAACTCAAAATCTTGTTGAAGGGCAACCAATTTTTCTGAGTCATTAACACTCACACCTTTACCCTTTTCAGATGCATGTATCTTAGCAAGTAACTCATTGTTTTACTTTTTCAACTTTTCATTTTCTTCAGTAAGAGCCTTGTTTTCAGTCAAGTCTTATTTATTTGGCATAGACTTAGGTTCATCTTGAAGCGGTCTTACAATTTCTTCCAATTTAGTGATTTCAGCTTGCAAGATTCCATTTTCATCTCTCACACACGCAATGTGTTCCTTATGTATATCTATGTCAATCATGAGAGTCTCATTCAATTCCTCAAGTGCAGAACATTTTTTACAAGGAGGACTATCAGCAGAGTTGCTTTCAAACATCTTTTTCAATGTTCTGTTTTCTGATTTTAGCTTCTTGCATTGCTTAGCCAACTCATCATATGCATCCATTAATTCTTCAAAAGTAAAATCCTCTGAATCAAAACTTACCTGAGACGAGGATGGTTCACTTGGCTGGTCGGTGTTGTTGGCCATGAGGCATTCATGTCTTCTTGCTTCTTCATGGATGTTAACCAGTCCATCTAAAATTTGCTTTGCTGTGCTGCAGCTGGAAACAAAAGGAAACATAATAGCATCTACTACAACTTTCATTAGGTTCAAGGCTGCAAGATTGTCAACGTTCTTGGTCCTATGTTCAGCATACCATTCAAATGTGTCTGATGGCAACCTATGAGGACCATTAGATATGAGGCTCCACAAACTTGGATCAATGGAGCTAACAAAAGCACACATTTTTCCAAGCCACAGAGTGAATTCAGAACCATCAAAACTGGAGAAGAAGACATAGAAACTCATTCAGCAAAAGAGTTCATGATGGTAATCACTCCGAGATCTTCTCTACAGATCGTTGGATCTGTATTTGGCAGAGACCCGCTCTGATACCAACTATTGGGTACAATAATGGGATCTAGAGGGGAGTGAATAGATCCTTTCAAAACTTACTACCCAATTAAAGACTCAGCTCACACTAATCTGATTACTGGCTGACATACAGTCCGGTTTGTAAGCAAGGTGGAACACAAGTGTTTCGTGCAAGTTGTACAGAATCAAATTCATGCAAACCTTTATAAGATATGAGCATAACACATAGTACAAATTGAGAGCCAATGAGGAATTCTAGTGCTTGTGAGCAAGTGTGCAGCAAGCCACATGGGGTATACAAGTGCAACCTAGAACCAAACAAGTAATACAATGTGCAGTTAAGATAGAACAAATGCAAATTAGAGATACTTGCCTACCTATGAGTGGGGGTAGAAGAGAGAGATCAAACGCACAAACACGAACCACTGCACAAGGGATTTTTAAGGTGGTTCAGTTTACAAACCCGCAGATCTATGTCCACCCCTCACCAAAGCCGGTGAGGCTTTACCACACGCTGTAATGTAGCACCACACGGGGATGAAATCCCACACACACATACACATGTGGATGAACCCCTCCCCCCCCCCCCCCCACACACACACAAACAATGCAAAATAAGTTGCAAGCACAACAAAAAACACGGGGACAACTCCCCAAGACACACGGTTGCTACACAACCCAAAACACTTCCGGTCACTCAAGCAGAGTGCCGAACACACACTTTTAAACCGATGTGGGTTGCATGGAAGGAAAATAAGAGACAAGGCAGAACACTAGCTGTGACTTTTGATAGAGATCTGGAAGCTGGTGGCTGCAACTTCAGATTTGGATCCGAAGATCTTCTTCTTCAAGCTTAGACTAGATGCAAGGAGGGCTGCACTCCTTCCTTCTTCTTCTCCTTGAACAACACTGGTTTGGGTTGAACCAGGGCTAAGCTGCTAATACTATATGGCTGCTCACTCTTCTTCTCTTCCCCCTTTTTCTTCCGCACAGATTTCTTCTCTAAATGCTCAGGCACACTCTTCTCTCTTTGGCTCTCTTCTTCCTATGGACGGCAGCTGCAAAATAGCAGCAACTTCCTTCATGCAGGAGACCTGATATTTGAAGACAAGGAGAGTGGACAGATTTCCCTCTCAAAGTCTGTATTTTGATTGGTCAGAATACAATAGTCTTTTTGGACCCAAGCCTTTTCAAAAGCCATTCTTTGATTGGTCCGGGAAGACTTAAGAGCATAGAGAGAATTTGACTTACCAGACTTGTATTTCTCTCCCAACTCCAGGTAGATGATTTTTCCTCCAGCAGATCTTCATTTGATAGGTCCATGGTAGAAGAGTAGAGCCAAAATAGTTTTCCCTCCAAGACCTCTATTTGCTTGACTGAGGTAGAAATGATGGTCTTGATTCTGGAGCACTTCCAGATCTTTTTCCTCATTGGCCATGACAGAAGAAGGACAATCCTCTATCGTTGGTATCTTCCTTGGACTAAATCTGGTTGGTTGAAGTCAAAAAAGTAGAGTACCAAAAAGACTGACCTTTCCCAAAGATGATGGGTTAATGGAAGGTACCGTTTAAATTTATTCCCATCCTGCTTTTGTACTATTTGATACTGGTGCTTCTCATTCATTTATATCTACTACTTTTATAAAAACTTTACCAATTTCACCTGTTCCTCTACCTTCGGACCTAGCTATCACAACACTTTTAGGTCCCAGAACGAAACTTATAATCCACTACCCCGATAGTGAGGTAATGATAGAAGGTCATAATCTTCCTGCAAACCTCGTATGCCTTGATATGGAAGGATACAATGCTATCCTGGGTGTAGATTGACTTGTTGACCATGGCGCCTATATAAATTGTCGCAATAGGAGAATTTCTTTTCAAAAATCAAGTCTCCCACGATTTTCTTTCCTTGGTATCAAGTATAGGAAGCACCCTACCATTATTTCTTCTCTTCACGCTTGCAAACTCATCTCGCAAGGATGTGAGATTTTCTTGCTTCTGTAATCATTACCGAGTCCAAGGAAATCATCCGAGAGGATACTCCCATTGTAAATGAGTTCCCCGATATTTTTCCATCTGACTTACCCGGTTTACTACCCGAAAGGGAAGTAAACTTCTCTATTGAAATCATTCCTAGAGCAGCACCTGTTTCAATAGCTCCCTACCGGATGCCCCCCATGGAACTCAAAGAATTGAAGAAGCAACTTCAAGAGTTACTAGACAACATCCCCTTCGGGTGCGTCAAGTTTATTCGTGAGGAAGAAGGATGGATCTCTCAGGCTATGTATCGATTACCGACAACTAAAGCAACTCACTATTAAGAATAAATATATGTTGCCGTGTATCAACGAGTTGTTCGATCAGATCTCTGGTGTGAAATATTTCTCCAAGATCAACCTCACGAGTAGTAGACATCTACAAGTCTACTTTTCGGAGCAGATATGGACATTACGAGTTCGTGGTGATGCCGTTTGATGTGCACTACACTCGTCATTAAAACTCGTGCCATAATTTTAAAAATAATCGCACTCACTCACTAAAAAGATGTAAAATCCAAGTAGAGTGGTAAGAACGAGTCGATCCCATGGAGAGGAATATTTTCAATTAAGCAAGTTAAAAAATCCTTATATTTGAGAAATTTAAATTTTGAGTGAGTTTTATGCTAAAGGAAAATAAAATTGCATGAACTTGAGACTAAAATAAACCCATCTAAAGAATATGAGAGGGTTGAGAAGAGAACTTTGGAAGAAGATAGAGAGAGAAAGAAGAACACAATTGTAAAAGATTAAATTTTTATTACTTAAGATGAAAGATTATAACTCTATAAAAACTAAAAATTACAACTTGAAATAAAAGAATAAGGGAAGGAATAGAGCCAAGATAGTGAAGAATAGCGCCGCCCACGCCGTGCCGAGTCTTTGATTGGATCGCCCCGCCTTGGAGAGGTACGTCGCCTTTAGAAGATCAAAGTAGAATATCCACCTTAGGAATGTTTAGAGGAAAGTAGAGGAAGGGAAGATAGAAGAACAGTGAAAAATAAAATAAAAATAGAGCTAAAGGAGAACTGAAATAACCTTCAAACGGAGAAGAGTTAGGAGATGAGGAAGAAAACAAAGTTGAAGATCTTGAAGAGAGGAAGAAGTTTGTGAAGAGTGCAGAGGGAGAAGAAGATCGGAGTAGGGTGAAAATAGGGGAGAAACAGATAAAAATGCTACTTTACACGTGAACAGGATAGAACAGTGAAAAAGTGCAAATAGCTTAAAAACGGTGCAGAACTAGAGGATGAGGAAGAAAAAGAAGTTAAAGAACACTAAAAAATGAACAACTTTTATGAAGAAAGCAGAATGAGAATAGGAGTCGAAGGGGGAGGAGAGATGCGTGGGTGAATAGTAAAAATGGAAGAATAGTGCTTTGAAAAACTATAAATAGTATAAAAACTAGAGAGAAGTAGAAGAAGAGGAGGAAGAAGAAAATATAGATCACTTAAAAATGGAGAACTTTGCTGAATATAGAAAATTAAAAGGAAGAACATAAAGCAATGAAAAAAGGCTAAGATCTATGCCACGGTCACTCTAGGGCAGGTTATATAGTGTGCAGGGGCTTCCAATCAATATGGGCCTAGGAGATAAGCTTGAATCTGAGTTTCCGTCATCCAAAGAGTCATTCTCGGGCCACACATTGAGAGACAACTCCAATATATTGGAAGATAACCTTACTAAGATCCAAGATAACTCTATCGAGCTCCATCCATTCCGTTTCTACTTCGAACTGAAATGGCGACTTATGCAGTGCCGTTTATTCATAAAATTGCACCTTCTATCTAGTTGCAAATTCTAATTGGCGTCCATCCATCAATCGCATAAAATGGCGCCTTCAGATCAAATGTGAACTTCTCTAATGCGACCCCTTCATCAAAGTCATCAATCGAATGAAGATTATCAAATAACTTATCCAATAATGGGGTAGGTAGATTAAAGGTAAATGTTTCCAACCAGGCCCCTTCACCAAACTCATCAATCATATTAAGATTATTCATCATATTATCCAACAATGAGGTGGGTAGATTAAAGGTAAATTTTTCCAACCAGACCCCTTCACCATGTTCTTCAAAAGGAGGAGGATATTTAGAATTCATCCCTATTAAATCATTAAGATTATTAATGACAAAGTAATCCTCCTCTTGATTTAAGGATGCCCCATCAAGAGTAAGATCATGGAAGTTACCCACCTCTTCATCTACCTAAGATAATTGTTTCATAATATCACTCAAATCCTTCTCCACCGGCACCTCTTCTTCTTCTTCTTCTTGAAACCTGATCTCTTCAAATTCAAGAATGGAAATTGGTGAAATTTGATCATTTTGACGCACATCGCCTTCCTCTTCTTCTCTCCCCAATTTCAGATCATCAACTTCTTTAGAACTCTCTACATAAGGGCAATGATGCTCCAGCTCCTCAAGCTTATCTTTTTGATCATCATCACAGCTATAGCTAACTCCCTCAAAAACTTCCTGATAAGACTCCTCTATATGTCCCACATGATCTAAATCGAGACTGATTTGAATGTTATGATCTTGGGGAATCATAGACTGATCATAGTCAACATTACTTAAATTTGATCAGTAGAATTGGAACCTGAGTAGCCATGCAATTGATCTTCCTCTATCCTCTTGATCTCCTCAATGATCCTATCAATTTGAACTTGGACTTGGAGAGATTGATCTAGTTGGGCTTGGATGGCTTGATTTTGAGTCATGATGAATTCGTAAAATTGATCAAAGCTCTCCTCCTTTTTGAGAGTTGGGCATGGAGAAGATAGAGTTGTAAGTTGAGAAGTAGAGTTCAAAGGATAAGAAGTTCAATAATGATCAGATTGATAGTGAGAAAATGGGGTGGATGTGAGTTGTCCTCTATAGTGGGCTTGATCAAGAAAGTTATTTGAAGATGGAGCCCAATGATGAAAGAATTGATCCGAAAGATTTTGGGCCGGGCCTTGATAATAATCCAAAGAACTATTATGTTGTCCTCCCCCATAAGAATCATAAGAAGGTATGGAGGGTCTTTGAGTAATTTGGGCTTATTCTTGGGGGTGAAATGAATTATACATCACATGAAAGATTTGAGTGGATTGGATATGATCTTGATTAAAGGAATGAAACTGGGCCCTCATGAGTAATGGGCTTTCATTGTAGGCCGACCAAGAGTATGGACTTTCGTGATGGGTCGGGTCAGGTTGGGTGAAATGTGGAGGTTGAGTTAGACTATTGTCTACATAATGGGCCGACTTGGCTCACATATCATTATGATCGTAATAATAAGGTGGAATGAAGGAGTTTGAATTCATAGCCTAAAGAATGGATCAAGAAAAATAGGCCAAAATGTATGTCTTATTAAACACGCAAGCCCACTCAAAGATTGGAATTTTCTCACCCATTTTTTTTGAAATTCATTTTTTTATTTTCTTTTTTTATTTTTTTCAAAATAATGCAAATGTAATAACAACTATATGAGCTATGTATGCCAAATGATGTTTTTTTTAACTTCTAAGGGCAAGCTAACTTTAAGGTGCTTCTTGGTACAATCGGCCCAGCGTCCATGAGAGAATCCACGAGTGCAGAGACTTATGGAGGTCTTGAAAAAGGAGATTTCAATCCAAAGAGACGGAGTGCTCAATGAAGGGCCTTCCAATTCCAAGAGGGGTGTGCCTATATTACCCTTAAGAAGGGAGAAAGAGAAGAAGAGAATGCTGATTTCTTTTCTTATTTTTCAAATGATAAAAGAACAAGGAACAATGAATCAAATATATGCAACAATACATGCAAGAGATATAACTAACATGAAAGTATGATGTCATAACAAGGAGATTTTTTTTCTATTTTTTGATTTTTTTTCAAAGAATTTTTTTTATTTTTAAAAAGAGAGATGGATAAAAGACAAATAGTAACTAAAAACACTAAACAACATGAAACCTACTGAAGAATAAGGCATAAAATCATGCTTTCTAAGTTTTTCTGATTTCTGATTTTTAAATTTTTCAAAAAAAATATTTGATTTTTTTTGAGATTTTTCAAAAAAATTTAAAAGAGGACTTATACCTACGCTTACTAACCTTTAGTGATGCTTAATTCTAAGAATTTACAAAATTCTTGAATTTCTGCTCTCTGTACTGACAGATACAGACTTTTAGCGACACTTTCTAGTTTTTTGCAACATTGATTTTATGCGAATTTCAAGTCCGAATTTCCCTTTTTCTTTGATTTTTTGATTTTTTTTATTTTTTCCTGTAAAATAAATATAAAAAAATTAATATACAAATATACACATCAAACACAAGAATTTTGAACTATTAAAAATCATTTTCCTCCCCGACAATGGCGCCAAAAATTGATGTGCACTACACTCGTCGTTAAAAGCCGTGCCATAATTTTAAAAATAACCACACTCACTCACTAAAAAGATGCAAAATCCAAGTATAGTAATAAGAACGGGTCGATTCCACGGAGAGAAATATTTTCAGTTAAGCAAATTAAAAAATCATTATATTTGAGAAATCCAAATTTTGAGTGAATTTTATGCGAAGGAAAATAAAATTGTATGAACTTGAGACTAAAATAAACCTATCTAAAGAATATGAGAGGGTTGAGAAGAGAACTTTGGAAGCAGATAGAGAAAGAAAGAAGAACACAATTGTAAAAGATTGAATTTTTATTGCTTAAGATGAAAGATTACAACTCTATGAAAACTAAAAATTATAACTTGAAATAAAAGAACAAGGAAAGAAATAGAGTCCAGATAGTGAAGAATAGCGTCGCCCACGCCGTGCCGAGCCTTTGATTGGATCACCCCGCCTTGGAGAGGTACGTCGTCTTTAGAAGACCGAAGTAGAAGATCCGCCTTAGGGATGTTTAGAGGAAAGTAGAGGAGGGAAAGATTGAAGAATAGTGAAAAATAAAATAAAAATAGAGTTAAAGGAGAACTGAAATAACTTTCAAACGGAGAAGAATTAGAAGATGAGGAAGAAGAGAAAGTTGAAGATCTTATAGAGAAGAAGAAGTTTCGTGAAGAGTGCAGAGGGAGAAGAGGATTGGAGTAGGGGGAAAACGTGGGGAAAATAAAGAAAAATGTAACTTTACGGGTGAAGAGGATAGAACAGTGAAAAAGTGCAAATACCTTAAAAATAGTGCAGAACTAGAGGACAAGGAAGAAGAAAAAATTGAAGAACATTAAAGGATGAAGAACTTTTATGAATAAAGTAGGAGGACAATAGGAGCAGAAGGGAGAGAAAATAGGGAAAGAACGGAGAGATGAGCGGGTGAACAGTAAAAATGGAAGAATGGTGTATTGAAAAATTATAAATAGCATAAACACTAGAGAGAATTAGAAGAAGAGGTAAAAGAAGATAATCTAGATCACTTAAAAATGGAGAACTTTGCTGAAGATAGAAAATTGAAAGGAAGAACAGAACGTATTGAAAAAATGCTAAGATCTCTGCCATGGTTGCTCTATGGTGGGTTTTATAGTGTGCAGGGGCTTCCAATCAACATGGGCCTTGGAGATAAGCTTGAATCTGAGTTTCCTTCATCCAAAGAGTCTTTCCCGGGCCAAACATTAAGGGATAACTACAAAATATAGGAAGATAACCTTACTAAGATCCAAGATAACTGCATCGAGCTCCATCCATTTCCGGTTCTGCTTCGAACTGAAATGGTGACTTGTGCAGTGCCGTTTATTCAAAAAATGGCGCCTTCTGTCTAGTCGCAAATTCAAATTGGCGTCCATCCTTCAGCTGCATAATCTTTTTTCCATATTTTATCATTTTGCTTGCTTTGCATGCACAAGATTTAACAACTTCTTGAGTGGGCGCTATTTCATTTTTCCATATTTTCAACCCTCCTCTTTTTATTTCGTATAGTGAATGGGCGCCCTCTAAAATAGTCGCTCATTCTTGAAACGGCACCCTTCTAAACAGGTGTTCATTTAATTGGCGACATAGCTCTGGCTGCTGATTTTTTTCTTTTGTAAAACAGGTCAGGAATTGGCGTCAAGCTTCACGCCGCTGTTTCGCTGAAATGGTGCCTTTCACAAGGTTGCTCATTAATTGGCATCAGGACTCAAGTCGTCCATTCCTCCAATAATTAAAACTCTTTGTAAATGCCAAAAATAGATTATGCATTTTATCCTTTATGCAAGTTCATATCTCACATAGTCATTATGGCTTCCAAACTAGGATAATTTCATGTAAACTTAATTCATTTATGAGAATGATGTTAATTATCTAAATTGCATAACTTTATTCTTTTAATACTCAAAGATGATGAATGTGATGTAAATTATGATATAAAATGTGACACTTATCAAACCCCCCAACTTACTCATTGCTAGTTCCTTAGCAATGTAATCAAATTAGAATTTAGGACTAACAAAAGTTTGTGAAGTCCATACTTTCATATCTAGCTCTTCCTTCACAAAATCAACCAAAGATGCGGAATCGGGAACCATTAATGCACACTAGCCTTTGTTTGGAAATTAAGGTACATGATAAATAATTCAAATCAAAGTTCAATAGCACTTGTGCATGTGTAATACTAAATCCATAGCTTAGATAATTGCATCCCCCATTTGCTACTCCAAATAAGTGCCTTTCAACCCTACACCTCTTAATTGGAGCATTAAGCATACTAACTTTTTGTTAGCCTTATTTATTTGTCTCTTTTAGGATCTTTTTATTTTTCTACACATATGATGCTGCACATCCTTTCACTGTTTAACACGAACCTCAACTCTTACCTTAGGAGAAGCAGGCCCGGTTACTAAGATCAGGGTTCCCTTATCCGTTTGACGTGAACCTCAACACTTGATAGGTGAAGCAAGTCTAGTTACTAAGATTCAGAGCATTTTTCATGGTGTTTTTTTTTCTTCTTCTTCTTTTCCATTGTGGTTTTGCACTTATTTGATAAATAACCTGACAAAAAGTTATATTAAAAAGATCTCTTCCTCAAGAAGTGCGGAGTATCAGACAACATACCCAAAATAGCAGAAGGATTGTCCTGCTTGTTTCATTAGCGTGCAATGTGATTTCTTTTCTTTTGAAGTGCTAAATGACTTTAAAGAGATTCTTACATCAGTTTTTCATGGCTAGATTGAAGAAAGTTTCCATCATCTTTCTCCCTAGTCTTTCCTATTCCAAAATTACTTTCAATTTAAGAATGAATCAAGAAAACTTAATTGGGGATTTCATCTTTCTACTTTCATGTTCAATGAAAGACAACTTAAAAGATATGCAGGATAATATGTAGAAACTCATGTCAGGTTGTACTATATGCATCATGAAAATTTTCTCTCCCCCCCCAACTTGAATGAGATTCTCCTCAATGGCATAAGCAATAAAAGTAATAGAATAATGTAATAATAAAGATCACTGAGTAGGAAAGAGAACCTGATATGTGGGGCAAAACTCCATCAATGTTATGGACGACGATAGCTCCATCTCCTGGACTTGACCTGACTACTGAAAATAAACTAAAATATCAAATAACGAAAATATTGGGTTACCTCCCAGTAGCGTTAAGTTTTTCGTCTTCAGCTAGACGCATTCAAACTCTATAACCAACACATGGATTTGAGAATGAGCCACCATATTATCTTATGTGCTTTTAATTTTCAAAACTTGTGCCACGAGAAAACTAGATTTTGCATGTACATGCATGGGCTAAAAGTAATTTTGCTCCACTCATTCTTGATTGGGACATTAGGAGCATAAGTGAACCAATTCTCTTCCTTATGGGGAATATACAAATCAATGGCTATTAACCTTGTAATATCTGGTTAGAACCTTTGCCCAGTATGTAGCAACTCGAATAAAATATAGGAATAGAATTTCCCTAAACAAATAAAACTTCCAATTAAATAGTCAAAGGGCCCAAACCAAATACTATCTAACAAGCCCAACCCCCAGTTATTCCAATTAGGGCCTCCCGTACATACTCTACCCAATAAGCCTAATGGGTCAAGCCTTAAGCCCTTTTGCGTAAGCCTTACAAAGGATATGCATATTGTGCCTTTTAACCTTAACTCTCCTACGTAAGAAAGTGGCATGGGATATATCTGCATATACATATATTGAGAAGGGTTGTTTTATGAAACCCAAACCTTTCGAACGTGCATGGGCTTAAGGGTTTTCATAGAGGAACAGGGTGACGGCTGTGGTTTTAGCAAGGGAGGATTAACATGGAAGTTTTAAACCCTTTAGGATTGCTACGTGGGATGTTAAATACCACTAGGATACCATGAACCTAACTCTTATAAATAAACCCTCTCTCAAACAAGCTATGGCTACTGCTATTACGTTAGAAGGAACCCTTCGTCGTCGTCTTCCACTGCACCCTCTTGTCATCGTGCGTGAAGAAGAAGCCGCCATGTTCTTCTTCCCCGTAGCTGTTATTACCGTTCCTGCCATCGGTGTGTGAGGATGAGAGGAGCTTATATCCTCTTTCTCCTGTTGCCGCTGCTTCTTCGAATTCTAGCTGAACGTGGAATGTAAAGAAGCCACTGCTTCTTCCTTCGTGTTCGTTTGCTACCGTCTGCTTCTATTCGAAGTGCTGTAGTTGTTATTCTTCTTCTACGATCGTGTGCTGCCACTGCTATTGCTATTTCTATTGCTTTAGCTATTGCATATTCTCTTTTTCTCTGCTTCGTTCGTCGTCCGGTTCAACCTTTAAGAGGTAGTTGTTCTCAAGATACGAAGCCCAACATGATAATCAAAGTAAATCCATGCATATAGGTCATCTAGCGTTTATTCCATGACTACTTTATGAAGCTTTACTGAGTTTTAGTAAATAGCGGCCAGGTCAAGGGCGCCTATTGAATGAACGCCCGCGTGAGTTGTCACCAATTCTTCTGAAATAGCGATAGTGGCCATGGCATAGTTTAATGAGCGACCTTTTCCTAATCCCCTAATACTCTAATGTATTTAATAAATACCATGTGCTTAAAATTAAATATCTATGTAACTTGACGTTAAAATTATTGCATGAGCAGGTTCCTGGATTCCTGATATTTTTCTCTGTCTATTCATGTACTTATTTCTCTGATTATGTAAACTCAAAGTTTATGAACAATACCATGTGTCTAAGATTGTTTTCGCTCGATGTGTAGCATCAAACAAAGAATGTGCGACCGTCACATAGTCGCTATTTAAAGAATGAGCGCCCCTGTACTGTGGCGTCGATTGGTAAAATAATTAGTAAAAATGAAATATATGGAAATTATGATTCTGTGACATGCACGTAGATGTTATTTCAAGATTGGGTGCCGTTCTGAACGGTCGCCAATTATAATTAAATTATGTTGATTTTGGAAAATTACAAGAATTAGCGCCAGTTCATAGAGTTGCTAATTCTTAGTAATTTAAATTGGATTTCTATAAAATATAAGATTGAGCAACCTTTCAGGAAGTCGCTATTTTTGGATATGGCAACCTCTGATAAGGCGCCAATTCTGCTCTCTCAGTTTTATCATGTTTTATGACCCATATCGCGGGTTTACTTGGCACTCTTATCTCACATCCGTAGATGGAGTCCCTATTTTGTTTCTATCGATTACACACTCAATTCTAGGTGATGATTGGACCCTCCATGGAATATTTCTTCTTTTGGAGTGGTACTTTCTTCATTGAGACCTCCATAAGTCTACACTAGCCTTGGATTCCCTCAAGACAGCTGAGCAGGTTGTACCATAAAAATTCTGGAACCCTCATTTGTCACGTCACTCTGAAGAAAAGTGATGCTTTGTTTCCAGCCTCTTGTGAGAAGTCTGTTCTGTCAGAAATTAGCGACACTGACTTGGGCACCATAAGGAATTGGTGACTAGTCCAGTGGCGTTATTTCCCTGATTTAGCGACCTGAACCTGGGCGCTATTTCATCGAGCTTGTACTATTCACAGGAATTAGCGACGAGACAGTGGATGCTATTTCTGTAATTGATGGCGACTGAGTGGGCGCCAATTACCCAGTTTTCATGACATGTCTTGGTTTTCATGTGATTTAACGATGTGTCTTCCATGTTCAAAGTTCTACCCTTGAACTCCTTCATTCGTGAAATCCACCTTATCATCCTACAATAGTTTATTCCTTTGGAACTCTATATTGGCTATAACTATAGTGGATGTTTAAATATACACGACTCAATGCTTGCGCATAGAGGGCCCGATCTGGTCCTAGGAGGAGCACTCGCAAGTACTTGTGCCCAAGGGAGCAATAATGATCACGGTGTGGCATTGCTCCGAAGTACTTGACTTGCTTGATTGTTTACATTCCACGACTCGTACTTGACTTGACTTGCCATGACTTGCGTGGCCCGGAACAAGTGTTTACTTGCTTGATATTATAATAGCCAATTCACGTGACATGACTTGATATATTTGCATGCTTGTCCATCTTGATACATTTTACATGAATATCCTAAAATCTTGCTAGTTCATTAACTCATGATACTCTACTCTCTCTCGTCATTGTCATGCGTACATGCATAGCTAGACTTGCATTCATATAACATGTAATTTACTTAAAGTAAACTTGTACTTAAGATATAATTCCTACTGAGCGTTCGCTCACCTTAGTGTGTTTTCCATATTTTTCAGGTAACTTCGATGACGAAGCTCATTCGGAGGGGAATGGACATGAGTGAAGAGCTTAGAGGCGTCCCAACTATCAATGCCATTATCTAGTTGTGTCTTTTCCTATTTCTTGAGTCAATCATTATAATTTTATTTTATTGAGTCTAGAATGTCCTTTAGTACTCTTTTCTAAAAAGGTGGTTATGTAATGGAATTACCTTAATGGTTATTATGAATAAATTGGATTCGGTTATCTTGCCATTTGTGCATCTCTGTCTATAAGGTTGAATTCCTTATGCTCTGATTGACATGAATGATATAAACTCGTCACGCATACCGGGTTCCTTCCACGCTCGGGGCATGACAATTTTTTGTGGTATCAGAGCCTCGGATATTCAATTCCTAGGAAAATCAAGTCCAAGGATAGATTTATACCTTTACCCGGTGAGATGGATAGAGCCATGGGTTGAGTTAACTTAGGGACTTTGACCTTTGGTTAAACATAAATTAATATAGTTACTTGTTGAACCCCGTGCACTACCATGTATTAAGGAATTTTGATGATGAACTAAATACCATGTGATTGTGCTCCATGTAAATAAATGCATATGTGATTTGTGGATGAGGAATGATATGCTTTAATTTCTTCATGGCTGAATGAAGCTCATTCCCATATCCTTGCAATTGTTCAATGGGATGCTTTTTAATTCATGAATTATGTGCTGAATTAGATTGACATTGTCTTGGATTTTGCACAGGGAGAGATGAAGACAGGGAGTGATTCAAACCAATTCATGGAATCACCCTACTGTGCTTTTGGTTCATTTAGATTATGTTTGAATCATTTAATTCACTTAACGGTTGTACAGGTTCTCATGTGTGAAATTGAGTGAATTATGAAAGACAGATTTCAATTCTAAAACTTGAATGATGTGGAAGACTAACTTCCAGTACGTAATGTGACAAGTGTATAGAAAGGGAATGAACATATAGACCACATTGGATATCTTCCAAGTGGATCTTCACATGCATGTGGACCAACAAAATGGTAAGTTATTTTGTTTGGATGATTGAAAGAGGATGGTTGTGTTGTTTGGATGAACAGACCCCAAGGTAACACCCTATCTATATCTACTTGGTTTATCGGTGATAATAGGGGTAGAGTCACTTAATTCTTCTAATCATGTAGTTATCTTTGATGTCTCATGATTTTAGAATTACCCCATTGTGTGTTCTCTTATATCTTGTTTATGTCAGGATAGTATCGACCCCATGGGTCGACACTTTGTCCAGGGGAATGTTGTTTTCAGCCGGCCCTCATATGTCTTCGAACCTTGGGATAAAAAGTCGACCCAAAGGGTCGACCTTTTTATCGCTCGGTTCTGTCTGGGTTTGTTTTTCAGAATCAAGGACATAAGTGTCGACCCACAAGGTCGACACTTATTCCGGGTCTTTCTGCCGTGGCCTTCTATTGTTGCCAAAGGTGGAAAGTGTCGACCCCATGGGTTGACACTTTCTTCGCTGGGTTCTGTTTAGGCCTTTTTCTGTCTTGCCCGACCGCGAGTGTCGACCCATGGGGTCGATACTTATCGACGACCGAGAAAAATGCCGGTTCGCGCGGCGGCCGAAGCCCTTGCTCGATCCCATCTTTTTGTGCCATATTGTGATTGGTCCTTGGGGGATAATATCCTCCATGTGTCTGCCCATTCCTCTTGGGTATAAATCGAATGCGATAGGGTTTCTTGAAGAGAAGAGAAAGCATTGAATGATATATACATTTTTGGGGTTTTGCAGGGAGAGAGGCCAAAGCGGTGTTGAAGCTTCTTCCCATGTCGTGCTGAGCTCGATTCAAGGTTGAAGACTATCGTCCTCCACCTTCCAGAAGCCATCTTGTTGAAGAACGATGGTTGCACCATCACTATGTCACCCAGTCATTAGACCGTGATTCAAGAGGAAGAGGAAAGGATTTGATCTTCATCTTCCTCCATCCTTCAGAAATGAACCTGCTGAAGCATCATCGTCCATCCTCTTCCCACAGTCCAGTCTGCTCCAATCATTAAAGAAGTCAAGGCTATCATCCTCCAGCCAAGAGTTCCCTCAATCCTGTCCTTATTCTTGTTTACAGCAGTCTAGTGTTTAGTTGATGTCCAGTGATGTTGCATTGAAGATTTATGTTCATTGAGCTTGCTTGTATATCTGTAATCACTCCTTAAACTAAGACTAATTATGTGTGTGTTCGGAGCGGTAACTCCGAGTGTGGAATCACTGTTGGGGTGTGTCCCCCATCTTGGTGTGTGTGTGTGGTGCTGAGCACCGTGTTCAGAGTTCACCCTCGTGTGTGTGCTGCATTGCATCGTGTTGAGCCTTGTGCTCGTGTGTGTGGTTTGCTACCGTCATGCAACGTGTGGTGTATTTGGGGTTCATCCCCGTGTGCTACCTTGGGTAGCGTGTCAGTGAAGCCTCACCGAGGTGGTGAGGGATGGACGTAGGGTACCCGTCGTGGTCCCGAACCACCTTAAATTTGCTGTGCATGTGTGATTGGTTGTGTGTATGCTCCTTATCCTCTACCACCATTCACAGAATGGATTATTAATCATGTTGTTCATCGATGCTAGTTTTGTCTGAGCATACGACTATTTAATTGTGCTAATTCCCCGTGTGCGATCTTATCTCTTGGACGTTTATTGAGGTTTGATTGAGAAGCTTTCAAGTTATTTTAATTGGACTTAATTTTTAGAGAGGGATCTATTCACCCCCCCTCTAGATTAGTGTCACTACACTGTGGGACCCAACACTTGGTATCAGAGCCCGACTTTGTTATATTAGATCAAACGATCTTCAGACGGATCCTAGTGTAGTTTTGAATGATGAATGCTTCTTCAGATATTGCTTCTTTGACTTCTTTACCTGTTTATAATGGTGATTACTTTAACTCATGGCTGGGAAGAATGTGTAGGACCATAAAATCAATTGATCCAAATTTGTGGAAGTTAGTTAATGATGGTCCTCATAGGTTGCCTCGGGATGAAACCAAGTGGTCCAACCGAGATAGACTAAAGAGTCATGAAAATGCTACAATTTTGAGGTTGATGAAAAATTATGTCAATGCTAACAGGTTCACGTTTGTCTCCGCTTGCAGAACCGCCAAAGAACTAATGGACAAATGGATGCTAGCTCAAGAGAAGCAAGGACTAAAGGGATTAATGGCTGATGATATCTATCAAACCTGTGATGAAAGCGCTGAGGAGGTAAGCTCTAAATCAGATGAAGATGAATTGTCTTTCGAAGATGTAGTAGATGCCTATGAAGAACTGTCAGAAAAATATCAAAAGGTGAAACATGAAAACAAAGCCATGAAGAAAAAGTCTAATGGAAATATCCATGATAATTCTTCTTGTGTGAAATGCATTGATCAAATTTAAAAAATTGAAGAACTAGAAAAAGAAAATGAACTTCTGACATGCAAAGTTTCATTGCTTAAGAAAATTGAAGAGAGTTTAAAAAGCAAGTTAGATTCTTTATCAGATGATGATAAACTTCTTGATTCTGAAATAGATGCCAAGTCCCTTCTGGATAAAAATGAAAAACTAAAAGGGGACAATGATTTTTTGCTCATTCAAATCTCCTTGCTAGAGGGAAAATTGAAGTACCTTGAGAAATCTGAAAAAGAAAATGATCTGTTGAAATCTGAACTTGAAAATCCAAAACAATTAAATACGACCATGGTTGAAAGACTTTTGACATTTGAAAAAGGCAAGTCCATGGTCGCTCAAGAGAGTGAGAATGTAAGTATTCTAGAACAGGAAATAGAATCTTACAAAACTATAAATGCCACTCTAAATGAAAGGGCCACTTCCTGTGAAAATGAAATCTTGTCTTGTGAACATCTAATCGCTTCACTTCAAAGTGAAATCATTGACCTGAACAAATCATTGGGCAAGTTTGTGAGTGGTGAGGAGAATCTAAACAAACTCTTGGGAACTAAGGTGAACTTCCAAAGGGAAGGTCTAGGATACAATCCTAGTAAAAAGGAATCATTTAATCTGAAAACAAAAACTTCGTTTGTGCATGCCTCTAGTTCCTCAAGTATACCAAATACCTCTTCATCTCTCAAATAAAAGCCCATTATGAATGCAAACAAACTTGATGTGAAATCCCAAGCTCCAAAACACAACAACACTTCATGTCACTATTGTGGTGAGCTTGGACATTTAATGCATGATTGTAGCTTATTGAAAGAAGATGACTTGAATGCTTGTAAGATGCATGACAGTAAATCTCAAGTTCATCAAAAAAAGAAGGTAGAATGTTTTCATTGTGGGAAAGTGGGACATACCATGAAAAATTGTTGGTCGTTAAATGTGAAACCAAAATTTCATAATCAAAATCATAAAGTCCCTAGACATGCACAAAAGTCCAATGCTCATGCTCAACCAAAGAAACTGAAACCACGTGTGTATTGTCATTACCGTGGTTATGTGGGACATTTCATGGATGATTGCTCCTTGTTGCACCTTGACAATATGAATGCAAGAAAAATGTGAAAAGCCACAAATCGTGGTGCACCCAACCCCCAGGGACCCAAGATGACTTGGGTTCCCAAAACATCAAAGTGAAGATTTTGTTTTGCAGGAATGCCTTGTGATGGAAGAAGCTGTCAATAGAATAAAACTCCTCCAAGGCAAGAATTTGATGAGCCAATATGGTAATACACTCCTCTTTTACTTTCACATGTGAATAACAATCTTTTGTTATTGTTCATAGAGTTTATCAGCTTTCACTCATGCTTTCTTGTGTGAATAACAATAATTTTGCTGTTGTTCACAAGGTTTTTTTTCTAGCTACACTCATCTCTTTGTTTTTTGAATAAAAGTTGAATTTTACACATAGAACACAAACATCTTCTTGCATACTTGTGAATACAAATAAAATTTTTAATCATCTGTCACCTTGATGCACTGACTCGCATACATTTCATATTCGTGTGCATGAATGCCATGATTAACTGGTATATAAAATGGTGTCAGTGGAAAGGTAGATTAAGTCCACCTGGAAGCTTTCATCATGCGTGAGTGTGGTCTTCGGACCTACGTACTCCGCCACGTACCAGCAATCAAATTGCTTGAATACATCATTTTGACATGCTTGAATGTATATAAAATACATCCGTTTCTTTTTGAACTCTTCTACGACCGAACAACCTTGTTAAATAAACTTGCATTGATTCAGGCATGAATGCTTCATGACACATTTTAACAAGGTCATTTTGGTTTTCAACCGTGCATACACTTAGGGGGAGACGAAACCTTGAAAAGGCTAATTCATCGACTACTATCTATTCAATCACTCACTTCATATGGAACCTTGATATAACTGACTTCATTCAATAAGGATTTCTATTATTCCACTCAACACTTTTAAGGATTCTTAAATCCCTACGTTAATGTCTAATGACTCATAAGGAAAAAACTGTCAGTCCCTCCAAAAATTGAATAAGTGTGATTTGACATCAAGTATATCGGGAATCCCCCCTGAAATAAAGGAGGAAACTCGCATCGGAAAGTGTCTTACCACATTATCATAAATGACGATACCGAGTAACCGGGAATTGCCCCTGAGACAAAGGGCATGCCTCGTGTCAAAAGGTTAGTCGTGTTGCTATTTAATAAATATAAAATTGTTTGGGACTGTGCAAAGCTACCAAAAGCCGAGCACTTTGTATTGAAATGTAGGGAGGAGAGATTTTTGTTAGTGTTACTTAGAACATATGGCTATCCATATTGCTTTGAAGGTCATTATTCATTGTTCTCATGTTGAATCTGAGCTTGATTGTTTGAATGTACTTCCTGAATTAGTTGATCATCAATGGTGAAGCAATACGTCTAATTGTAAGCACAACCATGTTAATATGGTTCATGGACATGATTGCTCAAATCTATTGCATTCTTCCTATACCTGTCCCTAAGGGACCTTCATGCTTGATTTTATACCTATGTATGTTTGTTTGTATGCCTGCATGCTTAAAATGCATAATGAGAACTCAATTGTTGAACCCCCCAAAATTGAAGTACATGACTCACTTTCCAATCTGCTATCCCACTCATATTCCATGAATTTCCTCTACGATGGATTTTTGTTGAAGAGAAAACCTTGACTGTTTGATTGTTGAACAGAGTTGGTCAGAATTACTCATGTGACCAACCAAAAGTTGTGATGGCTGAAGGGAATACAAACTTTGACTGAATTGCTTTGTGCAATAAGTTACTACTCTGACTGTGTGTCCAGTCCTCAGACCTTGTCTAATATTTCACTGACCATGAGTTTTGATGTATAGAGTTAACAGATTTCAAATGATGACTCTAACATACCTTAATCTTGAATTCATTGAAGTGCTCAGAATGAAGGAGATAAGGTAAGCAATCTTGGCTTCAATGCTATGCATGAGAATGAAATGTACTTAACTCAAATCTTGTTTAATTCCCTGCAACATTTCAATCTCAATGATTTGTGTTGGATATTAGAAATGAAAGCTTGCATGTTTAATTGAATTGATCATCTTAGTGTGGGTATTTGATTTCCCTTGTCCAAAATCAACTTCTCTCAGTTGAACATCCCACATATTGCCCAATTTTTGCTTATCATTTAGTGGATATCAAGTTTGATTCAATTGGCCTTCAATTCACCTCATTTCTCTTATTTTTTCAAAGTGCAGAAGAAGTGTCGACTCCTAAAGTCTACTCTTTACCCGTGCTTTCTCTTTTTCTCACGACACGGAATCATCTCCGAAATGTGTCGACCCACAAGGTTGACACTTTTGTCTTGGGACCCAGTTTTTGAACCGGACCGCAGGGCTCACTTCTCACGCCACCTTTTTATATGGCTTGAACCCAAAATGGCCTAGCTCTCTTTTGGTCGAACCCCATCGAACCTAAAACCCTTTCTCCACCTCTAAAACCATTCACCACCCATTCCTCCTGCCCTAACCTTCCTCCGCGACCTCCCACGGGCGACCGTCCGCAACCTCCAACCCCGTAGTCGACACTCTTCTTCCACCCCTCGTTCCTCTCCGTCCACACCACCTCCTTCTTCCACTTGAAGCTATCGCGGTGCCCTCCGCAGCTCCTTCAACGTCACCCCTTCCAGAAGGCTTCCTCCGGCGAGCGGCGACGTCGCCCCCTCCTTCTCCTCCGGAAGCAGTTGCAGGGTTCTTCTTGAAAGCTCATTCTCTTGGAAAAGGTGATGTTCGTGGGGTGAAGACCAGCCATTCAGAGGTCACAAGCTACATCCCAGTCCTCCTTTGCTAGCTTTGAGTGTTGTTCGAACCGTACCCATGGCGCCCAAGAAGAGATCCTGATTGGAACGAGAGGAATCCCGCATCCAAATAGAGCTAAGGCGTAAAGACAAGAAAGCCCAGGCTAAAAGAAGGATAAGAACCTCTGAGACGAAGATGTTGGCTGAAAGGAAAGAGTTGCGCCCTCGTGCGATTGATTTCAGGAGCATGGAAAAGAATCTGCCAAGGTTAGTCGAACTCCTTCGGAAGTAGCCAAATTTAATTTCTTTCATGTCAGACCACCGATGTGTCTACCATTCCCTAGTACATCAATTCTATGGAAATATGGTGGTGAAAAATGATGAATTGTACACTGAGATAAATGGGCGCTCTGTTCCTTTATCTGCTCAACTGATTGGAAAGGCCCTTGTTGGAACCCTTATTTTGATAATGACTTTCTATGAATCATGTTTAGATTATGGTGTTTAAAGCCTTCAATTCTATTTGTTATGATTGGTTCACTTGGTGCATGTTATTTCATAGAAGGAATCATAGTCAGTGCATGTGTTGTCCTGCTAGAGATCTAGCTCGGTGCTAGTCTAGCCTAGTTTTGCATTTCACACGTAAGTGCTTGCCTCGATGCAAGTTTCTGTTCACGCACACACACTATCGTTCCATTTCTCCCTCGGTGCATCACTTGTCTCATTCATCAAAAGGGGTCAGTGCATATCTTGCCTTTGCATCTCACCTCTCGGGGTCGGTGCAAGTTTTTAGGTCCGTGCAATTCTTGTCCAGCACGCACTGTTTAGTTTTGTCATTTAGTGTCAGTGCATTCTTCTCCGACATATCGGTGCAGGCTTTCACTTAGATATGATATCTCCATCTCGGTGCAAAGTTTCACTTAGATAGTATATCTCCATCTCGGTGCAAGGTTTCACTTAGATAAGATATCGCCATCTCGGTGCAACTCTTGCTTGGACCGCACATCCAACTCGGTGCATTTTCTGTCCTACACATTTTTAGAGTCGGTGCATCCTCTGTTCTAGACACTTTATAAGACAGTGCATATCTTTAGACATTTTCGACTCGGTGCATAGTTTTCCTCCTGTGTCTCATGGAATCATGTCGATGCATATCACTTGCACGTTTGGACACTAAGGTCTGTGCATATGGTGTCATACACATTCATATGTCAGTACATCTCCAACTTTTTCCTTATATCAACTCAGTGCAATTCATGCGGCTACCATCCCTAAGGCCGGTGCAAACCTCTGATCACCTAGTACTAAGTCAGTGCTATGGTTAACTTACATACATCTACTCAATGCAGGTCATGCTTACTTTCTCATTACGTCTGTGCAAACTGTGCTAAGTGTTTGACTAAATGCCTTGTGTTTTTCTGACAGAGTTTCTCTCTAAGGAGGGACATGTGATCCAAGGCAGATCGTCCTCTAAAAGAATGCCACGTGGAAGGCTACAATGCTCAGATGGTGACACGTGGCTGAGAGCCTTCTGGAAGCATATGGGCGGGAGTTCTTCCTCCACACGCCCAATAAGAGAATATAAGAAGTTGTAGATCGAAGGTAGAAAAGATATCGAAAGAAGAGAGAGAAGAAGCAGAAGCAGGTTTTCACAGCCCAGTCCAGAGAGCAGAAAAGAAGGAGAAAGATATAGAGAGCTTGTGGAAAAAGGAAAAGAGATAGAGAAATAGGGAGTTCATGAGAAGAGTCTTTGATAAGTCTGTCAACTGGTACTTGGATCAAATCCAGTCCAGTTTGCTGCTGCGTGAGCTATTTTCATCGGATTTCATTATCAGCCTTCAGTAGCTGTTTCCACCGCTTTTATTTCTCATCTTAATTTTTTTGTTCAAGTTGTGTGGCAGCAGAGGTTAAGCTGTAATCCTCTGTGGTCAGAGGAGGGATCCTCTGGATAGCAAGCTGTGTTGCTCAGCTATTTGTAAGCAAGCTGTGAGGCTCAGCGGACGTAAGCTGTATTGCGCAGTGGTTTCAAGCTGTTAGGCAGCAGGAAGCCTCACTCGATTTGGAGTGAGGGATGGACGTAGGTCTGCAGGCTGTAGACTGAACCATCTAAAAAATTCCTTGTGTTCTGTGTGGTATGATTGTCTCTTGTGAATCGATAGATGCATAACTAGGCTCGATCAGTTTCATTTGACTTTCAAGTTTACTGGTGCACATCAGTCATTCGAGTTTATGATCTGACTTAATCAGGCCCTTAAGTTTGGATTAATTAATTTTTGTCCGATCAAATTTTTTGGAGGGATTCATTCACCCCCCCTCTAAATCCTACACGCACCATTGCTGCATTCCATCAATTGGTATCAGAGCGGGTTTCTGCACAAAAGGTCTAACAACCTGTAGAATCGTTCCTTGATTTGGTTTCGGTGCGATTATATTTGGTCTATCTATTTTATCTTGTTCTTATGGCTGAAATTCCTGTATACACTGGTTTGGATTTCTATGGCTGGTATGGTCATTTCAGAGACTATGTGATACATTTGAATTCTGACTTATGGGTACTCATAGATCACAGTCCATATGAAGTTCCAGAAGACAAATCTCAATGGAGATCCTCAGACAGACTGAAATTTGAAGAAAATCAAAAGGCCTTAAATCCAATAAAAAGGGCAATAGACTCTAATTGCTTTCAATGTGTTAATGAATGCAGGACCGCAGTGGAAATCATCAACAAAATATTGGGAAGATCTCGTGGGGATGAAGAAATATGTTTGATGGTCAGAGATCAGTACGAGGAATCATCCTCCCAGGTAAATTCTGAAGCTGAGAATCTTAGTTATGATGATTTACTCTCCGTGAATGAGCATTTATTGAATAAATATGATAGAGTCAAGTCTGAAAAGAAAAAACTTAGAAAAGAAATGATTTCTGAAGTTACTCGCTTGAAAGCTGAAAATGAAAATTTGAAATCAGACATGAAAAAGGAGAGATCTGAAATAGACAGATTGAAATCTGAAAAATGAAAGTCTTAATAATAAAGCCTCTGAAAATGAAAATTCGTGTAATGAATGTGCCTTCTTAAAGGAATTGATTGAAGATCTTGATTCTGATGATAATATGCAGAAAAATCTTATCAAATACTTGAAAGAAGAAAATGATTCATTGCTTGAATAGAAAAAGGAAATTGATGAATGCCAAGATAAATTGCTTGAAGAAAATGGTTATCTAAAAGATCAAAATAAAAAGCTGATGGTTCTGAATACTGTTCTCTCTAAAAAATGGTTAGCATTTAAAAGAAGAAAATCAGTCTTGGAAGAAAAAGAAGTGGATATAGAATTGAAGTTAACGCTGGAGAATGAGACTCTGAAAAATCTAAATGATAGTTTGCATACTCAAGTCATTTCCTGTGAAGACTACATTGTTTCCTTGCAAACTGAAATTCAAGATCTAAAGAATTTCCTGTCAAAGTTTGTTAAGGGAAAAGACAATTTGAATAAGCTACTTAGAGCTAATGTAAATTTTCAGAAAGAGGGACTCAGTTACAGTCCAGTAATGAAGAAGGTTGATGGAAATAAATTAAAAACTATTTTCGTTAAAAGTTCAGAACAAGAAAAACCTTCCACTTCATCTGTATTTCAGTTCACGGCGAAGAGAAGTGAAGAACAAAGTAAAAATTCAAAAAATAGAGGAAAACAGAAAAAGAGTGAAAGCAAACATAAAACCAAACTTTCATCTGATGATGTTAAAATTTCTCTTGTCTCTAAAAATTATCCTGAACAAGTGCATGTTAGAGAAAGCTTCCCCATTCAGTCACACGCAAACATAAAAACCTTTTCATGTCATTACTGTAGAAAAACTGGTCATAAAATGCATGAGTGTAGAACAATGGAGCTAGATGAGCTGGCCTCCAAGAAATTTCATGATAGAAAAACTCAAAACACTTACCATGCAGTTCAGAAGAAGAAAATTCACTGTTACCACTGTGGGAAGTCGGGCCATATTGGAGCCCATTGCTGGCATGCTCAAAGAAAGAGAGTCAATTCAAAATTTGAAAACTCCCCTATAAATAAAAATGTTTTTGGTAGTAAAAATGTTGCTTATGGAAGAATTGGCCACCATGAATTTGAATGTGGTAAATTTGAATGCTGGCATGCAAAAAGAGGTAACAATCTCCATGGCAGAACCATCTTAACGAAAGTCCACCCACAAAGATTCAATGATTTTTCTGTCAAGAAACATCTGAATTCTGCTATTCACTGTTATTATTGTGGGAGAATGGGTCATATTATGAATAAATGCCATGATTTGGAATTTGATAATAGAAAAACTTGGAAACCTTGGAGTGCACATGTTAGAGGTGTCACTCAACTAATAAGACCCAATAGTCTTTGGGTCCCCAAATTTGCAGGTTGATCTTACTTTGCAGGTGTGTCTTGAAGAGGGAAAATAAAGGGAAAATAAAACCAAGGCACATAAAGGTTAGTTGAATTTAATTTCTTCTCTAGTTTACATCTGTTTCTTTTTAAGTTACAACTGCCTGCATGATCTCTATCCTTCTACTGTGATCAATGTCATGTAATTAATTCATGCTGCTAGGAGGATGCAAACTTGTGATGAATGCTAGATAGTGAATCTCATTCTGAAATTGATCATGTTGAATGATTAGGAATCTTTCATGCAGTTTAACACAATGTCATCATTTAGACTAGCATTTCTGTGAAATTTAAAAAAATAATAATAAAAATAATTTTTGATGGAAATCTTTACTCACTCAAAGGGGGAGTTTAGACTTTCTAAGGCAGCTGGTCATTAAAGGTATACCCTTCTGAAAAAGAGAACATGAGATTTGGTATCTCTTCTGCTGCTGAGCTCAATGTATCTGGTCTGTTGTGAGCTGATATCTCCTCTAGTGGAGTGTCACTAGTTCTGGTTCAGTAAGCTAGATGCTACCTTGTGGATGTTTAAAATCTTGAGAGGTTGTGCCTTGCTCTAATGGGAGTCATCTTGTGGTGTCTAATGAATTTGAAAATTATGTTGCGGGCTCTGTCATTGGTGTGAGCTTAAGTTTGCATGAGAAGGTTGTCTGAAGACTGAATGATGATTAATTTATTGAGAGATGTGCTGGTGGGCTGTTAGCTGTTTAAGTTGTGGCTTTTGGAAATGCTCTTACCTTGCTCACATATGGCATTCATCCTCCTCACCTTGTCATTGGTCTATCTCTCCTACTATTCTCTGTCTTCTAAATATTTCTGGTTGTCCTAGTAAGGGGGAGTAGTATATATAAATGTTCTCACCTTTACCCTCTTCAATAAATAAATGTCCAGATCACTCTGAACTAAAAACATCTTGCTGATCTAAATTGAGATGTAATTTACAGTGTATGAACATTAATCTTATCCGAATAGTTCTCACAAATTTCAATGAGCGATTTCTCAATGATTTTGAAACAGTCAAAATTGGAAACTTCTCTATAGAAGGTCTGATATCTGAAAATCTTTAGTAATAAGCCAATCTATTGGAAACCTAAGGTTTATATGTTTTTTAGGTCTTGTTAAAGAGAGTTTTCTGACAAAAGAACTGGGAATACGCCATGATATAAAATAATGAAAGAAAATTTGGCAGAGCAATGGCATGACATTTGAGAAACTGACCATCTGTTTCAAATAAATTCAGAGGTTATGTCATGATAATCAATGCTAACTCTGTTCAACATATGAAGTATGAAAATTAACTGCACTGAGTAACCAGGGATTCCGGTGTTTGATCGACATGTCTCCTTGTGTAAAAAGGTGCAGCTATACTGGAATACTCAATAAAAGTTTTTTTAATAAATAAAAAAAGGGAGAGGAGTAATGAAATATATATGTGGTTGACCCAATAGTTCTCTCAGTTAATTTCTACAGACTTAAGAAAAATATAAAACTAGGTTTTTTCAATCAGATTTTGGCTAATGAAATGGACCATAAGATTTTGATTCTTCTGTTTGAGTTGTTTCCTTGATGAAGCTGTTTTATTTTCATTGACTTCAATTCATTTGAGATATCTTGTGAAGAGCTAACCTGTGAGATATAATCTCATATTCCGTAAATTGCTTCTCTATGAAGAAAGGCACTTTATTTTAAGTTAAGGGTATTTTGGGTATTATCTACTGAAGATTGATAAAGTTGGAAGTATTCCTCTATATACGAAAGCATATCTACTTTACCATCTTACCCTTTCTTTCGAAGATGAAGCATCCTCTCGCTCCGTGGCTCCTTCGCGCGTGCACAACCTGAAACCCTTCGCTACTTCAACCTTTCTCTCCTCCCAGAGCACCCCCTCTGTCTCCACATTTCGTCTCTCCTCCATCCCTGCTGCCGCCATGTCTACTTCATCAGCCGTGAGCAAAGGGAAGAGGAAAGCAATGGAGCAGCCACAGCCAGAAGATGCTATGTCCACGGTGGCCGCAATACAACCTCAAGGGATGAAAAGACAGAAGAAAGCAGCTTCTACCACGAGGAAGGGAGAAACGTCTACAAAGCCTATAGGGAAACCTCTGCTAGTTTTGGAAGCCGGGAAAATTATACCTCCTCGATATATTGACTTTACTGATCAAGAGATGGCTTCCGAGTTCCCTGAGGTGCCTGTAGATTCGGATTAAAATCCACACTTAGGAATGATATAATAAGAATAACAAACAATAATCAATAATAATGTGGAGAAAAATATGCACGAGGTGCACAAGGGGAGTTTGTGTGATCGCCAGAGACACGAGGGTCTCAAAGAGGAGATTGATATGGGGAGATGATCGCAAAATACCTCTTGAAACGCGGGGATGTGAGTGCTTCCTTTCTCTTCAAGATCGGCCGGCCGACGAAGAGAGTTCTTCAATTAATTACCCTTGCAAAAAAGACAAACACCAATAAAAAAAATATGGATTAGAATATGGTGAGTGTAGCATCAAATTCAATAAAAATATATGAGCATGAAAGCATGTGCAAGAACACACCTTAAGGGGATTGCCCTTAAACCCCTATGCAAAAGGGTATGGGAGATATGATGTGAATGCAAAAAAATATAAAAAATGAGGGAAAAGAGTGCAAGAGTGCACTAAGGGGAGTTTCTCAACGTGGTTGAGATGAAAAAAAAAGTGTATGAACATGCATGCATATATGCCATGAATCTAATAAAATAGGATAAAAGAAGGATAAAAGGGAAAGAGGATCCTGTGCTTGTGGCTTTGATATTCAATGGGGAAGAAGCTTTAAAAAAATGGAGATTGATGCGCGCGGGCATTCCTTCCTTAGCAACCTGTGAGCACAAAACAAGAGAGAAAAAAAAAGAAAGCAAACAGAAAAAAAAAGGGAAAAGGGAGATACGTGGGAGGAAGAGGAAGAAGGGGATCGAGTGTCCAACCTATTAACAGAGGCGAGAGCCTCTATTAATAAGATAAAAAAGGTGATAAAGAGGCAAGAGTCCAAGGGGGAAAGGATTGGAACGGGCAAGAGCCCAAAATAGGTAGACATCTAACGAAGCAAGGACTCTCTGGGGATAGGGCTGCGAAGCCGGAAGAAGAAACACGCCTTAGGTAAGGGCGTCAATTTAAGAATTGACGACCGACCCTAGAGCGTTTCTCAAACACACGCCCTGCACAAGGGCGTTTCTCAAGACCAAATTTTTAGAAATGAAAACTCCCCATATTTGAAACATGAAAAACACGCCTCAATCAAAGCCGCGTTTCAAAAACACGCCCCTGGGAAGGGCGTTAATTTCAAGAGCTCAAATGGGGAAGTCGGTCAAACCAAAAGAATTGACGCCCTCAAGTGTGGTCGTCCTTTCTTTAAGAAACGCCCCAGGTGAAGTCATGTTTTAATAGAAACACGCCCTTACCCAAGTCGTGAATTCATAAAATTCATAAAATAGATAGAATGGGGAGAAATAGATAAAATGGGAAAGCAACGCCCTAGACCAGGGCGTGTTTCAAAAAAAACACGCCCCTGATGAGGGCGTGAATTCAGAAAATAGAGATAAATGCCCAAGAAATCCGAAAAAATAGGAAAATGAGATAAAATGGGGAAAAATAGGAGAAATTCAAGAAAAGTGGGAAAACCACTCAAATAAGCTGATTTGAGGGTCAAATGGGGCATCGCAGAGCGATATAAAATATACTCAAAATGACGTCAATTTTGGCGTGTCTACAGCTGCCCCGCCTTGGCGTCTGCTTTGCAAGGGAGCGTAGCAAACTGAAAAGTAGATGCCAAGGTGTGATGAGACACGCAATCAACATCACTTGATGAGAATCAAATCAAAAGCACGAGATGAAGCAAATCTCGGGAAATCCAACGAAATCAACAATGTTTGGATAAATGGGGGAGATGTGCACGCGGTGCACGAAGGAGATAAAATAAAAATGATCAACTTCCAGCGCGGTGGAAGTACCCCAGGTCACAAACCTGTAGATTTCACCATTGGGGAGCGGTTACCAGCCAATGTGGACGTGCTGCAGCCAAGGTGGATCAAGGGGAAAGTTGGACAATAAGATGATAAAAATCCAAACAAGGAGCTCTCGAGAAAAGACCCAAAACAGCGACAAAACGAACTGAGGACTCAATTCGGCAATGAAAATCTCATATCGGGAAAGATTAAGATCAATTCAACTCTCAACATCAGCTTATCAGAATGATTTTTCAACAATTGTTTCAAAGTCCTACATGAATGCATGCTGGGCTAAAGGAAAAAATAAATCAAATATAATATAATATAATCAAGGATAATATTGTTAAACTGCCCAGACTGGGTCAAGAAACCGATTCTGCGAGCTGATACTAAGCCGAAGCATGTTTATCCACGCACCAACTCGCAAAGAGGGAACCATCGTCCCCAGTCTTGGACGGCTCAACGGCCTATCCGTATGACTAAGACTTCTCTGGAATCATCATTGTTTTTGATGAAGGGGAACTCAAATCCCAGATTTACCAAAGCCACAAGGTCCTTGATATAATCTAGTAGCGTATGTAACATATAGTAAAAATGCATACAGGAGATGGTGATATCAATAAGCATGGGAACTGAGAAATGAGCTGCAAGCACCGTGGGGCTTGGATGATGATGCCCAGTCGGTGGGACCAAGAGCTTCTTCCTACGCTCAAAATTCATTAGCCAAGATATAAAAGATAACAAGCAATGAATGAGGCATTTAAGCATAGCAATCATCAAAGCATCAATTACAGCATGTATAGCATGAATGAAATCATGGCATCGCAAATCATCATTGTTTGTTGTTTGTCATGAGGATGACAATCTAGCTAATCAAGTTTTGGAGTTAAATAATCAAGATCTGATATAATGCCCATCGGCAGAGTAATCAGGGAATGATAATGCCCCTTGGCAAAGTGATCAAGTGAATCAGCAGGAGTTGATTGAAAGATTTGGAGATGAATAATCAGAATGATATTCAAGAGATAATCAGGAGATATAACAATCAAAATGATATAGGGAGATGATAATCAAAATGCCCAGGGTGGCATGTCATGAAAATATCGGGAAAGAATCAATAGATTGATAGCAATGAATGGAGAGAGGACTCATCCGGTGCTCCTGATCCTTGGAAAGTTATTCCTGCAAAACACCATCAGAAAATACAATGCAAAATTTTTGGGTTTTGGAAATATGTAAATTTTTATGAGTTTTGAAAAAATATATGAATTTTTATGGAGATTTTGATCAATATGCAAATTTTTGTGAAGTTTTGGAAATATTCAAATTTTTATGGATTTTAGAGAAGAAATATTCAATTTTTTGTTTAATTTTGGTTAGACATTACTAAAGCAGCATCAAAGGGTGTTTTGAACCACTAGCTAAGGGTCCTTGTTCCTTCCCTTTTCGCTAAAAACTGCCCAAAGCTGGACGTGCATTGTAAGGTGACATCCTATAACCGACCGTCTTTGATCAACGGTGCCCCTACCAAGGCCATACCCGAGAAACATTCGGTCTTGGAGGGAGAAGAGAAGAATAATTGAGGATAAACTTTATACAGGATGAGAGATATCAAGACTTGAATTCCTTCCAAGGTGTTAACCCTCAAAGAGGTAGTCTGTTGCGCCGGGGCTTTGTGCCTTTGATTTTTAGACCCATGACATGCATACGACCAGGGTTTTCCCTGCGGGGACTTTGCCACTCTTGACATGCCATAATTCATAATTGCTTTTATCAAAATTCTGATTTTCATAATAGCCCTTTTGGCGAAATGTATATCATGAAAACTCATATTGATTTTGGGTCAAGACTGCCCCTATTTGAGACTCCTCTCGTATTGGGGATTATCAAGGTTGGTCATCTCATCCGTCAACCTCTTGCCCCTGCATGCGGCCGAGTAAAGAAGAGAAAAGACTTTCAGATATACTCATGGCATGATCAAGGTAGCAACGGTGTTTAACCAAAGGAGCCGGCTAAGGACGCCGTGAAGTGTGTGAAATGCCCAGCTAAGGGTTGCCCTTAACAAGCAGGGAGAGAATGTCGAATTCCCAGCGCGGATTTTTATTAACCAAAGATGCTGCATAGCAAGTCTAAAGACTCTTTTTTAAACAATGATTCAACAAAAGCCTAAGATAAAGATCTAAAAACACCACTTTTAATCTTGTTAAGAAGCACTTCATTTTAAAAATCAAGCGTGAAGTAATGAGGTAATGATATCATAAAAATGAGTACTTACGCCAATATGTTACCTTGCAACCTTTGTAGAAGCAGCTGCCGCGAGAGGCGAGGTTGATCATCGCGGGGTAGTCCTCTTAGGCAGATAAAAGGATTGGAAGCAAAGGGTTTGAAAGTGGCTTAACAAGAGGGAGTGGTGCCAAGACCAGACTCAGACGAATAAGGAGAAAAAGAAAAGACGCGAGGGCTAGAACTCCCTTGCTAAGGCTCGGAGACCCTGATCACATGAAACAGTCTACAGAAGAAGCGGAAAATTAGGAGGTGGAGTGAGGACTAAAGCCTCGAAAGCAATGGGAGAAAGGGCAGATGCCCAAGGCAGTGGATGTGGAAGAAGTTGGGTCGGACCCAGAATTAGGAGGAATCAGAAGAAGAAATTGGTAGATGGAAAGAGGTGGATCCGAAGGGTCCAGAGGTAAAGGAGGAGAATCGTGATAGGAGGAATCATCCGGGGGCTCCGGAGGGATAACGAAAGAAGGGACGCGATGCCCTGGGGAGAAATAGGGAAAAAGATGATGAAAAAGATGACGGAAAAGAAAGAAGAGAATAAAAGATATGGAGTCCCGGAGGAGCAAAAAGATAAATTGAAGGAAATATGGAAGGTCCGGAGGTTCCGGAGGAATGAAATCAGGAGGGTCGCGATGCCCTGGGAGATGATAGAGAGAATAAGACGGAGAATCCGGAGGTTCCGGAGGAATAAAATCAGGAAGGAGAAGGTGGAAAGGGGCGTCGTGCCCGAGGGAAAAGTCCGGAGGTTCTGAAGGAGGAGAATGAAAAGGGGCGTGATGCCCGAGGAAAAGATGGAGACAATCAGGTGGAGAATCCGGAGGTTCCGGAGGGATGAAATCAGTAAGGAGAAGATGGAAAGGGGCGTCGTGCCCGAGAGAAAGGTCCGGAGGTTCCGGAGAAATAGAATCAGAAAGGGCGAGATGCCCAAAGAGGAGGGATAAAATTCCTGGAGGTTCCAGGGAAATGGCAGGAAGGGGGACGCGATGCCCCAAGGAGAGTGGATAAAAGGATGAATATGAATAAGATGGGAAATGCGGAATATCCGGCGGTGCCGGAAGGCGGGGAAGATACGGGTTTGGAAACCCGGGAAGTAGGAGGTGCAAATGTATGCAAAATGATGGATGCAATGAATGCAAAGAATGGAATGAATGAATGAATGAAAAATGCATGAAATTCAAAGAAGATGAAGAATGTGAAGAGTGAGAAGGTGAGATCCTCCTCTTTTCCCTTGGAGTGGCCCATGAAGAAAAGGTGATTGAAATGGATATGGATGAAGTTGAATGAACAAGAGTGGAAGAAATAGGGGACGACCCCTTAAGACAATTGCCCCTCCACGGCAGTGAACATGTACGACCAATTGGCCCAATAAAGGAAGCTTCAATAAATGACCACCCCCTTGGAAAGCGAAGATCAATAAGGTGAGGGAGTCGTAGAGTTGGAACATGAAGCATCGCCATGCCCATTGATGGTGATGAATATGGGATGTTGAATAAAATGGGCATTCGCCCCTTGTAAGGAATAATGAATTCGGAATTCGGAAATTGGAACAAGGGGTGCCCTGCCCGGCCCTTAGACGGCATCAACGCCCGGCATGGCGGCGACTTGGCTTCTTCGACCGTGCTTGGCACAATAACCCGGATTGTCATCCGGCAAATGAATTCTTGAATCTTGAATGGCACAGTCGTGGCCAAAGTCTTCTTGCCCGGCTCTTGCTTATCTTCGGCACAAGTAGCTGCAGAAGCACGCCCCTTCCGAGTAACAAAGGGAGGTGAGGCGGAGGCGGGAGGCTCCGTGAATGGTGGAGTTATAATGGAAAGTGTTGGCAAATGGGTGAATGGGGGCGGAGGTTCAAACACGTCGAGCTTCTCCCCTTGCTCGGAAGTAGTTGGGATTAGCTCGGATGCAAAAAGTGGTGGATCCTGCTCAGGACTAACCATGGGTAAAGGCGTAAGGCTATATGGTGGAGGAATAAGCAAAGTGGTTTTTAACGGGATAATGGAAGGCCGAGGTGGCGGTAATGGGAGGTTAATTGGGGAAGGTTTAATGGTGGGTTCGATGGAGGCTAATGGTGTGGAGGTAGATGGCTTAAGGAGTGGAGGTGTAATTGGTGGAGGTTTAATGGAAGGTTTAGGGGAGGCCAGTGTTGCGGAGGTTAATGGTGTAACTGGAGGAGGTGTAATGTATGCGGTGTCAAGGATAGGAGGAGACTTACAATGTGGCGGTGTGGGTAATTGAAGTATCGACCCATCATCGTAACACCAATTAGTCTCATAAATAGGGGTTGGATCAGGGATGATTTCATCCTGAGCAGGAGGTTCATCGAATGAAAGTGGAGGGAGCGGGAAATTAAGGAAACTCGAAAGGGGTGCCTGCACATCTTCATCATCGTATATTGCCTCAGATTCTTCAAATGCCGGCTCTTGATTGCTTGAAATGTCAACGCCGTAGTCGTCCATCCTATCCTTCCATTCTCTCTCCATTTTTGTAATGTCATCCAAAGCCGCATAGAGAGGATTAACCGGAGTAGGAGGAGCGGTGACCCTCTTTAATTGTTCCTCCATAGAAGCAATCTTATCCAAGACGTTTTGCTGGAGGGGAGTAACATGAACAATAGAGGGTTGGCAGGGCCTTGAAGGAGGAGGGGCCGCATAAAAAGGCCGTGGAGGGGAGTTGACGGGATGACCCGTAAAAGAAACCGGACGGGCCGGATTGCAAGGAATAAATGGGCCTCGGGGCCGTGTTGGAGGAGGAATAGAAGGAGGCGGGTGTCGGACCACCCGAGTAGAATGAACAGGAGGAGATGGGTAATGGGCTACCCGAATATGATTGGAAGGAGGAGGTGGGTGATGGGCCACCCGTATAGGAATAGAAGGAGGAGGAGATGGGTGATGGGCCACCCGAATAGAATTGGAAGGAGGTGGGTGATGGGCCACCCGAATAGAATTGGAAGGAGGTGGGTGATGGGCCACCCGAATAGAATTGGAAGGAGGGAGAGATGCAAGAGATGTACCCTCAACGGCAGCCTTAAGGGCTTGGATCTGTTGAGGGGTAAGATGATCTAATGCATGCAAGATTTGAGAGACCTTCTCATCATTGGGAGGAGACGGTCCCGTAGGAATAGTGGCTCGAACTTGAGTAGGGGGACCATGAGGATGGACATTGCCCATGGGTCGGGCATGACCATGAGAATAAGGACGTGGTCCCTTGAAAGAATGGTGAGAATGATGATGATTAACATGTTGAAATTGAGGATATGAAGTGCTAGGTTGTGCATCCTCATTAATTGAATTGAACATGTTTCTATCATGGTAAGCCATTATATAATCAAAGTTCTCAATAATTGCAAAGAAGCACACAAGTTGGAATGGTTACCGTGATTTTGATTTGTTTAATCCTTGGTGAATTAATGAATTTTAATAAAGTTTGGAAAGATTCACACAAGGGGGGGGGGGAGGAACCTAGTTTCAAAATGAGTTGAACTCCAATGCCAACTAGGAACTCTCACTCACCACGTATTAGGCCAACTATATCGGGACTTCAAAGGGTACAACCTGCCCGGCGTCCGTGAGGGAATCCACGGGTGCGGGGACTTACGGAGGCTTGGAAAAGGGATTTCCAGTCCAAAGAGACGGAATGCTCAATGGAGGGTCGTCCCGATTCCAAGAGGGTGTGTGGATCCTAATGAAGAGGAGGGGGGCTCCCAAACCAAATGCAAATGAAGAATGAATGCAACAGGAGAAATCAAGCCAACCACAATAATATGATCAATCAACCAAGGTAAGCAGGAAATATCATAAAAAACCACAGCCGGGGGGTTCTGGAAACCCACAGAAAAAACACGCCCTGGAAGGGGGCGCTACTAAACAAAGACACGACGGTGTGACTGTCGTGAATAAACGTGAGGGGCCCAAGGGCAGGATAAAACGCGCCTTAGGGTGAGGCGCTACCAATAAAAGACACGCCCTGGGGCAGGGCGTTAATTGTCAGGGATGCTCAACCGAATAAGAGACGCCCATGTGTGTGGGCGTTAAATCATGAAAACGCGCCCTCAGGAGAGGCGCTACTAAATAAAGAAACGCCCTGTGGGAGGGCGTGAATTCAAAGGCAGCTATATAAAGCAAGAAAGCCCGGAAGTAAGCTGGAAAACGCCCTGTCTGAGGGCGTAAAATATGAAGAAGACGCCCTTGGTTAGGGCGTTAAATCAATAAAAACGCCTCTTCCAGAGGCGTGAATTAACTGTCTCCAGGAAACCTTCGCGGCCAGCAATAACAGAGAGAACACTCACAGAGCCAACAACATGCAATCAATAAATATGAATATCAAAAGGGCACGCGAGGGTGCCAAGGGGAAAGGGGTAATAAAGGAAGAACACAAAGTGTCCCACCGTGATCGCCAATTTGTAGATTCGGATTAAAATCCACACTTAGGAATGATATAATAAGAATAACAAACAATAATCAATAATAATGTGGAGAAAAATATGCACGAGGTGCACAAGGGGAGTTTGTGTGATCGCCAGAGACACGAGGGTCTCAAAGAGGAGATTGATATGGGGAGATGATCGCAAAATACCTCTTGAAACGCGGGGATGTGAGTGCTTCCTTTCTCTTCAAGATCGGCCGGCCGACGAAGAGAGTTCTTCAATTAATTACCCTTGCAAAAAAGACAAACACCAATAAAAAAATATGGATTAGAATATGGTGAGTGTAGCATCAAATTCAATAAAAATATATGAGCATGAAAGCATGTGCAAGAACACACCTTAAGGGGATTGCCCTTAAACCCCTATGCAAAAGGGTATGGGAGATATGATGTGAATGCATAAAAATATAAAAAATGAGGGAAAAGAGTGCAAGAGTGCACTAAGGGGAGTTTCTCAACGTGGTTGAGATGAAAAAAAAAGTGTATGAACATGCATGCATATATGCCATGAATCTAATAAAATAGGATAAAAGAAGGATAAAAGGGAAAGAGGATCCTGTGCTTGTGGCTTTGATATTCAATGGGGAAGAAGCTTTAAAAAAATGGAGATTGATGCGCGCGGGCATTCCTTCCTTAGCAACCTGTGAGCACAAAACAAGAGAGAAAAAAAAAGAAAGCAAACAGAAAAAAAAAGGGAAAAGGGAGATACGTGGGAGGAAGAGGAAGAAGGGGATCGAGTGTCCAACCTATTAACAGAGGCGAGAGCCTCTATTAATAAGATAAAAAAGGTGATAAAGAGGCAAGAGTCCAAGGGGGAAAGGATTGGAACGGGCAAGAGCCCAAAATAGGTAGACATCTAACGAAGCAAGGACTCTCTGGGGATAGGGCTGCGAAGCCGGAAGAAGAAACACGCCTTAGGTAAGGGCGTCAATTTAAGAATTGACGACCGACCCTAGAGCGTTTCTCAAACACACGCCCTGCACAAGGGCGTTTCTCAAGACCAAATTTTTAGAAATGAAAACTCCCCATATTTGAAACATGAAAAACACGCCTCAATCAAAGCCGCGTTTCAAAAACACGCCCCTGGGAAGGGCGTTAATTTCAAGAGCTCAAATGGGGAAGTCGGTCAAACCAAAAGAATTGACGCCCTCAAGTGTGGTCGTCCTTTCTTTAAGAAACGCCCCAGGTGAAGTCATGTTTTAATAGAAACACGCCCTTACCCAAGTCGTGAATTCATAAAATTCATAAAATAGATAAAATGGGGAGAAATAGATAAAATGGGAAAGCAACGCCCTAGACCAGGGCGTGTTTCAAAAAAAACACGCCCCTGATGAGGGCGTGAATTCAGAAAATAGAGATAAATGCCCAAGAAATCCGAAAAAATAGGAAAATGAGATAAAATGGGGAAAAATAGGAGAAATTCAAGAAAAGTGGGAAAACCACTCAAATAAGCTGATTTGAGGGTCAAATGGGGCATCGCAGAGCGATATAAAATATACTCAAAATGACGTCAATTTTGGCGTGTCTACAGTGCCTGAGCTATTTGAGTTCCAACAATGGAAAGAGTTGTTAAGCATGCATAGGGTGTATTGCCCTGATCTGGTAGCAGAATTCTATAGCAATTTGAGGTACGATGCTGATAATCTCATAGTTTTCTCTCTGGTCAAAGGAAAAGTGATAGAGCTATCTAGGAAATCCCTACACATGACTCTAAGAGTGCCTGTAGATGGATAGGTCGAAGGAGGGTTTACATTTAACCTACATGATGCGTTTGCCCTCATCACTGACCTGCCTAGAAACATTCATGACAAGTAACAGACTAAGCTCGGTTGTTATAACACCAACAAATTTTCTGCACCCAAGAGACTACTCCATCACAATATTACCTCCATGATTACTCCACAAGTAGGAGGAAGGGGAAGACTGACAGACTCTCAACGATTTATTCTCTAATGCTTGCTGAAGAAGATTAGAGTCTGCTTGCCACATGTAATGATTCAGGTTATAAGAACTTGCAAGGAATCAAGAAGATATTTTCCTTTTACTGCTCCTTTAACTACAATCTTTAAAGAGGAAAACATCTCCCTAGATGGTGAAGTTGTGTCATCAATCCCCAAGATAAACATCTACAACATGGGTTTCATTAATACCTTCATGAGGAAGAAAGGAACTAAACTGACGAGTACTCTTGCTGCCAAGGATACTCCTTTGGAAAGAGATACAGAAACCCAGGATGAATCAGTGTCTGAACAGCCCACTCAAGAAACTCACATTCTTGAGTTTATTCAAAGTGAAAGTCAGTCAGCTCAGTCACCCTTGAAACCTGTTTGTCAAAAGGAGGATCAACCTCCAGCTCAAGAACAAGCAACTGAAGGGTTTGATGAGCAAGAACTACAACTGGACCCAACTACAGCTACAACACCTTAGGTACCTCAGATCCATGAAACAATTGAAAAGGATGTTCAGGATGAGGACATTATTCAGGAATTAGATCAACATATCCATGAGATATTTGATGAATTTGGATAGCAATCTCAGAAAAGACTAGTCACTAATCAAGCAGAGCTGGCGCAGAAAGAGGCTCCAATAGAAGAACAACCTAGTGACAGAGAAAAGGAAGCTATCCCAGATGAAGAGGAAATGGCTAAGCCGGTCGACGAGGTTATGAAAGAAGCTGCTGAAGTGATTTATGAAGAAATTGCCGAATCTGTGGTCAATGATCAAGAAGTTGAACAACGAGGAGCTCAAGGATCTACTGAAGAAGAAGTATCACAAGACTATGTCATCGGACCTACCCCTCACAACAGAATGTATCCAAGAATGTCTTTCTCTCAGGCTTCTGAATATGGCCCACACTTTGGAGAATTAATTGCTCTTGGCATACCACCTCCTCCACCCCCTGAACAGCATCATGAGTACTTCACTGAGTTGCCAGATTCTAGTGCTTCCACATCTAGTTCACATGGAGCAAATGTTGAACCTAATCTTGCACAGATGTTGTCCAATTTGATAGAGATTGTACTCAATCAAAATGACTTGATGAACAGACAGTTCTTGTTCCATACCTTTCAAATGGACAGAGTAGAGGGCTGACTGAAACATCTGGAAAAGTTGTGAAAGTTCATGGAATAGAGTTTTTTACTGCTAAACGAAAAACTGATGAAGCAGTACGAGAGATTTTAGAATCTCTTATGGGTATCAGCACTCGAGTGGGTGACATGGTCAGCAAAATTCAAGATACCCAAATCTCCATATTCAGCAATATGGGTAAAATTCTTAGCCATACCTTTGATCTGAAAATTGAGTTTGAAATGTTAAAGGGCACAGTAAAAAAGATAGCGTCCAGTTAGCCAGAAATCATCACAAAATTTGAAGTTGTCTAGTCTAATTTGCAGACATTGTCAGAGACCGTTAAACAAGCTTTCAACAAACGAGAGTCAACCACCTCTCTAGTTGAAAGGCCCGGGAACACTGTGCATTAGAAACTTGATAAACTGGAAGACTCCATTAGAGATCTTCATACCTCGTTGTTGAATAGACCTCCCTTCTCTGGCTCAAGTTCAGCATATCCTCCAAGAGACAGGGGGAGCTACCGAGGTCACTAGTTTCTACCATTTTCCCATTTTTTTTGATAATGACAGAGGGGGAGAAGAAGACCTCATGTATGAAGAAGACCTCATGTATTCTGCTGGGTAGCTACTGGGTATATGCTGCAAAGAAAAGACCTCACTTTTGTTGATGAGTTAAATGGCAAAGATATTGGCAAGGGGAATGATGTTCTATCAAGGGGGAAGATGTGCTGCTTCTAATACCTTTCTTTTTGTGAAAAGAGATGTATATTCAAACACTAATGTTTGCTTTCTTAATACACACAGAAGCATTTTTTTTATGTTGCATAGTTGCTTTTTGTTCGGTTGCACATTTGTTGTGTCCAATGCAATTTTTCTATCTTGTATGCGTGTGAATAAATTTTGAGCATGCTCCAACAGACTGTGAACACAATTGTTTGAATGCGGAGTATGAATATTTTTATGGTCTAATCATACATGACTCATAGTTGTCATAATCAAAAAGGGGGAGACTATTGGAACCCTTGTTTTGATAATGATTTTCTATGAATCATGTTTAGATTATGGTGTTTAAATCCTTCAATTCTATTTGTTATGATTGGTTCACTTGGTGCATGTTATTTCATAGAAGGAATCATAATCAGTGCATGTGTTGTCCTGCTAGAGATCTAGCTCGGTGCTAGTCTAGCCTAGTTTTGCATTTCACGCATAAGTGCTTGCCTCGGTGCAAGTTTCTGTTCACGCACACACACTCTCGTTCCGTTTCTCCCTCGGTGCATCACTTGTCTCATTCATCAAAAGGGGTCAGTGAATATCTTGCTTTTGCATCTCACCTCTCGGGGTCGGTGCAAGTTTTTAGGTCCGTACAATTCTTGTCCAGCATGCACTGTTTAGTTTTGCCATTTAGTGTCAGTGCATTCTTCTTTGTCATCTCGGTGCAGGCTTTCACTTAGATAGGATATCTCCATCTCGTTGCAAGGTTTCACTTAGATAGGATACCTCCATCTCGGTGCAAGGTTTCACTTAGATAGGATATCGCCATCTCGGTGCAACTCTTGCTTGGACCGCACATCCAACTCGGTGCATTTTCTGTCCAACACATTTTTTGAGTCGGTGCATCCTCTGTTCTGGACACTTTATAAGACAGTGCATTTCTTTAGACATTTTCAACTCGGTGCATAGTTTTCCTCCTGTGTCTCATGGAATCATGTCGGTGCATATCACTTGCACGTTTGGACACTAAGGTCTGTGCATATGGTGTCATACACATTCATATGTCAGTACATCTCCCACTTATTCCTTATATCAACTCAGTGCAATTCATGCCACTACCATCCCTAAGGCCGGTGCAAACCTCTGATCACCTAGTACTAAGTCAGTGCTATGGTTGACTTACATACATCTACTCAATGCAGGTCATGCTTACTTTCTCATTACGTCTGTGCAAACTGTGCTAAGTGTTTGACTAAATGCCTTGTGTTTTTTCGACAGAGTTTCTCTCCGAGGAGGGACACGTGATCCAAAGCAGATAGTCCTCTAAAAGAATGCCACGTGGAAGGCTACAACGCTCAGATGGTGACACGTGGCTGAGAGCCTTCTGGAAGCATATGGGCAGGAGTTCTTCCTCCACACGCCCAATAAGAGAATATAAGAAGTTGCAGATCGAAGGTAGAAAAGATCTCGAAAGAAGAGAGAGAAGAAGCAGAAGCAGGTTTTCACAGCCCATTCCAGAGAGCAGAAAAGAAGGAGAAAGATATAGAGAGCTTGTGGAAAAAGGAAAAGAGATATAGAAAGAGGGAGTTCATCAGAAGAGTCTCTGATAAGTCTGTCCACTGGTACTTGGATCAAATCTAGTCCAGTTTGCTGCTGCGTGAGCTATTTTCATCGGATTTCATTATCAACCTTCAGTAGCTATTTCCACCGCTTTTATTTATCATCTTAATTTTTCTGTTCAAGCTGTGTGGCAGCAGAGGTTAAGCTGTAATCCTCAGCGGTCAGAGGAGGGATCCTCTGGATAGCAAGTTGTGTTGCTCAGCTATTTGTAAGCAAGCTGTGAGGCTCAGCGGACGCAAGCTGTATTGCATAGCCGTTTCAAGCTGTTAGGCAGCAGGAAGCCTCACACAGTTTGGAGTGAGGGATGGACGTAGGTCTGCAGGCTGCAGACTAAACCATCTAAAAAAATCCTTGTGTTCTGTGTGGTCTGATTGTCTCTTGTGAATCGATAGATGCATAACTAGGCTCGATCAGTTTTGTTTGGCTTTCAAGTTTACTGGTGCACATCAGTCATTCGAGTCTATGATCTGACTTAATCAGGCCCTTGAGTTTGGATTAATTGATTTTTGTCCGGTCAAATTTTTTGGAGGGATTCATTCACCCCCCATCGGAATCCTACACGAACCATTACTGCATCCCATCAGCCCTGAATTTGCCTTGGGATAGTCGGATGATTTATGAAGAAGCCATTTATTCTGAAGAACTTGCATATGAACTCATGACGGATAAGGTAGCAATACTAGAGTGTGTACCAAAGCTCAATGCAAATGAATTCCCACCTCTTCAAAAGATTCTACATCACATGATGACCACTATACTACTGCCTTGATCAGGGTCTAGGGAACAAGTAACTGACAGGCACAAATTCCTATTTGTACAAATCATGAGTGGAGAACCGGTTAACTTCCCAGAGGTGATGATGGAGTACATAACCAGCTGCAGAAAGTCCAAGAACCAGAATTTACCTTATGGAGCTGCTTTAACACCAATTTTTCAGTCCTTGCGTATTGATCTGAGCAACCAAGTCAGTCATCCAATTAGGGATGCTGACATCTATACTATTCCATCAATCTGTAGCAACATGGGCTATGAATTGATAAATGGTGTTCTCGTTTGCACACTTTCGTCAAAGAAAGGTAAAGCCTCGGCAGCAGGGTCTGAGCAGAGTGAAGGTGAAGATCAAGAACAACCCATCAGCAGAACTGCCCGAACCAGAGTTTCCCAAGCTACATCTTCAGCGACTCCATCAATGAATGCCAAATTTGATGAATTAGCTAATGAAGTGTGCAATGTTAAATAATATGTGGATGCCCTTACAAAGGAAGTCAAGGAGATGAAGCTTCATCATGATACATATCTTCAGAAGTTCGCTGCCATGGCCGACTCTATTGATTCTCTACATACAGCTATTGGCATTCAATACTCCAAGTTTGACGATCTCTCTGATTTTCTCCGGCATCCTCACACGCCTCCTGACTCTCCTTGAGGCCTTGATCTATAGTACCCTACCTCTCATAACTAAGCTGACTGGCTTTTCCCCTTTCCCACTCCTTTTTGTTGATGATAAAGGGGGAGATGATATGTGCTGATATATGGGTGCTGATATGTGGGTGTTATGGTTGCATGTGTCTTGTCTTGTGTTTAACTATGTGGAGGACTTGGACTTGGTGCTTATTTTGTGGACATGGTTGTCCAAGTATGGATAGCAGTTGTGGTTATTTTGTGAATGTCATATTTTGTGAACTTGTGTTTATTTTGTGGGATGATCACTTATGCTTAAAGAACATGCCTTGTTGATGGATGTTATGTTTGTTGGATGATTCATTATAGATGCTCAATGGCATATTAATTCATGGTTAGAATGCATCATATCTTGACTGTGTTATCAAATGGTCTACATGATGCCTAGTGTGCTCAAAGAATGTAAGCTGCACTTTGACTGCATTTTGAGAATGAGTGTGCTTGGAATAATTGGTTTGTTGAGCATGGTTTCATGTCTAGAATGCTAGATGTGAGTCAAATTCTTTCAAACACTCTTTATCTGTCAACACTATTTTGTCTAATTGCACATAGTATTTGTCATCATCAAAAAGGGGGAGATTATTGAACCCCGTGCACTACCATGTATTAAGAAATTTTGATGATGAACTAAATATCATGTGATTGTGCTACATGTAAATAAATGCATATGTGATTTGTGGATGAAGAATGATATGCTTTAATTTCTTCATGGCTGAATGAAGCTCATTCCCATATCCTTGCAATTGTTCAATGGGATGCTTTTTAATTCATGAATTATGTGCTGAATTAGATTGACATTGTCTTGGATTTTGCACAGGGAGAGATGAAGACAGGGAGTGATTCAAACCAATTCATGGAATCACCCTACTGTGCTTTTGGTTCATTTAGATTATGGTTGAATCATTTAATTCACTTAGCGGTTGTGTAGGTTCTCAAGCGTGAAATTGAGTGAATTATGAAAGACAGATTTCAATTTCTGAAACTTGAATGATGTGGAACACTAACTTCCAGTACGCAATGTGACAAGTGTATAGAAAGGGAATGAACATATAGACCACATTGGATATCTTCCAAGTGGATCTTCACATGCATGTGGACCAACAAAATGGTAAGTTATTTTGTTTAGATGATTGAAAGAGGATGGTTGTGTTGTTTGGATGAACCGACCCCAAGGTAACACCATATATATGTACTTGATTTATCGGTGATAATAGGGGTAGAGTCACTTAATTCTTCCCATCATGTAGTTATCTTTGATGTCTCATGATTTTAGAATTACCCCATTGTGTGTTCACTTATATCTTGGTTATGTCAGGAAAGTGTCGACCCCATGGGTCGACACTTTGTCCAAGGGAATGCTATTTTCAGCCGGCCCTCTTATGTCTTCGAACCTGGGGATAAAAAGTCAACCCAAAGGGTCGACCTTTTTATCGCTCGATTCTGTCTGGGTTTGTTTTTCAGAATCTAGGACATAAGTGTCGACCCTTATTCCGGGTCTTTCTGCCGTGGCCTTCTATTGTTGCCACATGTGGAAAGTGTCGACCCCATGGGTCGACACTTTCTTCGTCGGGTTCTGTTTGGGCCTTCTTCTGTCTTGCCCGACCGCGAGTGTCGACCCATGGGGTCGACACTTTTCGGCGACTGGGAAAAACGCCAGTTCACGCGGCGGCCGGAGCCTTTGCTCGATCCCATCTTTTTATGCCCTATTGTGATTGGTCCTTAGGGGATAATATCCTCCACGTGGCCGCCCATTCCTCTTGGGTATAAATTGAATGAGATAGGGTTTCTTGAAGAGAAGAGAAAGCATTGAATGATATATACGTTTTTGGGGTTTTGTAGGGAGAGAGGCCAGAGTGGTGTTGAAGCTTCTTCCCATGTCGTGTTGAGCTCAATTCAAGGTTTAAGACTATCTTCTTCCACCTTCCAGAAGCCATCTTGTTGAAGAATGACGGCTACACCACCACCATGTCACCCAATCGGCAGACCGCGATTCAAGAGGAAGAGGAAAGGATTTGATCTTCATCTTCCTCCATCCTTCAGAAATGAACCTGCTGAAGCATCATCGTCCATCCTCTTCCCACAGTCCAGTCCGCTCCAGTCATTAAAGAAGTCAAGGCTATCGTCCTCCAGCCAGGAGTTCCCTCAACCATGTCCTTATTCTTGTTTGCAGTAGTCTAGTGTTTAGTTGATGTCCAGTGAGATTGCATTGAAGATTTATGTTCATTGAGCTTGCTTGTATATCTGTAATCACTCCTTAAACTAAGACTAATTGTGTGTGTGTTCGGTGCGGTAACTCCGAGTGTGGAATCACTGTTGGGGTGCGTCCCCCATCTTGGTGTGTGTGTGTGGTGCTGAGCACCGTGTTGAGGGTTCGCCCTCGTTTGTGTACTGGATTGCAGCGTGTTGAGCCTTATGCTCATGTGTGTGGTTTGCTGCCATCGTGCATCGTGTGGTGTATTTAGGGTTCATCCTTGTGTGCTACCTTGGGTAGCGTGTTAGTGAAGCCTTACGAGGTGGTGAGGGGTGGACGTAGGGTACCTGTCATTGTCCCGAACCACCTTAAACTTGTTGTGCATGTGTGATTGGTTGTGTGTATGCTCCTTCTCCTCTACCACCATTCACAGGATGGATTATTAATCATGTTGTTCATCGATGCTAGTTTTGTCTGAGCATACGGCTATTTAATAGTGCTAATTCCCCGTGTGCGATCTTATCTCTTGCACGTTTGTTGAGGTTTGATTGAGGAGATTTCAAGTTATTTTAATTGGACTTAATTTTTAGAGAGGGATCTATTTACCCTCCCTCTAGATCCGTGTCACTACATTGTGGGACCCAACATTACTTAACTCTTATAGGATCATGGCTGCTGAACTTGCTCAATGGCGTGACATGCAACGCACTGTCCAAGGTCTCACTCAGGTGCTACAACAAGTGGCACAGGGCGAAGCCAATCGGGGAGCATGAGATCTCTACTGTAGCTTTCGCAACATGAACCCACCAAAGTTCATTGGTTCGACCGACCCCGATGATGCCGAACACTGGATCAGGGAAATTGAACGTATATTCCGTGTCATGCAATGCATGGACGAAGAGAAAGTCTTATTAGCAACCTTCCAACTAGAGCGGGATGCTCACTTCTGGTGGGAGTCAATAGAGGCTACCTTACCCCATGAACAAGTTACGTGGGGCGAGTTCGTAGAGCATTTCAACAACAAATACTTCTGAGACTGTATTCAAGAAATTAAGGCCACGGAATTCGCCACCCTCAAGCAAAGGACCTTATCAGTGGCCGAGTACGAGGCTGAATTCTTTCGTCTGTCAAGGTATGCACCACACCTAGTGTGTACAGAGAAGATGAAGGCTAGGAGATTTCTCAATGGGCTTTGGCCACAATATATAACTCAATTAGCGCCGATGGACATTCAAGTCTACTCTAAACTGATAAGGCATCCACAATTATTAGAAGATGCCACAGAATTGTCTGACCGGATCCGTGGGAAGGACAAGAAGGAGCAAGTTACGAGCTCTGGCACATTCAAGCCGACCTTCAACAAGAAAAGAGCTAGCAATGGAGGAGATTCCTCCCAAGAGAAGAAGTTCAAAAAAAATAGCAAGCCCTTCTCCATTACTACCACATCTTTCAAAGAGGTGTGTAAACATTGTGACAAGGCCGACCATAAGGCCGAGGAATGTTGGAGGAGATTGGGAGCTTGTCTCCGTTACGGGAGCCGTGATCATCGGATTCCCGATTGCCCTCTACTTAATGATCAAGCCGGAGACGAGAAGCGCCCGGTGAAGAAGCAAGCACGTCCTGAAGCTCTTCAAGAGGCGGAGCAAGATGAAGGTGGACTGGCGGAAGGTACATTAAAGATTTGCTCTAAATCTGCTCGTGTCTTGTTTGATACCGACGCGACACATTCTTTTATTTCCAAGAAGTTTGCTGATCCATTACCTATGGAACCGGAGTGGATAAATTTTATTATTTCAACTCCTCTTGAAAACGAGTCTGAGATTTCCCACCATTATCTGAATTGTGAAGTTATGGTGAAAGGGAAAAATCTACCTGCCCATTTAATATGCCTAGACATGAAGGATTATGATGTTATACTAGGAGCCAATTGGCTATCCATACACAAGGCAGTTGTAGATTGTCGAAACGGCAAGGTAACTTTTAAAGAAATCCCAGAACTTGTCTACACTAGTCCTCGGAGTCGAAACAAGTCACCCCTTATTTCGGCCCTCCAAGCTACTCTTGAGAAAAGGATGTGTGGCTTTCATAGCATTTGTGACCGCCACAGAAGTGAAGGAGTCTAAGATAGAAGACATCCGAGTGGTTCGAGAGTTTCCCGATGTGTTCCCAGAAGATTTGCGCAGATTAACCCCACAAAGAGAAGTGGCCTTCACCATCGACCTTGTCCCTGGTGCTGGTTTAGTTTCTAAGGCACCTTATAGGATGTCCCCCGCTGAGCTCAAGGAATTAAAGGAGCAACTGATGGAGCTTTTGAAGAAAGGATTCATCAGGCCGAGCACTTCCCCGTGGGGAGCGCCCGTGTTATTTGTAAAGAAGAAGGATGGATCAATGAGACTTTACATCAATTATCGGCAATTGAACCACCTTACCATCAAGAACAAATATCCACTACAAAGATCGATGAATTATTTGATTAGATATTTGGAGCCAAGTATTTATCAAAGATTGATCTCAGGTCAGGATACCACCAACTGAGGATCAAAGATGAGGACATTCATAAGACCGCATTTCAGAGCAAGTATGGGCACTACGAATTTGTTATTATGCCTTTTGGACTAATGAATGCCCCTGCAGCCTTTATGCAATTGATGAATAGCATATTCAGGTCTCATCTGGATCAATTTGTAGTGGTCTTCATTGATGACATATTGATTTATTCGAAGACCGAAGAAGATCATGAAGAACACTTAAGGATTGCATTACAAATATTGAGGAATAATCAACTTTACGCCAAACTTAGCAAGTGCGACTTCTGGCTTGAGGAAGTGTCCTTCCTAGGGCATGTGATCTCGAAGGATGGGATTTCTATTGATCCGTCCAAAGTTGAGACTATGAAGACTTGGGAAAGACCAACCAATGCAACCGAGATCCAAAGTTTCTTAGGTCTAGCTAGTTATTACCATAGATTCATCAAGGACTTCTCCAAGATCGTTATCCATCTTACTAGGATGACCCGCAAGGAGATTCCCTATAGGTGGGATGAAGAATGCGTGAAGAGCTTTCAAGCCTTAAAGGATCATCTAACAACTGCCCCGGTCTTGGCATTACCAACTGAAGGGGAGAAATTCTAGGTATATACTGATGCGTCTGGCATTGGTCTCGGTTGTGTGTTAATACAACAAGGAAGAGGCATTGCTTACTCATCCCGACAATTAAAGAAGCATGATGAGAACTACCTGGTGCATGACTTAGAGTTGGCCGCAGTAGTATTTGCTTTAAATATCTGGAGACACTATCTCTACGGAGAACAATTCACTGTGTACTCCGATTACAAGAGTCTCAAATATCTATTCTCTTATAAGGAATTAAACATGACACAAAGACGTCGGCTAGAGTATCTCAATGATTTTCACTTCACAAATTAATACCATCCTGGAAAGGGTAATCCGATAGCCGATACCCTTAGTCGAAAGCCGAGAGCGTTATTGGCCAATTGTATGATCCAAGAATGGAAGTTACTGGAATAATTCTCTAAGCTGGATATAAGCATGGACAAGGAGAAAGGGTGTATAACCCTATCACACATGAGGATACCACCGGATCTACTCTCCGAAATCCAAGGACTTCAAGACAATGACCCGGTACTAGTAGAAATAAAAGGCAAGTTAGAAGAATAACCTGATTTCAAGCAAGCATCAGATGGAAGATTATTGTTCCGAGAAAGAACTTGTGTATCGGATTGTCCGGAATTAAAGAAAAAAATTTTAGAAGAAGCTTACCAATCAAGGTACACAATTCATCTTGGATCTACCAAGATGTACAAAGACTTGAAATGGACCTTTTGGTGGCCAAACATGAAAAGGGAGGTAGCGGACTTTGTGTCTCGCAGTCTCACGTGCCAGCAAGGCAAGGCGGAACCGGTGGCTTATGAATAAGATTGACATTATTAGCCACACTCCCCTCACTTATAGCCTCATGTGCATTAAGAATACTAATCAATTATTATTTCTGATGGGGAGTCAAATCAAAGGTGAAAATAGCTGGCATATCCCCCTCAGGTCCTAGAATCTCATAATGAAGAGGCTTCACTTTCCGGGGGAAGCATGAGCCCAAAATCTAATTCATCGAATGATTCATACATTATTGGACTAGGTTGAGGAGTCAGATCAAATGTGAAATTCTCTAATACGACCCCTTCATCAAAGTCATCAATCGAATGAAGATTATCAAACAACTTATCCAATAATGGGGTAGGTAGATTAAAGGTAAATGTTTCCAACCAGGCCCCTTCAACCAACTTATCAATCATTTTAAGATTATTCATCATATTATCCAACAATGGGGTGGTAGATTAAAGGTAAATTTTTCCAACCAGACCCCTTCACCATGTTCTTTAAAAGGAGGAGGATATTTAGAATACATCCCTATTAAATCATCAAGATTATTAATCACAAAGTAATCCTCCTCTTGATTTAAGGATGCCCCATCGAGAGTAAGATCATGGAAGTTACCCACCTCTTCATCTACCCAAGACAACAGTTTCATAATATCACTCAATTCCTTCTCCACTGGCACCTCTTCTTCTTCTTCTTCTTCTTCTTGAAACCTGATCTCTTCAAATTCAGGAAGGGAAATTTGTGATATTTGATCATTTTGACACACATCGCCTTCCTCTTCTTCTCTCCCCAATTTCAGATCATCAACTTCTTTAGAACTCTCTGCATAAGGGTAATGACGCTCCAGCTCCTCAAGCTTATCTTTTTGATCATCATCAAAACTATAGCTAACTCCCTCAAAAACTTCCTGATAAGACTCCTCTATATGTCCCACATGATGTAAATCGATAGTGATTTGAGTGTTATGATCTTGGGGAATCATAGATTGATCATAGTCAACATTACATAAATTTGATCAATAGAATTGAAACTTGAGTAGCCAAGCAATTGATCTTCCTCGATCCTCTTGATCTCCTTAGTGATCCTATCAATTCGCACTTGCACTTGGAGAGATTGATTTAGTTGGGCTTAGATGGCTTGATTTTGAGTCATGATGAATTGATAAAATTGATTAAAGCTCTCCTCCTTTTTGAGAGTTGGGCATGGAGAAGATAGAGTTGTAAGTTGAGAAGCAGAGTTCAAAGGATAAGAAGTTGAATAATGATTTGATTGATAGTGAGACAATGGGGTGGATGTGAGTTGTCCTCTATAGTGGGCTTGATCATGAAAGTTATTTGAAGATGGAGTCCAAGGTTGAAAGAATTGATCCGTGAGATTTTGTGTCACGCCCTGTACTCTATACCGTCGAGGTATTGTCCGCTTTGGCCTACCGACTTCACAGTTTTGTCCCTTCCTAACAATGGTCAGCTCCAGAATGGGGGACTTCCCGGGAGGTCACCCATCCCAGTACTACTCCCCATTAAGCACGCTTAACTTCAGACTGATCTGATACTTCAAAAGGCGTCTTGGTGATGTAGAGTACAACTTAGTTATATTTGAGGGTGTTACAATCTACCCCTCTTATATAGGCGACGTCCTCGTCGCGGGACACATATAGCATGTAATCAAACCCCCAGGCAGGTAGGACTCTAGAGGTGGCCCCTGTAGGCTCAAGAGGTGGCTCCCACTATGTAGCACTTTGTCCCATTACGGGTTCAAGAGGTGGCTCCCATAATGTAGCACTTTGCCCTCCATGCCACTTAGTTCCCACACTTCCGGCTGGGGTATAGCTCTGATATCATTCTGTCACGCCCTGTACTCTATACCGTCAAGGTATTGTTCGCTTTGGCCTACCGATCTCATGATTTTGTCACTTTCCAACAATGACCAGCTCCAGAATGGGGGACTTCCCGGGAGGTCACCCATCCCAGTACTACTCCCCATTAAGCATGCTTAACTTCAGAGTTTTTTTCAAGAACTGAGCTGATACTTCAAAAGACGTCTCGGTGATATAGAGTACGACTTAGCTATATTTGAGGGTGTTACATTTTGGCCATGCCTTGATAAGAATCCCAAGAACTATTATGTTATCCTCCCCCATGAGAATCATAAGAAGGTATGGAGGGTCTCTGAGCAATTTAGGTTTGTTCTTAGGGGCGAAATGAATTATAGGGCCCATGAAGGAATTGAGTGGATTGGATATTCTTCTTCTAGAAACATCTCTTACTTTTGTTCACAGGAGGAAGGTCTTAAATAATCCTTCGGTCTGGGACCCACGAGCTCACGCACTGGGCGTGTGGATGGCTCGTTCCTGCCAAGAAGCTTCAGGAAGCTCTCAGCCACGTGTCAGAATCTCAATGCTTAGCTATCTTGGCAGTTTCTATCCATAATGATCTGCCTTGGATCACGTGCACTCCTGGGATCATGTGCTTGACTTAAGTTCCTGTCAGAAATATGAAAGCCATTTCATCAAACACATTGTAGGTGAAACTAACCACAAATCACATAAGTGTATATACACTTATGCACAGAGTCTGTAGTCCAATAGTGCAATTGTGCACGAGCCTTATAAACACTAGTGTGATGTCTGCACAGACCCAGTGGCAATGGTGAAGACATATGCACAGGCTTTAAGCAACGTATGGGAAAGTGTTCATAGACCTAGAGGGGCACAATGTGAGACGTGCATAGACTTAAAGTATAGGCACGGCAAGACATGCACAAACTTACAGTATGCATTCATAGAGTATGCATCGACTTAATCTCGACTGTCATAAAGTGATGCATAGATCTTGTCACCCACAGAAATTTAAGTATGCACAGCCTAGGTGACGTGCATGGACAAAAGTGCATGGATCCTATTATGAGCAAACACAAGTGTGCACCGCCCTTACGACTGCTAGCATGAAGAATGCACAGACCTAACAACAAATAGCATGAAAGACATGCACAAACTTTGGTAGCATGTGAGCAAATGTGCACAGGCCAACATGGTCCATGAGGAAGATGTGCATCGACTATATAGTAACACATTATAAGGGTGCACTAACTTAAATGCTCGCAGCAACATGAGTTGCACAGACTCTATGTGCATTCAGCAACAGAAGTTGCATAGAGTTGATTAGTGCAAGATAGAATTGCACTGACCGCGTGAATGCATACAATGCAAATTGCACCGAGTACAGTCTTGCACATGCCAGATATGCATCGACTGTAATCTCCACAGTGCGATCTTGCACCGACTTGGCTACTGTGCTGCACAAGAATTGCACCGACATGATGCTAACCGGATACACGGATTGCACCGACTTACATCTGCCAAGGCAGTGTGCTTGGACTTGAATGCACAGACCTAAATGCTCATGAACAGTGACATGCACTGATTTTGCTGTGTAGTCTAACTAAGATGTGCACGAACTTTGGCCTTAGACAAATGACCCTGCACAGACTTAAACACCGAGGAGCACTGACTTAGCCTGCTGAACCATGAGTATGCACCGACATAATGTGCTAAACGTAAGTGAATGTATTGACCTTGAAATGCACATTGATGAGGTCTGCACGGACCTTGATCCCTACAATGCTTATGAGCTAAAGTGCAGCCAACAAACTATACCGAGATGCATTGACACTGAACAATTGCGCTGGCCTAACATGTATTCAGACTGAACAGTGGATATGCAAAATATACAATCAATCAATATCAATCAATCACTTATTTCATGCAGACATATAATGACTCATAGTGTTTGCTATCATCAAAACCACAGGGGCACAAAAAAAATCAATACACCACGTGGCTATCGCGAAGAAGAAAAATGGGCAGATACGGATATGCGTTGATTTCTGAGATCTGAACAAGGCCTGCTGCAAGGATGACTTTCCAGTACCGATAACGGAGGTCATTGATTGATGCCACGACTGGCCATGAAGCACTGTCATTTATGGACGGGTTGTTCGGGTATAACCAGATATGGATCGCGGGACATGACCGGGTCCACACCGCCTTCCGAACTCCCAAGGGCATTTATCACTACAAGAGGATGCCGTTTGGACTGAAGAACGCCAGTACAACTTACCAGCGGGAAATGACCAAAATATTTGATGAACTGCTCTATCACAAGGTCGAGTGCTATATAGATGACCTGGTAGTCAAGACCAGAATGAAAGAAGACCATCTACAGGAGCTCTGAGTTGTATTTTAGAGGCTCAGGCAGTATGAATTAAAGATGAACCCCATGAAGTGTGTGTTCGGAGTATCGAACAGAAAATTATTGAGATTCATTGTCAGATATTGGGGAATTGAGATAGACCCCATAAAGATCAAGGCAATCCTGGAGTTACCCCCGCCAAGGAACCTCTCTGAGCTGAGATCTCTACAAGGGCGCCTGGCATACATCCAGCGATTCATATCTAACTTGTCAGGGCGATACCATCCGTTTCACAAGCTAATGATGAAAGATGTTCCTTTTTATTGGGACGAAGAATGCCAGACAGCCTTTGACAAGCTGAAGGATTATCTGAAGACTCCTCCAGTGCTGGGTGCACCGATGAAAGGATGGCCGCTAATCCTCTACATAGCAGCCACGTACAACTCCCTGGGGGCAATGCTAGCCCAGAACAATGAAGAAGGGAAGGAACAAGACCTCTACTATCTCAGTCGGATATTAGTCAGAACTGAGGAGAAATACACCTTTATCGAGAAGATCTGCCTGGCAGTGGTCTTCGCAGTCAAGAAGCTTCGACACTATATGCTGTCGCATGAAATTAAGCTGATTTCCAAGGTGGATCTACTTAAATATATCATGTCCCAACCGGCACTCAAAGGCCGCCTAGGCAAATGGGCGGTGACTCTTATGGAGTTTGATATCTCCTACGTGCCGCAAAGGGCCGTCAACGGCCAAGCCATCGCAGACTTCTTCGCTGAGCATCCAGTACCAGAAGATTGTCCGCTGGAGTCAAAGCATCCTGAAGATGAGACCCTAGATGTCAACCAAGTACAGCCCTCATTGTGGCAGTTATACTTTGACGGCACATCCAGGATTGATAGCCCGACAATTGGATCAGCTAGAGTCAGGGCAGGGGCAGGCATAGTCCTGGAATCTCCAAAAGGAGAAGTCATATATACATCAAGTTCAATAAACAAACCCTATACAAATAATGAAGCGGAATACGAAGCCCTAATAATCAGGCTGCAGATCGCTCTATCCATGGAGATTCAAATGTTGGAAGCATTCGGGGATTCCATGCGAGTAATAAAACAGTTGGAAGGAGAGTTCGACGTACGGAAGTAGGAACTCCTCCCTTACTACCAGCTAGCACTCCGCCTAATGGCAAGGTTCTATTTCATCAGCATCAAGCACATCAACCGAGGAAAGAATGCTCAGGCAGATGCCGTTGCAAAGCTGGCTAGCTCCTTGGAAGTTCCGCTGGATACCAGCCTGAACATAACAGCAATAAACCGACGACAGGTCCCCAGCGTAACAGAGGCCATGGCTGATGAACAAGAAAATGAAGCAGCGGCTGTCGAAGAAATCCAACAGCCCGATTGGCGGGAGCATCTCCTACGTTGGTTTCAACACCAACAGCTCCCGAAGGAAAAAGAACAAAGAATGAAACTCTTGAGGGTCAAAGACTCTTATGAAATGAGGAACAGAACTTTGTTCCGGATAATGGCGGATGCTCAAAAGAAGATCTTACGCCGCTACTTGTCTCCGGTAGAAGCCTGGAAAGTAATGCAAGAAGTCCATGCCGGGTCAGCCGGGGTACATCAGGCCGGTCCAAAAATGAAGATCGAAATAAAGAAGCTGGGCTATTACTAGCCCTCTATCTTTAATGATTGTTGCAAGTTTGCTAAATCTTGTCAGAAATGTCAATAGCACGCCAATGTGTTAAGAAGACCGCCGGTGCCACTACGCCCCACCCTACCAACTTGGCTGTTTGCTCAATGGGGCACGGACGTGGTAGGACCTTTGCCAGCATCGTCATCAGGGTGCAGATACATCTTAGCCGCCACAGATTACTTCTCCAGATGGGAAGAAGCAATAGCGCTAAGAGAAGTGATAGGAGAATTGGTCATCAGATTCTTCCGGCAGAATATAATATTCTGGTTTAGAGTCCTCAGCCTAATTATCTCTGACAATGGCAGCCATTTCAAAAACCAAAAGGTTTATCGACTGGCTGATAAGTACAAGATCGATTGCAGAACATCATCTCCCTACTACCCCCAAGCCAATGGGCTCATAGAGGCCTTCAACAAAACGTTGTGCACTTTACTAGCGAAGACTGTCAATTCCAACAAAAAGGATTGGGAAGAAAGGATGTACGAGGTGCTTTGGGCCTATCGTATAGTTTATAAAACCCCAACTGCCTGCTTACCATTCTCCCTTGTATATGGGTCAGAGGCGGTGGTGCCAATTGAATTGGAAGTCCCATCGCTTCGAGTCGCCATCCAGCATGGGTTGGCTAGTAGCGAACAAACCAATATAGAAATAAGATTGGAAGAGCTCTTCGAGCTCGAAGGAAAGCATCTTCTAGTGCAACAAAATATCCAACTCTACCAAGCTCGCATGGCCCGCGCCTTCGATAAGCTGGTCAAAGGACGAGAATTCAAGAAAGGTGACCTGGTAATGGTTAAAAGAAGAGAAGTGATGGCCTCCAACCCTAAGGGGAAATTGGTTAAAAACTGGGTCGGACCATATATTGTCTTCCGAGTATACGAAGGGGGTGCCTACGTTCTTATAGATCACAAGGGAGTAGTTCAGTTCTCCCCTCTTAATGGGAAACATATGAAGCTGTACCACGTAGTCCCACCAACATTCCCGGAATGACCGAAACCTACTTTGGCCTAGTGGCATTCCGCCTTGGCCAAGCTCTTTCAAATGTCCAGCCAGCTCTGACTGATTACCAGACCATTGGTCTGCAATCCCGGGAACATCCACGACAAGCACTAAACTTGGGATCCTTTAGAGACCTGCATACATCCATCAGGGACACCACCTACATACAATACTGCAATTACGGACCTTACATCCAAATCAACGAAAATCCTTCCTTTACGTTAGCATTAATCCCTTGCTAACGAATAAACCCCCTTTTCGGCGCAAGACATCATGTCCCAGCTGACATGCTTACAATACTGCCATTACGAGCCTTACGTCCGAATCGGTGAAAACTCTTCCTTTGCGTTAGCATTATCCCTCGCTAACGAATAAACCCCCTTTTCGGCGCAAGACCTCGTGTCCCAGCCGACTGCTTACAATACTGCCATTACGGGCCTTAAGCCCGAATCGGCATAGAAACTCTTCCTTTGCGTTAGCATTATCCCTTGATAACGAATAAACCCCTTTCTGGCGCAAGACTTAGTGTCCCAGCCGACTTTCTTACCATATTGCCATTACAGACCTTACGTCCAAACCGGTGGAAATCTTTCACTTGCATTAGCATTGTCCCCCTACTAATGAATAAACCCCCTTTCGGCGCAAGACTTCATGTCCGAGTGATGCGGGACGGGACCACGGACATGACTTGAATGAGGAATGCAATCCTCGGACTCTAGGTGAGCTCGTGATTGTCCCTTAACGAGGGAAGCGTCGGACGTTCACGGTTGAGAAATCGGCAAGAGCTAGGGTGGTCAATTCGCACTTTCGTGCCCGGATCGGGTCACGGGACGGTCACGCTCTCTCTCTCGCAGCAGCGGTGATATGAAAATATAGCGAGCTAGGTCCTAAAACATGCTCTCTAGCAGTGGCATATAAAGCATATATAAAATAAAGCAAAATGCCAAGTAAGGGAGCGAATGCGATACCTCCACGCGCTCGGCGTGGGGAAGACGGACCCGGCCAAAACTCGTACTCTCGGAACAATTATTACACAATGATGACCGCAATGAAATATCACCCACTCCACGCAGGGAGGTAAAGGGCTACACAAATGGGCCCGGGAGGACCGATTCCGGGTTGACGGGCGGCTTCACGCGTAGCTTCGGCCGCACCCGTACTCGCAACCGTGGGGCCCACCTGCTGTCCGGAGGGGCCGTGTGGGACCCAGTTGCACCCGTACTCCCTAGGATGGCGGCACGCTGGAACGTCGACCGGAGGCCGGGCGGCTCCGTTCGGCACCAGTCGGGATAACCGGCCACGGATCTGCCGGTTCTGTTTTCAGGCACGCGCTCCGGCGAGAATGGACGCTGTGATCAATGCCGATGTCGGATCGGGGTGCATGAGCTATCGTTGGAAAGCTCTCTTGAAGTACTTTAATCTAGGTCTGGAGATCGGACCAGGATCTGCACGGATCTGGGCTTTATTGAATTTTTGAGTTCCTTTTGTACAGTGCCCGAAATCTCAGAACAGTAGAGGAGTTGTCTGAGAACTGCCATTGACCGTGAGGTAGATGTCCGATGCAGCTCCTGAGCTCTTCAAAAAAGTTGTATAAAATTGAACAAGGAAGACGGAAATAGTTTTTGTGACAAGTTTGGAGGTGGCTACGAATTGTTATGATTTTTCTACTAGCAGTTGGTCGGATTTGGAAACTGGCTGACAGCACTGCAGATGGCTCTGAAAATGAATTTGGAAAAAAGGATGGATGGCTGATAAAAAATCAGGAAAACTCATGGAGTGAGGGGACGGTGGGTGGAAAATCCAATAAAATTGGGGTTTCTTGGAAAAATCAAAAAGATGGTCGGAGGGGGGAATTACAGGGGTGCTGTCACACAGATCTGAAACTGGACAGAACTGGGAGACAGAAATACACGAAATTTGAAAAATAGTAAATGATGGAATTTGGACGGGATGTTTTTTGTGGAGGTGGGGATTGAAGATAGGAACACACCATAAAATTTTCAGACCAAGAAGAGGTCGTGGCTGATAGTAGGAATTCCCAGAAGAAGCTTATGTTGGCTGAAGATAGAACTTCGACGGTGGCTCGATGGCGGCTTGTTGGCGGCACGAACGGCGGCGGCGGCGGCACAGATCACAACCATAGATTGAGGGGAGGGGATAGAGATGAAACCACTCTAGAATTGGGGGTTGGAGGAGATGAACACCAGGGGAGAGGGGAGGGGCACAAGAAGCACTCTTGATTTTCCAACAATTTACTCTTCATTAATGCAAACAAATGGAAAATACAACCTTTTATATGCTATGTATCTAATCAAATGTAGACCCTTGGATCTAGGGATGGGGAATGGAGGGCTGGGATGAAGTGTGAATAACACACACAAAAATAATAAAATAATAAGGGGAGGGGCGCCCCCTTGACCAAGAGGGGACAAGTTGGAAGGGTAGGTAGCCTACCTTGGAAAATTTACCCCCTTTGTCTCCCATGTGGTCAATTGGCATTCAACCCTTCTAGATGGCCACCTAGGATGGTTGACCAGCCCCACATGAATGACATGGACCAATGGGAAAGGGCTGAGGGCCCCCTTGCTGGTCCTACTGGTAAATTACATAGAAACCCATACAATCCGTGGGAATGACGCATTGGCTTACAAAGCCGTACAATTGCCCATATACTTTCCCATGGATATACAAATAAACTAAAGGACATAAATGCAAAATAAAATGTACATGCTCGGCGTTGATTCCCATCAACTCTCCCCGGGTGGGAGGAACTCGACCCCGTCGAGTAGGGGTATGGATGCCCGAGTACTCCGGCGGATCGGTCACCGTGCCAAGTAGCGCGGGTATGCTCCACTCCAAGTGACCGTCACCTGCTCATTCCATATATACTCGATATGCACAAACTGCTATGGGCTAGAGGTGGACACTCCGAATGGGGCACTCTCAAAATGGGAGGAGGCGGCTCGAAGACTCACTAGGAATCACCGCTGGGTCCCTGTAGGTGACTAGATCCGGGTGTAGATAGAGAACCGATCCCATACTCGTCGAGTGAGTCCAATCGCCTCTTACTCATAAGAGAATGACAACGAGCTGACACAAGACACATGTAGACTCACCATGCACTAACACACATATGCAAACCACACAAATAAGAAACAGACTCATGCATGACTCTAGACAAATCTATGGTTAGTCCGACCCGTACATGGATGACGGCGGGCCAGGACACCCGAATGTGTGCCATGCATGCATTTGACGTAGCCAGTGGTTGACGTCATGGGGAACTTCTAGACACCCTACGATGCACCAATCATGGACGTTAGGTTTGGATGTGGGAAGTCCGGGAGGTGCGGGTGGTCTAGATGGATCGGGGAAACCAAAGTTTTCATTACCCCCAAATGAAGGTTCGGACCTATGACTATGTGGAGTTTGCTTGGCCCGAGTGGAAAAGGTGGGATAGTGAACTCCGCGGAAGAAGTGGAGTGAGTATGAAAGCTCGGGAGGTTCACTAGTGACGGGGTCAAAAGGGACGAAGAAGGTATGACCCCATGAAGTGGGTTCCCCCATGACTCGGTCCTAATTTAAGAATTCATAATCACCGTCATACATTGTGAGCGGTGGGACGACGGACATGTGTAGAAAATAAGATTCCTCCCTTGGGAAAAAGGGAATGAAGTCGAACTCGGTCGGCATCGGGAGGAGTAGAAGAATATCCATGGTGACACACCCCACGGTGCACACGGAGGTAATGGACCCTAAGGCCGGATGGGTGAAGCTAAGACTAGCAGGTTGGTCAAAGCCTCGGGCCAAAAGATGCGTCAACTTCCATTGTGAATCTAATCCCATAATAAGGTCATCCAAACTATCGACATGGTGACTAGACCGAAAAGTTGTGTGGTAGGAGTTGACGGACTCCAATGGTAGGGTAGGGTCCATAGACGGGTAGGGAAGTGGGACCAAGCCATCTTTGAGCCAACTAAGAAGTGGCTCGGCTATGTATAGTGTACCCGTAAGAAACACGGGCGGCTCGGGATGAGGTGGCTTCAAGCATAATGGTTCCGAATGTGGAGTGGGTCGCTGGGGTTGGGTGGCTGGACATACGAGGGTGATCTTGCCGGGTAGGTATGGTGGGTATAAGGTGCAAGTCCTCTTGCCCCAATCAAGATTGGCTCTTCGTTCTCCTAACCACGTTTGCCATAAAATGATGCATGAACCAACAAGTGTGCCGATCCTGCACCATGCGCCATCGGTGTAGAGAATAGAGCCGATCCTCCTATAGAACTCAACACAAGCAAAATCACCATTGCGGACAATCTCGCCTGTCTTGGAGAGAGACTCCACGATGTCAAGAGAAACCCAATTATCTGACTCCCTATCGGTAAAATGGAGTTCTGTTGTGGACCCATTGGGTAGAGTGGCTTTCATAATGAGAGGGGTAAACCAGGCCTTGGCTTGGGCCACCAGGGATGACCATTTGGATGCATGGTCTTGGGGAACGGCCATGGGTAGCGGACATGGACATGCATACACACGGTGACAAGACACTAGACCGACTATGCAAGTTTGGAATGCATGCACACTAAGGACCCGAGACGTAAACCAAGACTCGGTACGTGGCGGAGATAACCGATCCGAAGACCACTCGCGCAAGTGTGCGGCCTTCCCGATAGGCGTAGCCTAACGTTCGGACAACACCTTTTGATATACCGAGTTATTGGGATGCAATGCAAAAGACACACTTTTTTTTGTTTTAAAACAATGATGACCCTAAACACGACTTAGACAATGACTAATGACTAGACGTAAATGACACTCTTTTTTTTTCATTTTGACACCCTAGACTCAAACTCGCTCTGATACCAAATTGATGCGGGACGGGACCACGGACACGACTCGAATGAGGAATGCAGTCCTTGAACTCTAGGTGAGCTCGTGATTGTCCCTTAACGAGGGAAGCGTTGGACGTGCGCGGTTGAGAAACCGGCAAGCGCTAGGGTGGTCAATTCGCACTTTCGTGCCCGGATCGGGTCACGGGACGGTCACGCTCTCTCTCTCGCAGCAGCGGTGATATGAAAATATAGCGAGCTAGGTTCTAAAACATGCTCTCTAGTAGCGGCATATAAAGCATATATGAAATAAAACAAAATGCCAAGTAAGGGAGCGAATGCGATACCTCCACGCGCTCGGCGTGGGGAAGACGGACCTGGCCGAAACTCGTACTCCCGGAACAATTATTACACAATGATGACCGTAATGAAATATCACCCACTCCACGTAGGGAGGTAAAGGGCTACACAACTGGGCCCGGGAGGACCGATTCCGGGTTGACGGGCGGCTTCACGCGTAGCTTCGGCCGCACCCGTACTCGCAACCGTGGGGCCCACGTGCTGTCTAGAGGGGCCGTGTGGGACCCAGTCGCACGGCTGTAGTGGGGACGCTTGGGGAAGCTCTCCCTGGGATGGCGGCACGCTGGAACGTCGACCGGAGGTCGGGCGGCTCTGTTCGGCACCGGTCGGGATAACCGGCCACGGATCTGTCGGTTCTATTTTCAGGTGCGCGCTCCGGCGAGAATAGACGCTGTGATCAATACCGATGTCGGATCGGGGTGCATGAGCTATCGTTGGAAAGCTCTCTTGAAGTACTTCAATCAAGGCCTGGAGAACAGACCTGGATCTGCATGGATCTGGGCATTATTGAATTTTTGAGTTCCTGTTGTACAGTACCCGAAATCTCAGAACAGTGGAGGAGTTGTCTGAGAACTGCCGTTGACCGCGAGGTAGATATCCGATTCAGCTCCTGAGCTCTTCATCACAGTTGTATTAAATTGAACAAGGAAGACGGCAATATTTTTTGTGACAAGTGTGGAGGTGGCTACAAATTGTTATGATTTTTCTACTATCAGTGGATCGGATCTGGAAACTGGCTGACAACACTGTAGATGGCTCTGAAAATGAATTTTGAAAAATAGATGGATGGCTGATCAAAAATCAAGAAAAATCATGGAGTGAGGGGACGGTGGGTGGAATATCCAATAAAATTGGGGTTTCTTGTAAAAATCAAAAAGATGGTCGGAGGGTGGAATTACAGGGGTGATGTCACATAGATCTGAAACTGGACAGAATTGGGAGACAAAAATACATGAAATATTAAATGATGGAATTTGGATGGGAGTTTTTTTGTGGAGGTGGGGATTGAAGATAGAAACACACCATAAAATTTTCAGACCAATAATAGGTCGTGGATGATAGCTGGAATTCTGAGAAGAAGCTTTTGTTGGCTGAAGACAGAACTTCGACGGTGGTTCGGTGGCGGCTTGTTGGCGGCACGAACGGCGGCGGCGGCGGCACAGATCACAACCAGAGATTGAGAGGAGGGGATAGAGATGAAACCACTCTAGAATTGGGGGTTGGAGGAGATGAACACCAGGGGAGAGGGGAGGGGCACAAGAAGCACTCTTGATTTTCCAACAATTTTCTCTTCATTAATGCCAACAAATGGAAAATACAACCTTTTATATGCTATGTATCTAATCAAATGTAGACCCTTGGATCTAGGGATGGGGAATGGAGGGCTGGGATGAAGTGTGAATAACACACACAAAAACAATAAAATAATAAGGGGAGGGGCGCCCCCTTGACCAAGAGGGGACAAGTTGGAAGGGTAGGTAGCCTACCTTGGAAAATTTACCCCCTTTGTCTCCCATGTGGTCAATTGGCATTCAACCCTTCTAGATGACCACCTAGGATGGTTGACCGGCCCCACATGAATGACATGGACCAATGGGAAAGGGCTGAGGGCCCCCTTGCTGGTCCTACTGATAAATTACATAGAAACCCATACAATCTGTGGGAATGACACATTGGCTTACAAAGCCGAACAATTGTGCATATACTTTCCCATGGATATACAAATAAACTAAAGGACATAAATGTAAAATAAAATGTACATGCTCGGCGTTGATTCCCATCACCGAGCCAACCTTCTTACAACATCGCCATTACGGACCTTACGTCCAAACCGGCGGAAATCCATCATTTGCATTAGCATTGCCTTCTTGCTAACAAATAAACCCCTTTCTGGCAAAAGACTTCGTGTCCTAGCGAGCTTTCCTACAATACTGCCATTATGGACCTTACGTCTGAATCGACGAATGCTCTTCCTTTACGCTGGCATTGTCCCCCTGCCAACGAATAAACCCCTCTTTATCGGCGCAAGGCCCCGTGCCTCAGCCGGTAGCCATCTGCTGCCCCCAATGATCGAATATCGCATTTCGACCCGTCAACATTCTTCTGCCACATGTTCAAACAAAAGATATATACATATATATATATATATATATATATATATATATATAAAAGAAGAAGAAGAAAATGAAAAATGATGCTTAAAATAGAGGTGCGCCGCCGGCCTCGTTCCTACACTAGGGCGAGGGCAAAAATGTGTTGAGTAGTGGACAGCGGATCAAGAGGGGAGGGGTGAATAGATCTGCCCCTCTTTTCGCAATGCAACCCTCTATATAGCCAGTTAAAAGCAATTGTAGCGGAATACAACTAGCTTAGCGACGTATAAAATGATTTGCTTAGACATATAATTTCACAATATGGATATTGAACCTAAGCATGCATCTAAAATAAATCAATCACACAATCAAACCACAACACAAAGGATTTTAAGGTGGTTCGGACTGAATCTCGAGTCCTACGTCCACCCCTCACCAAATCCGGTGAGGCTCCACTAGTGCAACGTACTAAACCCCAAATCGAAAAAACCTCTGATTGCCTTCCTACTAACCGTAGGTAGGGACGTCAACACCGCAGATCGGAGAACTTCTGATTACCTTCCTACTAACCACCGGTAGGGATGATCTTCAGTTTCGATTGTTTGAAAGAAATGGAAAGAGAATAAATATCAAGCTATTCAAACAAGATATGGAATATGCTAAAAAAGAAAAATCTTATCTGAGATTGCCGGAGCTTGAATCGAATGCTTCAATGGTGTCTTTATCCTTGAGAGATGATCTTCCTTGAGTTGATGAAGAAGACTATGGATGTAGCTTCGATCTTCCTTTTGATCTTCTTGAGTTGATGAAGAAGATGAAGGATGCAACTTTATCTTCTCTTGGCTTGGGCTTGATCTCCTCTTGAAGAAGCTTGAATCACTTGAGGATGAAGAAGCTTCTTCCCGTAAAATTGTTCACAGCTACATTACTCTAACTCCTCTCCCTTAAACACACCATTGTAGCCTCCCTTGAATCCCCTTGAAGTATTAGGATTTATAACCCTCCTTGTGTTGGTTTTATGGACTTTGAATGGTCCTTGGACATCCTTCAGACCAGATCCACAATCCATGGGGGATTGGGTGACTTTGGGGTTAAACAAATCCATGGAGAATGGCCCTTCTCGAAGTGGAAAACAAAGTTAATAATTGATGGCTCGGGGCTGGCGGTCGACCTGTAGAAGCTGGCGGTCGACCGCTACTGAGAAACGCTATAGGCGGATGGTCCCTGGAATTTCCGGTCAACCGCTACTGGGCTGGCGGTCGACCGCCACTGAGACTCGTGTAGACTGGGAGCTGCTAGCTAGGGCGGTCTACTGCCCCTGTGCTGCCGGTCGACCGCCAGTTGGGCAGACCCCGAGTTTTCCCAGGTCGGTATGTTAACCTCTTTAGCTCCGTCGCTTGAGTCCTTTAGCAGTCCGTTCTCATCTGTGGCATCAACCTTTACTGTCTTGAAGATTTTTATTGATTATATCGCTCCTATAATCAAAATTTTGTTCCGGGGGCTCCGCCCCCGGAAACCCCCGCAAGCGGCCCTGCCCCTTTGACCCCCGCGACCTGACCGGGCAGGTCGATCCCCGCGACCTGACCGCGCAGGTCGATCCCCGCGACCTGACCGGGCAGGTCGATCCCCGCGACCTGACCGCGCAGGTCGATCCCCGCGACCTGACCGCGCAGGTCTATCCGCGTGCGAGGGCGCAATCATTGAGCTTTCACTATTGCCATATCCACTCCATTCCTTGGCATATCTGTCATGAAAGAACATCAAATAGTTTAGTCATATAAGAGTGGTAAAATATCAATGACTTATAGTGTTTAGCCATTATCAAAACCAAGAATATCAAATAACTCAAATGACCACAGGATGATGTCGAATGACCCAAGTGACCACAAGATGACTCAAATGACCATATGGGCACAACATTATCCCCATTTTTGATGATGGCAACACTATGAGTCATTATGTGACAGTAATATCCAAGATGGCAAAGTTTATGACATATGCGACATGTGCAGCTCAAGATCCATGATAGTGAAAGCATGTGAATGCGGATATGTATGCATGGATGATCAAAGCATGTGAATGCTATGCACAAACCCCTATCACATATGCAGACTCAAAGCTCACAAGGTTCTCTCCCCCGTGGACTCTCTCCGTCCACAATTCACTCTCTTCCGTGGACTCTCTCCGTCCACAATTCACTCTCTCCACTCCATTCCTTGTTCATTTATTGGCTTATCTGTCATGAGCAAAACATCACGTATGTCAGTCATATGAGAGTGGAAAATAACAATGACTTATAGTGTTTAGCCATTATCAAAACCATGAATATCAAATAACTCAAATGACCACAGGGGCACAACAAAATGCCTATAACTCGGTTGTGGTGAAAACCCGAAAGGGCACTCCAGGCAAAATTGGGTACCCTGCTACGTGAAAACCCGAAAGGGCATGTGGCCAAAAGCAAGAGGGGGCTGGCTTCGGCAAAAACCCGAAAGGGCGCTTAAGCCAGTAATGTGGTAATTTAAAGTTCCTCTTCACCCTCATCCTAATGAAACTCCGAAAAGGACGATCACCACAAGTCCCGCCGGAGATCTTTTCTCTCTACAAACCAGTGTTCGACCCTTGTCATCATCGGCAGGATCGGTCGACGTTCCCCTTAACTTGGACCTTCTGTCCTTGTTAATGAATATATTTTCGCTTCGACATTTAGCCAATGTCGATGAACAAACCAGTGTTTGACCCTTGTCATCATCGGTAGGATCGGTCGACGTTCCCCTTAACTTGGACCTTCCGTCCTTATTAATGAATATACTTTTGCTTCGACATTTAGCCATTGTCGATGAACAAACTACTGTTCGACCCTTGTCATCATCGGCAGGATCGATCGACGTTCCCCATAACTTGGACCTTCCATCCTTGTTAATGAATATATTTTTGCTTCGACATTTAACCAATGTCGATGAACAAACTAGTGTTCGACCCTTGTCATCATCGGCAGGATCGGTCGACGCTTCCCATAACTTGGACCTTTCGTCCTCGTTAATGAACAAACATATACTTTTGCTTCGGCATTTAACCAATGTCGATGAACAAACTAGTGTTTAACCCTTGTCATCATCGATAGGATCGGTCGACGCTTCCCTTAACTTGGACCTTTCGTCCTCGTTAATGAACAAGCATATCTTTTGCTTCGGCATTTAACCAATGTCGATGAACAAACCAGTGTTCGACCCTTGTCATCATCGGTAGGATTGGTCGACACTTCCCTGAACATGGACCTTTCGTCCTAGTTAATGAATAAACCAGTGTTCGACCCTTGTCATCATCGGCAGGATTGGTCGACGTTCCCCTTAACTTGGACCTTCCATCCTTGTTAATGAATATATTTTTGCTTTGACATTTAGCCAATGTCGATGAACAAACCTGCATTCGACCCTTGTCATCATCGGCAGGATCAGTCGACGTTCCCCTTAACTTAGACCTTCCGTCCTTGTTAATGAATATACCTTTGCTTCGGCATTCAACCAATGTTGATGAACAAGCTAGTGTTCGACCCTTGTCATAATCGGCAAGATCGGTCGGCGTTCCCCTTAACTTTGACCTTCCGTCCTTGTTAATGAATATATGTTTGCTTCGGCATTTAACTAATGTCGATGAACAAACCGGTGTTCGATCCATGTCATCATCGGCAAGATCGGTCCACCCTTTCCTTTAACTTGGACCTTTCATCCTCGTTAATGAACGAACATACCTTTGCTTCAACATTTAACCAATGTCGATGAACAAACTAGCCCTCGCCCTTGTCACCATCGACAAGACCAGTCAGCATCTCATTAGCCTGGACTTCCCATCCGCTGGAAACAAACAAGCCCTCGTCTACCCTGGTTTCATCCCGTGAATTAAGTTTCAAAAAAAAAGAAAAAAAATGAAGAAGAAATAAAAATGAGGCTTAAAACAGAGGTGCCTCGCCAGACTTGCTTCTACACTAGGGAAAAGGGAAAAACGGCTATAACCTGGCTGTGGCGAAAACCCAAAAGGGCGCTGTAGGCAAAATTGGGTACCCCGTCATGTGAAAACCCGAAAGGGCGCGTGGGTAAAAGCAAGAGGGGACTGGCTTCGGTGAAAATCTGAAAGGGTGCTTAAGTCAGTAATGTGGTAATTTGAAGATCCTCTTCACCCTTACCCCAATAGAACTCCAAAAGGGGTAATCACCATGCAGCCACATTGGAGATCTACCCTCCCCTTAACCTGGGCCTTACGTCCTCGTTAATGAATAACCTATCTTTGCTTCGGCATTTATCCAATGCCGATGAACAAGCTGCCATTGACCCTTGTCATCATCGGCAAGACCGGCCAACATCCCCCTAACCCGGGCCTTACGTCCGCGTTAATGAATAACCTATCTTTGCTCCGGCGTTAATCCTATGTCGATGAAGAAGCTGCCATTGACCCTTGTCGTCATCAGTAAGACCGGTCAATATCCCCTTAACCCGGGCCTTACATCCGTGTTAATGAGCAAACCTCCCTTTGCCTCGGCCTTAAACCCGTGCCAACGAACAAACCTATCGTCAACCTTTGCCGCCTACGGCAAGGTCTACAAATAAAGCTCTAGCTCTACCCTCTGGCCCCTGATGGCCCGTAAACCTCTCTTCTTATCCCCTGGCGCTCGGCCTAGGCAGATCAGTGGTCCCGAGGAGAAGTTGTGTCATGGTGGAGTGAACCCCTCGCCCCTCCCCTGAAGGTGTAAGTGCTCTCCTGCCCTAGCAACTGATATACCTTGGATTAAATAAATTAGTTTGGCAAGCAGATGTGCAAAATAAGACAACGAAAGTTTTCCATTGAAACATAAAAGGAAAGGTACATCTCACCCGTAGCACCCCCCCGGAATACGTGAAGGTTCCCAAAAAGGAGAGAAAATAATAAAGCTATTACAGGGAGCGATGGAAGATGTCCTCGAACTCCGACAGCCCTAAAGACGGGTGATGGGCCAGCTCCTTTAAGCGGGTTTCCTCGGCCTACAGTCGCGCCAATTTCTCCTCAAGCGATGTGGCATGTCCTTCTACCAGCTCAACCGCATCTATATGTTGGACCCACAGCCGTTCTGACACTCCAGTTCTACTTGGGCCTAGTCAAGTTTGGCACGAAGCTCAGTTATCTGAGCCTTCAAAGAAGCCCGACGTTGACTAGAGTCATCCACAACATCCCGCATTTGTCGGGAAGTTCCCCTCGATGACTGGAGAGCAGTCTGACACTCTGCCCTTTCGAATCTTGTGGCCGTCATGTGGTCTATCAAGCTATCGCCGATGAATTCCCTCCTGTTCACGTGCTTCAAGAGCAGAACTACTCGCTGCACCCAATCATCCATGGGATAGCCAAAAGCCAGCAAGGAGCAGGAGAGGTGTTCTGTAAGGCCCCTCAACTACACATAGGTCAGCTCTAGGTGAACTGTCACAGTCTACCACAATGTCTCCAGATACTGCCACACTAGGTCACTTGAAGATTGCAAACCAAGTGATGGCGTGTCCGGGAGATGAAACTCTACACAGCTGTCAACCGTAGCCCAAATATCATCACTCGGCACAGAAGACGAGGATGGTATGTCTTGCAAGGCGCCCGCGTCAAGACTGGCCCCAGCAGACAATGCAACAGGGGGACTGTCAATGATAGCGACTTCTCTCCCAACCTTTGGCGAGACCGCTGCGTCTCGACCCTCAATAGCAGGAAGCGGTTGGTCACTATTTTTGACCCCTCCAGCTGCCACCAACGATGATTCGATGGCAAGGGCGGGGGTCGTCGAGCCCCCGGCCACTTCTTCCACGATCTTACCCTCCTCTGCCCCAGGGAGGCCTTCTCTACTCTGAAGCGGCTTATCAACGATGACAAGTTGATGCTGCTCCAAAGTCACAGTTGACGGATTGGACCAGGCAACCATCCCCGATGCTTCCGAGCCCATTACCATGATATAATCCTTTGGATACCGCAGGGCTATGGGCCTCAAGACCAACGGGAACAATGGCAGATCTGCACAAAGAGGTGGCAAAGGTATCTTCCCGGTGTTCACCGGCAAGGTGACCTCGGCCTGACTAGCAGAAGCCTACAAGAGATAGAGAGCATAAAATAAAGATCTCAGAAGGCCAGCATGATGGCCAGACGAGAAGAAGCACGAGACTAAAAATGTAACTTTTACCTTAGCCGGCATTAAGCTCAAGTCTACAGCAGCAGGAGCTACCATCTCCGTCACCTCTGACCCTTCTCCCACCAAAGGACCCAGTGGCCCAAAGCTACTCCACATTAGCTGTGGGGGACTAAAAGTCATGAAGTCACTCTCGTAGGCGAAAGACACCCTGGCATCCTCGGCCTCTGTTCACGTCAAGGGGAAATCCTTGTCACTCGAGCCGTTGCCATAGTCCACCTGCTCCGACAAGGATGAGCTTTGAACCAACATCGATTCTTTCTCTCCCAAAGCAGGTGGTCCTTCACTTGAGAGGCCTCATGCTGGAGCCTCTTGCTCAATGAGAGCCTGCTCAGCCAACTCTGTGATAGGGATAACATGCAAGCGAGCTTCAGGAATAAATTGACTTCCTGGAATTACCTCTTTCTCCGCAGAAACTTCCTCGGTTGATTCCACGACAGGGGAGAAAGGTGATCAAATCTCGACTGAAGCTGAGAAAAGGGGAGCACCCACGTGAGCCCGGGGGATAATAAACTATAGAAATCTGCAACCGGATAGACCATCAATTACCTTCTATCTCATGACTGGGTGTGGGGGAGGGCTCCCACAGAGGCGACAGCCGCTTGCGCGGCCATTGCAGACGAAGCAGGTGCATTTGCAAGAATAAGAATTGACCTATGTTGCCAAGGTGATGGCGGGGCATGAGATGAGAGGTATACCTCGGGTTATGCGAGCTGAGGGATGGGAAACCTTGAATTCTTCAAATGAGACCACACTCGGAAGGACAACCGCTGGGGCTGGGTCTACAATCTTCTTCCGACGGGCCCGCTTCTCTCAAATAACTAATTTCTGGACTTGGGACCTCGTCTGCTTTCGTGAATCACCCGAAGGAAACAGTTTCGTGGTCAGGGCAGCTTTCAGAACTTCAAAATACGTCGGCTTCTGAGCTTTTATTATCAGCTCCCTGAAATGTCTGGTCTCCTCCGAAGAGAGCCGAACTACGCATATGCGAAGGCGAAAGAAAAGAGGTGACATACACAACAGCGAACAGGGAAACCCAAAGCAGAAGACAAGAGAAAGAAAGATACCTGCTAGTCCTGTATAAAAAGGAGAAAGTGGCCAGTAGAACAGCGAAGGCTCCTTGTCCCTGGAGGTGGCTTCACGAATCAACCAGCATATGTCCCCTATCACCTCGCACTGTTCGGCCAGCAACGCAAGGTCTGCATGGCCGCGTGAAGACAGATGATAATATAGGCTGAGGTGGTCTAGCCCCCATCTGTCGGCATACTTGAAAGAAAGGAGAATGGGTTGGCCCAATATGCTTTCACTAGAGCCACCCACTGAAAGTCCATGAGAGCGCAGCAATGCGAACAACCAGGGAGTGCCTTCGTAAAGCACCGGTCGTCGGTCTTCTTTCTTGATAAAAGTTATGTAGGGATAAAGCCGATCTCTCTCGGGACACCAAGAAGCTGCAGAAGGCATCGGCTCCTCCACTAGCAAAGGAATCTGTTGGAGGATCAGTCCCTCGCCGCTCATGAGGCATAGGCCCTGAAGTGTCTTCAAGAAACCATCCTTGCTAATCTCCGATAGTTTCGGCTCGATCTTGGATGAACGTTGTTTGGCAACCTTGCTTGCCTCCAGATAGCTCGCCACTGCAGTGTTCGTCTGAGATTTCAACCTCTTCAAGTAAGCCGGGTCAATATCTAGAGCAGGCACCGGTTGGGAATCCAAAAATTTGCACTATGCAACGGCCCAACATTCTCTCCTCGAGTTCCTATAGAAGCCCGTGTGCGAATTCCACCATTTGATGTATTCTAGAGTTACACAGGGAAAGCGTGCAGGGGCCGGAACTCTAAATGAAGCCGCTTCTCGGTGATGAAAATAGTCCCACTATATGCGGGCCTCGTCGTTCGACAGTTGGCCAGCTCGGGCCCAGTTCGGCAGCACAAATTGAGTGGAGGAAGCTGGAATATGCTGATCATAGCCAAAATTTTGACTGAATCGGAAAGGGTAATAAGGCTCCAGCCATAAAATGCCGCTCTTGCGAAAAACCAGGACGCTCTCCCTTATGGACAGCGCCCAATCAATCAGCTCTGAATCCAAAATTGACTTTGTACACTTAGCGTTAGAAATGGGGTGAACATATTCCTCCATCTCGCCGAGATGACACTCCCTCATCCTGTTCACTAATGGAATAGAGTGAGCAGCCAGACTCCAAAAGTGTAGAACCCCCAGGGAATCCAGTGGAACTTTTATCAGTTTGCCACGAATTGCAAAGAGCTGGTCTGCTACTCGGGTCGGCTCAACACTGGCGAATTCTATCATCCTGGGAACCAGCTGTGCCGACTGAAGCGACCGAGGAGCAGCCTCTGGGAAAAGAGTGCAGACCTAGGCATTAAAGAAATGTAGCGGGCCAACCCCCCGAAGATTCCTTGGAAGGCGTGAGTGATGCAAGTCTCCCAACAGTTTATATATCAAACACAACGTGACCGGGCAAAGCGAGAGCTTCATGCCCTAGGCCATCAAGCAGGCAGGATAGATAGCCTCTGCCCTGATCACACTCTCGTCACCTTGCGGGGGAGCAAAGGAGCAAATCCAATATGTTAGAAATGCAACGCAATGAGTAACTGTGTCGACGCCCCTAGGGTTGGGCCCTCCTGGTTGTCCTCCCTCTAAAGCCAAGGGGAAAGCAGCCTGTCGTCGAACCCTTTTCTTCTGTTGAACAGGAGCCGACACTACAGAAGGGAAATCTGTGTATTTCTGCTCCCCTCTGAAAAAATGTTGAAGCCATGTGCCCATCCGCACACGCCTCTTCTCTCTAGGCTTCCGCACCCCCTTGGCATCATACGAGGAACGAAAAAGGCTATGATATGCCTTCATCAGATAGCGGTAGGCGAAACCATTCAAATATCACCCTTCACCGTCCGTCTGATCTTTCAGCCAATCTGGCCAACAGACTTCCTCATACGGCTCACCGTCAATCGGGAGGCCGCTTAACTGTGAGAGACTCCAAAGGTCTAGTGACGTCTCTCCTTCTGAAGTGTAAAAGGTTTTGTACTCCAGACAGAACACCTCAATCATACCGTATCAATGACCCTTTGAGATGGGATAGTAGTATCTCGATGCATATACGGTGTGATACACACCTGCTTTGATTAAGATAGGTGCATATTGCTGCAAGACAAAATCTGTAAATTCTACTGCTCCTGGCCTAAAAGTGTGGACGTCAGTGGCCTTCAAATCGGCAAACCACCCCATAGAAACCTGGTGCTTGAATCGAACTGCTAAGCAGTCTAACAAGAACGGCTCATCTCGGTACCCCCACTTTAGTGGGGCCAAGAATAGACCAAAAGACGGCTTCTCCCGGTCGACGCGACCCGCAGTCTCGTTCCACCTGGCAGGAACAAAATCAGGGCCCTGGTCAATAGCCTGTCCTGTGGGGACAGCTCTTGGAGTCCAAGCACAGCACCCCACTTCCTGGGTTCACCGGGCAGATATATGGGTCTTCCCCTCACAACCAAATCAGTAAGGTTATCCTTCCCTAAAAGTAGCGCCTGCTCAGCCTTCCGAACAAGGAACAAATCCCACTTTACCTGGAGATTGAACCGCTTCAGAAAAGATATCAAGTGCTTGTCCTTGGGATGATCTACTCTGCAACCGTTAGGGCGATCATACTTGAAAGAGTCACCCCCGATGACCAGCAGGCGAGTAGTGTCCACTGTCTCGGTCTCCGAATCAGAGGGCTCTGCCACTATGGCCAGCTTGCCATGGCCTCTGTCTAGAGAATGAACATCCCTCCACGTCACCACAGTACGAGAGGAGGAAGAAGAGTCAGAGGCCATGGTATCTACATCAAAAGCAAATACAAAGGAAAACAAATAAGATCAGAAAGAAGCTGTTGAAGACAAAGTCTTTCTGAAAAAAATCCGGTAGAGTCTCCCCAGCCCGGGAGCTTGCCAGAAAGAAGCGGGAACACATCCACTAAGTGACGGTCCCTAAAAAAGGCCGTGGGTGTCACACCGGGGCCGAATAGGACACCCAGGGGTGTAGCTCCGAGGACAAGCCTACAAGGAGCCTCCTAAGGCCTGGAAAACAAGGTGCTAACCCCAAATCCTCACTCACAACTACTCTCCACTGTCGCCGTCGCGCTTAAGAGGGGGAGGAAGAGAGAGAAAGTCAAAGTTCAAATGAGTTGAAGTGGGATAGAAAGACAAGAGACAAGGGGTTTATAGGGGCCTTCTATGGGCCTAATCCGGTGCGCTAAAAGGGCGTGCCGATTTAGCCTCTCCCTCCCTAAAATTTCAAAACCCAAGAGCCTTGGGTTAATCCAGCGCGCTAAATACCGCGCCGTATTAACCTCTTTCCATTCAAAGGGCGCGCCGCTAAATAGCGCACCGTATTAACCAGGATTCCTGGCCGCGTCGGATTAACTACCGCACCGATTTAAGGGCCATTCTGGGTCTCTGCCAGCAAGATGAATAATCTGCTGAGTCGGAGTTCATCCGTCGATCCTGCATCACTCGTGCCTTGCTCGCAACACCCGCGGCTGGGGGGCATTTGTTGGCACTCAAAATATGCTCGATGGTGACCAAGCCGAAATGATAAAAATGATGCGGCCCGCTGAAGTAAAGAAGCCGAAGGACGCCAATGCACTGAAGCCTTCTCAAGCTGCCAGAGCCTCAGGTCACCCGTTATGAACACCGGTGACTTTACCTCAGGAGGATTGAGAAGAATCCACAACAAATCGGTAGTGTCGACAAGCCTGTCCAATAAACAAGCACCAACTCGGTCGTGCCGCACAAACAACATCTGTTGTTTGACCAAGGACAAGGGTATACCTGGTGGCCCACCACCTAAAAGATAGATCCTCCCGAGGTGATCAAACATCCTTGGCCCTTCATAACAAGGGACCGAAGGCTCCATAAGCAGAAGACCCAGATAACCTGGCATGGGTACATCTTCTCAGTAAATCGGGTCCGTTAGTAATCAAATGATCACCCAGTCAAGGTGAAAGTACCCCGGGTGGTATTTCACTCCCCAAGAAAGATACGAAGGCAAGTTAAGCCAAGACGGCAGCACAAGCTATAGTGCCGAGGCCCGTATCAGCGGAAAACCCGCGTGTCTGAACTGAAGATGCACGAGATTTCGAAAGCTACCATTTAGCGGCCTGAAAGCTTTATCGATGTCTCCCATCGTGGTTTGGCAAGACCATGATGATATGAAAGATCATAGAGACTCCTAGAGCCGCTCCAGGGCCCATCGTCTGGCCCGTGTTAAATGAACGCGAAGAATGGGGTTAATACGGCACCCCCCCTAATCCAACGCTCTACCCATTTCCGGCGCCCACACTCCCGGCGCACAAAAGGGTGAACCCCTTATCCGGTGCGCTATTCCCATGCCGGGTGAAGCCATGCGAATGGTTTGCTATAAGTTAACCTTTTGTCGGAGTTAAAAAAATATAGAAGAGGAGAAAAAGATAGAAGATGAGAATAGGGGGAAGACACAGCCAAAAAAAGAGAGAGAGAGACGAACCGTCTGGAGAAATAGAAAAAAATAGAGAGAAGAGAAACTTGGGGAAAAAGGAAGGGAGGTAGAAGGCTTGTTTCCGATACTCTGTTCTCCGGCTGCAGATATTCAAGGTGGGTTGCTGAGGTCACCTAGATCTCCCTCTCCTGTCTTCTTCCCTTCGATCAATGTCCTGAGTCTTGTAATGGAACGGGTGATGATATGAGCCTACAACCCTTTCCTATCTGTCTTTCTATTGAGCATTTTAGCTCCTTGTAGCGCTATCTATAGCCGCTCTTCCTCCCTATGGAGAAGATGCAATCGGGCCACACCCTTGTTATAATGCCAATATCATTCGCTTATGCGCTTGAGTTTGATTTTATTACTCTTCCTTCCTTTGTTATCTGTGTGATGGCATTCAGGTATGAATGAGAATATGGGTGGATGCTTGAGTTTGCATGTCCTATGTGTTGCGTCCACTTCCGTATTGCCCGTCTTTGTCACTTGATCCCATGCCCTGGCTAAGCCATGGGATACATTAATATTATTCCTCCCTCCCTGGGGCTTTCTTTCCTGAGTGGGTCAAATGTTTCGAATGTATCTCGTGTTTACCGCGTTTTCCACTACCGGAGGTCTACATGTATGTGCATCTCCCTTCGTCTCTGGGAAAATTTGTAGCATCCTGCATTTTTATTATAATAATTCCATATAAGTTAATTATTTATTGGCTCAACTTCTAATGAAATTACTAAAAATCTAGAAAAATATGTATCTAGTGTAAAATTGAATTTGTAATAACTTTATCTTCAGGTAAGAGCCCAAAATAAAATACGTGAAGACCCAATTACATGTTTTAGCAGTTTTTCGTGGGATTAGAAGAGCTAGTTTAACCATCGCAATTTGGGTCCAATTTAAGCCGATTTGCGCTCCAATTTGAGCCAAACCTTAGCCCATTGATAGGTCCTTGTTTTCTCTTCGAACCCCTAAGTCTAGATCCTTCTATTGGCGGTGGCGGCGGTGGATTAGAACCCCATCCGAGATTTTCGCCGGAGTTTCTTCATTGGACTCCTCAACCAAATTCAATCACTAGGAGTCCTTATAGGTCCTATTTATTAAGGGCTTTTGACGCTCTAGAACCCTATTTGTACCAGCGGCGGGTGGCGTAGCTGATCGTGACCGGACGGGAGAGAATTTGGGCGTTCTAGGAGCGGTACCTAGGGTTCCGATGACCCTACCTTTTGTCTTTCTTTGCTTCAATCTAAGATAGGTGTCTCTCAGGCCAAACGAAAATCTAATGATTCCATCTTGTTCGTCTTCCTGAGCTCTTTCTTTTGATACCTAATTGCCTAGTTTTCGTACACCATCCTGTTCTAATTTCATGTTTTACTCTTAGGTATACAAAAAAGGGTAACTTCCATGTTAACTAGACTAATGTTGAAATTAATCATTTTAGGTCTTAATCAAAGCATGCTATCTTGTACGATTTTTAATGCTATTTCGAATGGTGGTATTTTCCCTAAATTTTGTTCACTCTATCGTGAGAAATCGAAGTTTTATCGTGGCATGTCGAGGTTCGCCGTTGGCGGGACTCGGATTGATCTGACGGCCCTTTCAGTGACCGTTACAACTCTGACGGTCACACGATAAACCGTCATCATGGTGTAGCGGCCCCACGATAAACCGTCACGTGCCCTGTATTTTTAAAATTTATAAGATTTATATCTAATTATTTCTGTTGTGTAACGCCCCTACGATAGATCGTTACATGCTTGTAACGCCCCTTATATCGACCGTCACGTTCTTCTGGTAGGGTGTTTTAAACTCTAATTCATGCGTTTTGAACCAGGAACTTGCTATGTTTTAGTATGACATCTTGATCTGTAACAACGCAGAACGTGATGATAATCTAGTATCATGATCATAAACATTAAATTTTTATTCTCTACATGAAAGTTGTTAGATAATCCTAAGATGAATGATCATATGGAATTTAATAAAAATCCTTAATACTTGTATACATTCTGATCCATGCTAGATGTATATTGGTCTTGGCATTTTTATTTTACAATCATTCCACTCCGGTGGGATTGACTGACCGCACCGTCTTGGTTTTCCGTGTTTGTTTAAGCCTCAATTCTTGTAATAGATGGGACTCTCCGCCGGATATTCCTTCCGTCGGACTAGGACCACTATTATGAGACCTCCGTAAGACCCCGTGAGCCTGGGATTCCCACCAGGATGCCGGGCAGGTTGTACCCCAAAGACCTGAACCCATGAACCTGGTTTGCATCGTGTATTGGGCCATCCCAAATTGGACTGATCTGTGAACTGTAACGGCCCAAGGTTGGACCGTCACGTCACCATAACGGACTAAGGTTAGACTGTCACGTTCCTGTAGCGGCCCAGTTATCGACCGCCACAGGTAAGATATATCATACGTTTTCCTTGTTTTATTATCGTGTAGCAGTCATCAAGGTTGGCCTTGAACTATGAAATCGTGCGTGATCCTTGATTGTATCCTTATCTTTCTACCTAATGTTCATTCCAACGATGTTGGAATTTCTCTCAATCTTAGAAGCAAGTTCGTGAGCTCAAACCTTGGAACTCTTGGCCATTTAATGTGATGAATGTCTAGACTAGGATCTATGATCCAACCCTTCAATGCCAACGCATCATAAAGGGCCCAGTCTGGTCCGGGGAGGAGCGCCCGAAAGTACTTGTGCCCCGGGAGTTTGTAATGACAAGGTGTGGCATTGCACCGAAGTGCATGACTAGCGTGATTGGTCTGAGACATTCCACTTTTACTCATTTACTTGAAATTCCTACGTGACATGCATGCTTGTTATGGCCAAATTCCATATATCATTTTCGTGCAATTTTCATGAATAGTTCTTGCTATACTTGCTATAGTCTTTACTTGAAAGTTCATATTCTTTTTCTATCTATCTTTTGTCATTATTTATCATTACTTTCGTTGCAACGTTATTCCTAATTGAATGGTTAATTACTTTAATTATGCCTGATGATAGAGATATAAAATCCTACTGAGCTTTGCTCACCCCTACTTTCCAATCCTTTTCAGGTAGTTCGGATGAGGACGCATGCTCCGATGGGGACGGGAACGAGTGATTCCAGGAGCGAGCCTTTTAGAATGATGTTCCAGTCAAGATTTGAATAGTTGTTGAGTTGTTATCTAGAGTTGATGTATTTTCCATTAATAAGTTAGAAGTCCACAAGGAGTCGGGTGTAATTAAATACTTTCTCGTATTATTATTAATAAAGATGGGTTAATTATTTTTCTTTATTATTAGCTTGGTGGTTTAGTCTCTTGTGGCAATGTATGCTCTGATTGACATAAATGATATAAACTGCTACGTTCCGATTTTCCGCGTCGGGACGTGACAGTTTTTGTGGTATTAGAGCCTAGGTTTTCTTTAGACCCTAGGTTGCTAGTAGTGTTATAGAACCTTTAACACTAGTAAAGTCAGAATCCGACCCAGTGAGTTGGGTAGAGACTTGGGCTACGATTATTTAATTAACTATAAGAAGATAGATTCAATAGAACGTTCTAAATCACTTCTTTTATGTTGTAGGAATTTCCCGTGATGGCAGCAGAACGTGCTCAATGGCGAGACATGCAACGTACAGTGCAGGGCCTGACCCAGGCCTTACAGCAAGTAGCCCAAGGTGGCGGACAGCAAGGAGCAGGCAATCTACATCGGAATTTTCAAGGCTTGAATCCCCGACGTTTCAGTGGATCTTCGGACCCAGATGAGGCCGAGAACTGGCTAAAGGAGACAGAGAAGATCTTTAGGGTTATGCAATGTGAGGATCAGGATCACGTCTTGTTAGCGACTTTCCAGTTAGAACGCGATGCTCATGCTTGGTGGGAAGCCGTGGAAGCCACGCTTGGGAATAGGCGTGCCACGTGGAACGAGTTCAAAGAGTTTTTCAATAGCAAGTATTTTTCAGATCGAGTGTAGGAGAAGAAAGCGGCCGAGTTCGCTACTTTGAAACAAAGAAACTTGTCGGTTGCAGAGTATGAATCACAGTTTTCCAGATTGTGTAAGTATGCCCCACACTTGGTGTCCACTGAGAAAATGAAGGCTAAAAGATTTCTGAATGGTTTGAAGCTTCAGTACATCAATCAATTGGCACCCTTGGAAATCTATATCTACGCTGAGATAGTAAGGAAAGCACAAGTTTTGGAAGACACGTGGAGATGACTGACCGAATAAGAGGTCGGGATAAGAAGAAGGAACAGACTACCAGTTCCAGGAACTTTAAACCCAGTAATGGTCAGAAGAGGCCCAATGGCGGGTCAAGTTTTTCTAAGAACAAGAAACCCAGAGAAGGTGAGAAAAAGGTTGGACCAGCTGTGTCATCTAAGGCAGTTTGCAAGTATTGTGACCATCCAGGTCACAAGATGGAAGAATGTTGGCACAAGTTAGGCGCTTGTTTAAGGTGTGGTAGCAGGGACCATCGAATTCCAGAATGTCCCCTTATTAATGAACCGGCAGCATCTGATAAGTCACAAGGAGGTTTCAAGCGGCAAGGGAGGCTCCAAGCCATCCAGGAGGCAGAGACTGAGAACCAAACTACCGAGGAAGGAGGTATTGTCGAAGGTACTCTTACTATTCTTTCCAAGCCAGCATTCATACTTTTCGACACGGGAGCCACTCATTCTTTTATATCCCTGAAATTTGCTAAGACCTTATCTGTGGAACCGATATTATTGGACTCTCATCTTATGATATCCACCCCTATTGGTTAGGGATTCGAGATTAAATATTATTATCCCTCTAGCGAAGTTTTGATTAATAGTTGTAATTTGTCTGCCGATCTAGTATGCATGAAGATGAAAGATTATGACGTAATCTTAGGGGCTGATTGGTTATCTAAGCATGGTGCTAGTGTTCATTGTAAGTCAGGAGTAGTGTCTTTCCCTGGACAACCTGAGCTTTCTTTCTCTGGCTCTAGGCTATCCAAGTCCGTGTCGCTCATTTCGGCACTTCGGGCGGATAAGTTGTTAAGAAAGGGGTGTCCAGCATTCTTGGCTTTGATTTCTTTCACTGATAAGGAGAAAGTAGAGTTGAAGGATATCCCTGTTATTCAAGATTTCTCGGAGGTGTTTCTAGATGAATTACCAGATCTTCCCCCTGAAAGGGAAGTGGTTTTCTCTATCGATCTGATTCCTGGCGCCTCGCCTGTTTCGAGAGCCCCCTATCGTATGTCCCCTTCTGAGTTAAGAGAATTGAAGGTGCAGTTGTTAGACTTGCTAGAGAGAGGGTTCATTCGTCTGAGTACTTCCCCGTGGGGTGCTTTTCTTCTTTTTGTAAGGAAGAAAGATGGTTCCTTGAGGCTGTGTATTGATTATCGTAAGTTGAATCAACTGACCGTGAAGAACAAGTACCCATTACCAAGGATCGATGAGTTGTTTGATCAGATATCTGGAGCCCAGTACTTCTCAAAGATCGATCTCAGATCTGGGTATCATCAGTTCTGTAATACCCCGATTTATTAACAAATAAAAATTTCTAGAAAATTTATAAGAAATTAATTAGAAAAATCCTTAATAAATAGAATAAGTTAAATTAAATCTGAAAAATTTAGAATCTTGTAGAGGATAAAATGTTTGATAATAGTGTCCTCTGTGACTAACCAAATAAAATCTGTAATTAGGCCAAATCAACTGATTAAGGCCCAAATCCACACTTAATCTATTTGGACCTTAAAACGTGAAATTTGAGCCCAATACCCGATCATTTAAGCTGAAATCGGATCCAAATGGAAGGCTAGGATGAGAGGATCGTTTCCCCTCTTAGTTCTCCCCGAAACCCTAACCCTAGAAAGTGAATTTCGGTTTAGAAGGCGGCGCCTAACCCAACCAACTTGATTGGACTCTATCTCCTCGAATAAAAGACTCTAGACCTTGTGTGACCTATAAAAATGACCCTCAGGAACCCTATTTTCGTTTTGGTGCTGTGGCGGCTGACGAGGATCGTGGACGAGCGCGAATTCCGACGATCACCGACGGGGTGTTCTTCGCGTGTCGTCGTCCCTTCTTCTTCCTTCTTTCTCCGTTTAAGGTAGGTTATAGCAAGCCAAATCTTAAGTATTATATATGGTTAGAACCAGCATCGAGTGCTCTTTCTATTGAATGCAAAAGCCCTAAAAGTTACTTACTATCATGCGTGAATTTTAGGGTTTAGTAGAAGTATGTCATATCTAGGGTTATACTTGTTCCATCTCGTTTAAGTAGGGATTTCAGGCACTAAAGATTAAATCGAGCATGCTATATTGTAAAACTTTTCATGCTCTTTCTTTTGGGTCCAAAAGCCCTAATTATTATGCTCTGTGCTATGCGTATTTAGAAATTCTTTGTAACCCTAGCCAACTCGCCGGAGGCGGGCAGGGCGAAAGGGGGGTTTGGTTGATTTTTGACGTGCGCGGCCTCACGATAGACCGCCCAACGTGTTAGGCGGCACATTACGGACCGTTTATGTGTTGTGATTCATATTATGTTTTCGGGAAGAGCGGCTTGACCTAGACCGCCCTTCTGTCAGGCGACCATTGATTGACCGTTCGTCTCCCCCAGTGGCTCATTACAGACCGCTCATCCCCAGAAGGCTTTTGGACCTGGGGGGGATAAATGGCCTGTCGTGCGACCGCCGAGGAGGATGAAAGGTCCCTACTGGACCGTCCATCTTTACAGAATTGATTAAGTTATCTTCTTGCATGATTTATGATAGTAGATTAGTGGTTAAATGTAAGTTAGCAACATGCATAAAAACCCTGGAAAATTATAACATTAAATGATTATAAATCTTGCTGATTTATTCATCATGACCTTGGATCATCTTTTTTTCAATGTTAATATTAATCATGACTCATTATTGTATTGAAAAGGTTATTAGGGATGTATGACAGTCGTTCTACTTCGGTAGGATTGACTGACCATCTCACTGATTTCCGGTGTTTTATTTGCCCTATTTCCTTGTAATGTTTGGGACTCTCCGCCGGATATTATTTCCGTCGGACTAGGACCTTCATTATGGGACCTCCGTAAGGCCCGCGAGCCTGGGATTCCCACTAGGACGCCGGGTAGGTTGTACCATCAAGACATGAACCTGTGTACGTGATCGAATCGATTGAACTATCGTATTGTAAGTCACGGCTCGACTTGGACCCCTGAGAATTGCGCGGCCCGAAAGGGACCGTTCATCCTATTGGGCGGCCCATAATGAACAGTACATCCTTGGCCAAGTGCCACTTACATTGGTCGTTTAACCTTGATCTATCTTAGACCAAATTATGTTTGGATCGACCCAGTAAGCCTTATGTTGACCAGTAGAGAGTGGGCTGGACCCTGGTTCAGTTCTGCCCCACTTATGGCAGCCCGGAGGCCGTTTGGGTTGATTTCTAGTTGGTTAAGTTGAACGGACCTATTGGAACCACCCATGTTATAGCGCGGATCTTATTAGACCGTCTGTCTGTTGGACGGCCCTGTAAGGACCGTTTATCTTGTTCTTGGGCTTCCAAGCTCTACTAGTCTTGAGCGGCCCATGTTCAACCGTCCAATTACTCGAGCGGCCCTACATGGACCGTGTATCCTTGACTTCGGTGTGGCTAGTGCTAAGCCCATCTCTATCCTGAACGGTCCACTCTAGACCGTGTATTTCTTGAGCGGCCATGTTCTGACTGCTTATCATCCAGAAGTGATTTTCGTGATTTTTCGTGTTGAATCCAAGCGCCTGATTGGTTCTTGATAACTTGAACTTTCCAGACATGATGTCTACTTCAACTTACCCTTGAAACTTTGGTAAGTTCCATATCTTGAAGTATTGACCATCTAACTTGATTAATGTCTAGACATAACTTGGGATCCTAGATCCAACAAATCAATACCAACGCATCATAAAGGCCCGGTCTGGTCCTGGGAGGAGCACCGGAAAAGTACTTGTGCCCCGGGAAGTTTGAATGACATGGTGAGGCATTGCACCGAGTGCATGACTAACGTGATGTCTAAGACAATAATCTCTTACTTGAATTTCTCTTGACTTGGTTAAATCTTGCTTGTTGGCCAAATTGCCGGTTATATCATGTTCTTGCCTTCCTTTCATTATTTTGTTGCATGGTTACTTCTTTTCATTCTTTATTTACGTGCTCAAACATGCAATTTAATTGGTTAATTACTTAAACTTGCCTGTTATTACCTACTGAGCGTTCGCTCACCTAGTTTTTCCCCCTTTTCAGGTAGCTCAGGTGAGGACTCGCAATCTGATGGGAACGGGCAAGAGTGACGACCGTGGTGTGAACCTGATAGAAGCCTGTGAAACTAGTTCTAGTTATGGAGTTATTTGTGTTTAAGAGTATTTTGGAAGAGTTGTAATTTGAAGTTAGCCAATGTAATAATGTTATGTGGATGTTGTCAAGATTATGTTAAGTGAGATCATTGTAGTTTGGGACATGGTTTGGTTATGTGCTATTTAATGAATGGAGCAGTTTCTATTTATGGTGATGTGCGATCTTTTAGCTTTAACATACCATGTCTAGAAATCAACATATTATTATTATTACTTGTCTCTATTGCAAGTCCCAATATTTCACGTCGGGCTGTGACAGTTAGGTGGTATCAGAGCCTAGGTTTCTAATATTCCTAGGTTATTTAAGTTCTAGGATTCTAAGTATTTGTCGTAGAACCTATACCCTCGTTATGAGTCAAAGGACCAAACCTAGTGAGAATTTGGGTAGAGACTTGGGTTGAGTTAATAATCAACTCTAACCCTTTCTCTTAAATGAACTTAAGATAAATTATTTTTGTGCAGGACGTTCCGACGGCAGCTGAGCGTGCGCAGTGGTGAGACATACAGTGGACAGTCCAAGGACTTACGCGGGCTTTACAACAGGTGGCCCAAGGTGGAGCGGCGAATCATGGTGCTGGTGATTTACACAGGAATTTTCGTGGGATGAATCCCCCACATTTTGGAGGTTCAACTGATCCCGATGAAGTCGAACACTGGCTTAAGGAGATGGAGAGAATTTTTGAAGTTATGCAATGCAGCGATCAGGAGCTTGTGCTATTAACAACCTTCCAGTTGGAACGGGATGCTAGGACTTGGTGGGAATCAGTAAAGGCAACCCTCGGTGACAGACAAATTTCGTGGAAGGAATTTGAAGAATTCTTCAATAGCAAGTACTTTTCCAACAGAATCCAAGAGAAGAAAGCCGCTGAGTTTGCTACTCTGAAGTAGTGGAGTTTATCTGTGGCGGAATATGAAGCTCAATTTTCTAGACTCTCTTGCTATGCTACTCATTTGATTTCCACAGAGAAGATGAAGACGAAACATTTTCTAAATGGGTTGAAGTTGCATTATATTAACCAGTTGGCACCGATGGAGATTCAAACCTATGCAGAGATGGTAAGAAAAGCCCAAGTTTTAGAAGATACCTTGGAAATGACGGAGAAAATCCGTGGGAAGAATGTTAAAAAGGAGCAACCTACTGGTTTCGGGAGTGCTAAACCCAGGAATAGCAAGAAGAGGCTCAATGGCGGGTCTTGTTCATGGAAGGGGAAAATGCCAAAGAATGAAGACAAGAAGCCTGGCCCGATTGTTCCATTTAAGGGCATATGCAAGTATTGTGACCGCCCCGATCACAAGATGGAAGAGTGCTTGCGCAAGCTGGGCGCCTGTTTGCATTGCGGGAGTAGGGATCACCGCATTCCAGAGTGTCCTCTCTTATTCAAGCAAGCTACCCCGATGAAACCTCAAGGCGGCAAGAAACAGCAGGGCAAGCTCCAGGCCCTACAAGAGGAGGACGCAGGCACCACCGAGGAGGGTGGACTTGTGGAAGGTACTCTCATTATTCATGGAAAGCCAGCTTTTGTTCTTTTCGATACCGGTGCTACTCATTCATTTGTCTCTCGGAGTTTTGCTAAGACATTAGCTGTGAAGCCGGTTTTGATGAATTCCCCCTTAGAGATATCAACTCCTATTGGCTCTAGATCAGTGATTAAATATTTTTATCCTTCTAGCAAGATTATGGTTAATGAACAGAATTTGCCGACTGATTTAGTATGCATGGATATGAAAGACTATGATGTAATTCTAGACACCCTGGACTTTCCTTTATAGGGGTTAGGCACCATAGATCTGTGCCACTTATCTCGACCATCCGAGCAGATAAGTTGATGAGGAGAGGATGTCAGGCATTTTTAGCCTTTGTTTATGTGACCCCTGAGAAGAAGATCGAGATAAAGCACATTCCTGTTGTCCAAGATTTTCTGGATGTTTTTCCTGAGAAATTGCCAGGTCTTCCACTAGAGAGGGAAGTTGTGTTTTCTATTGATCTAATGCCTAGCGCGACCCCTGTTTCTAAAGCTCCTTATCGTATGTCTCCTGCGGAGCTGAGGGAATTAAAGCAGCAGTTAATGGAATTACTTGAGAAGGGGTTTATTCGTCCAAGTACATCCCTGTGGGGAGCTCCAGTGTTATTTGTAAGGAAGAAGGATGGCTCGATGAGGTTGTGTATTGATTATCGGCAACTGAACCAGTTGACTAGAAAGAATAAATCTCCATTGTCGAGGATTGATGAGTTATTTGATCAGATAGCAGGAGCTCAGTATTTCTCTAAGATTGATCTTCAATCAGGCTATCATCAGTTGCAGATTAAGGAGGAGGATATTTATAAGACAGCTTTTCATAGCAGGTATGGGCACTTTGAATTTATTGTAATGCCTTTTGGACTAACGAATGCACCTGCAGCTTTCATGCAGTTGATGAACGATGTATTCCGACCCTATCTGGATCAATGGGTCGTAGTGTTTATTGATGACATTTTGATTTATTCCAAGAGTGAGGAAGAACATACTGAACATTTGAGGATGGCGTTACAATTATTGAGAGACCATCAGTTATACGCCAAGCTTAGCAAGTGTGAATTTTGGCTACAAGAGGAGTCCTTTCTAGGGCATATCATTACAAAAGAAGGTATTTCTGTTGATCCGTCGTAGGTAGAGGCAGTTAAAGATTGGGACAGGTCCACTAGTGTAACAGAAGTTAGAAGCTTCCTAGGCTTGGTAGGATATTATCAGAGGTTTATTAAGGATTTCTCCAAGATTGCGGTACCCTTAACAAGATTAACCCGCAAGGAGAATAAGTTTGATTGGATGGAAGATTGTGAGAAAAGCTTCCAAACTTTGAAGGAATGTTTAACGACTGCCCCTGTTTTAGCTTTACCATATGTAGAAGGAGGCTTTGTGGTGTACACCGATGCTTCCAGAATTGGTTTAGGTTGCGTACTGATGCAGCACAGAAAAGTCATAGCCTATTCTTCTAGGCAGTTGAGAAAGCATGAGGAGAATTATCCTTTCTATGATTTGGAGCTAGCAGCCGTAGTTTTTACCTTGAAGATATGGAGGCATTACTTATATGGAGAGACATTCACAGTATTTTCAGACCACAAGAGTTTGAAGTATTTATTCTCTCAGAAAGAACTCAATATGAGGCAAAGAATATTGTTGGAGTATCTAAAGGATTTCGACTTCTCCATAGAATATCATCACGGGAAGGGTAATGTGGTGGCAGATGCCCTAAGCCGCAAGCCAATGACCAAATTGTCAAGTCTTATTGATGTGACACCGGCCTATGGACCTATTTTGCAAGCATTCAAGTTTGAGCAGCAGACTCACACTAGCGAGCTCACCCGTATGGCGCACACTAGTACCCGATGGCGACTAGGCGATGTTGGAGAGGGTCCGAGGCGGGACCTTTAGGCTCCAATGGTTGGCTAGCTTGGGAAGAACCCCAAATGGGCCTAGGATGCCCAAATCATGGGCGGCCAACACACCAAGGGTGTGGGTTAAGTGGATCCTCTCACAACTCGCCCGCGGTGGTCACTCAATTTGGGTAGCAATTTAAAATCGGACACTCTCTTACAGCCGACGGAGTAACTATAGCAATACTAAGCTAAGCAAGTCCATTACAGCAATGAGAGATGTTCAGGAGCTCACCTAGCCGGCGTGAAGATGCTGACTCCGGCCGGAGACGGGGGCGAGCGGGGAGGCGAGGGTATGCACCCGCACGCCGCGTCGGTGTCGCTTCAACCTGAAATGGAAAGATTACAACACTACGCCTCGCGCAGGAGGGGTGATCTTGGGGTACGGATTAGACTTATTACATTCAAAACTACCTCCACGCAGGGAGGGGCCTTCAGCCGGCCAAGCGGGGTGGGGAATTAAGCTAAGGAACCCGACTTGTCGAATCCCGCCGGTTCTGCCAATCTGCAAATTCGCCGGACAGTGGGGCGGTGTTGATGTTGCCAAAAATTCCACAGAGCGTGGATCTTGATGAAACCTGCGCCAAACGTTCCCCAACAGGACGGGGATGGTGTCTGAATTTTGTCAGGAGCTCTGGAACTCAGGGTTGGTCGGGCCGGCGACTGGAACAGGTTAGCAACTTCTTCCTCTGGCTGGTGCAGAACAGGTACAGCGAGTTGCAGATGGCACCACGGACGCTCCTGAACTCCAAATGAGGCGAGCCTGGCGGTGACGTGATCGTGGTCGGAGTAGCTTCGAGCAGGAATTGACGGGACCCCAATCAGAGGTCGGGGAAGAGCGAGGTAGCTGGATAAGTACGGACAGGTCAAACCTGGACTCACAGGGGGCAGATGACACACCCCGACGAAGAAAATGGTAACTGGAAGCTCCGGAGGCCGAATGAAGTCCTTCTTCTTGAAGATGACAGCTAACTGGTAGTAGTTTCAGCCCTCCGAAAATGGCGCTCAGATCTTCAGGGAGGAAGCCGTGGTCGGACTGTGACTGCAGCTCTTGTTCCCTGCCTGAGAGCTTCTGCGAGGTCGCGGGAGAATGGCTGCTGTGGGCTGCTCGGAGCTTGGATGCCGACGAAACCACCTCGCCTTGGAAGCTCTCTGGACGAACTTTCTAGAGTGTAGGCCTTGCCACCAGGAGTATCAGGTAGCAGCTGGAGACGATGCAACTTCAGGACCCCACTCTGCTGCCTGCGCCCTGCAACCTGAAACTCCAATCTTGGAAGACCAAAGTTAGTGGGAGGGAGAGTAGCACAGCTTGGGGTGATGGCTGATGGTTTGTGGATATGGGAAGGATGTGGCTAGGGCTTCTGGAGGGTCTGGAGTGGCAGGGATAGATGGAGAGGGGGGCTGGAGCAGCTAGAGGTGGAGATGGGGGGGTGGATGTGCACTAGAGAGAGGATGAGTGAGAGAGGAGGTGGGGGGCGAATTTGGCTGTAGGGAGGAAGGGAATTTCGACCTAGGGTGATTAAGGAGGCGGGGAGATGGAAGGGCACAGCCCTAGGGAGAGGGAAATTTGAATTTGGGCTTTGGGAGGGGTTAATTCAGCCTTGGGAAGGTGGTGGGGTGCTTTGGAAAGTGGAAAGGTGCCTAGGAGAAGGGGTTTCCACCTAGGGATTGGAGGGGGAATTGAATGAGTGCATGGGGAAGGGGAAGGGGCCTTAATGAGGGGTGAATGGGGAGGAGAGAGAATGAATTTCTAAATTGGGGTGGGGAGGAGAGAGAGAGGGGGTACAACCCACTTAGAGAGAGTGATAGTAAGAGAGAGAGAGAGAGAGAGGGAGATATTGAGAGGGAGATGGCAAATGCTTTTCAATATTCATCAAAAGTTGTTACATATGAGGAGTGGGGTGGCCTATTTATAGGCACATGACTTTTTTCACAAAGGACCCTAACAAAAGACACAATGACTAATAACCGAAGGGAAGGGGGGTGTCCATGGGCCTAGCCCAATGAGATGGGTCCAATAGCCTATCTAAACAACACAATGACTTAGGACATTGGTAGATAACCTACTAACCTAGGTACATGACTCAAATAAAGGGAAAATCACATGATTAAGACTCAAATAAAAATAAGAAAATTACATGACTTGACTCACAAACACTTGAAGAACATAATGGCGTATACCGACGATCAGTCCGAGCTTCAGAAAATGTGGAGGGGCAAGGGATGTCCCCATCATACCCCCGGGGTGGGGAAAACTCGACCCCGTCGAGTATGGGTCCACCAGGGAAGTAGTACATCGAACTGCGATTCTGGGCGATCCACGATCTCCATACTCAACCCGCGACCATAGTCGGGGAACGGCGCTTCAGCCTTTTGAAGTGGCCCGGACACACCCTCATGCTGGCTATGATGTCTTGCTTGCCTAGTATTGCTGCCGTGTGCTCACGTCGGGCTGTCGGGCTAATTTGTGGTGGCACTCCGAAGGTGTCCCTCGCAAGGATAGGTGTAAGCTCAAGGCACTCACTAGGGTCCACCGCGGTGCCCTTAGTGGGTGTTGGATCCGCTACATGAGAAATGGGGAGAATCCAAAAACCCTTTTGGAAGTTCAACCCATAAGCCGGGTTGCCAAAGCCACTCGGAACTTGGCAAGGTCCAAGTCCTCGCGCCCTCGATTTGGAGGTGACCCCAGGGTAGAGCCACTCCAAAGTCATCATCATCAAGTTACCAACTTGGAATTTCAAGTGGCGCACACGAGTTTTTACTGGCTTATTATGAATCTCACCGCTTGCTGCTTGATATTTGCTTGGATGCATATGCCATGCTTTATGATGCGGTGTGAGTGGACAATGTATGGTATGCAAAGGTGGTCCCGGGCAGCCAAATGTAGTTCGATCATGCTTTGATGCCATGAAGACTGTGACAGACTTAGGGGGCCCGGGACATCCAGAGATGAACCTTTTATTTATGGGTAAGACAAATGTCGGGGGACCCGGACATCCATGTATGCTCCTCTCATGTTTAAGACTCATGATTAATGAAGGTGGGCCAATACATCCAAATACGGTCCACTTATACTTCCTACTTGACATGTGGGTGATGTGAATGAATGTTCCCGACGGACTAATCATGCCAAGTGGTGTGATGTGCCAAGACATATGAATTCCTTTCCCAAAGATGACTTCCTCATGTGGGATGGTGGGGTGGTCTTTGAGCTTCCACTCAAAAGGGTCGAAGGGATCTAGGTAGGTGGATATAGGGTGGGGCACCTTCTTGATTTCTAGGCGGGTGTTGCCTAAGGTCATGATTCCTATGGTGTAACCTGGGTCATGGATGAGGTGGGCTTGGCCCAACATGGTGGGTGGGGGTAGGAAAGGGTGGGCGGTGAATAAGGTGAGTGGGTTACATGAAGATCTAGGCTCCCGTAGAAAAGGGTTAAAGGGATCATGGTAAGGGTCACCTTGGTAGGGGTACTCTATGCTCTCAAGGTCCTCGAATGGTGAGTCCTCCTCCTCAATAATTGGGCCAAAGTTACTAATGGGTTGGCCGATCAAAGCACTTGGGATCTCTATGGTTGGGGAGTGGAATATGATAGGTTCTTCCTCCATGGGAAGAAGGAGGATGATCTCACTAGTAACTTGGCCATTAGTGTAGATGGAAGTGATGGAGCCAATGGTGGGATATGCTAGGCTAATGGTGTCAGTTTCGGATGGTCTCATGGCTAGCATATTGGTCAAGTAAATTTGCCAATGTAGGTAGTTCACTAAGTCTCCCAAATCTTCCACACAATAGGAAGTTTGATAAGTGACATGTGGCTGAATGGGAATGATTTGGGATTGATATCCCATGGGTAGGTGGCATGGTTGTGAACTAGGAATGGTGAAACATTTCTTGAGCCATTAGAGTATGGACTTACCTATGGTGAGGTTGGGTGTCTCTAGAGGAGCTAGGCTAGAGATGTGTGAGTTGTTTGGCCTTTGGATTTCCTCTATGTTGGGAGGTGGATCCGGATGGGTATCCTTCTCCACTTGGGTGGGTGTATGGGTTGCAACTTCTATTGCTAATGGAGTAGGGGGATCTATGGGGGGTGGTTTGGTGATAGCTAGCGTATGACACACCCGGGGTGGTGAACAAGCATGGGCTTGGGTTGGGATAGGAAGGGGAAGTAGAGGAGGCCTAGGTTGGGGAAAGATTGGTGTAGGAAGCGGGAGGTGGGTTGGGTGAGGGATTTTGGGTTGATTTGTTTTGGGAGATGTGTCCCTTTTTGGGGATGATGGTGGGTTTGTGGTGGTGGTCAAGGGGGCTTGTGGGGTATGGGTTTGGTGAGGGGTTTTGGGTTTGGGGGTGGTGGCCATTATGGGCCTCGGTGGATGGGTGGACACGGGGTCCAATTGGGTTTGTGGACATATGGTTGTGGTGGGAGTTTGTAGGTAGGGTGCTGGTGTGGTGGTTGGGGTAGGATAGGTGGGAAGTGATGTGGAATGGGGAATTAGGGTCATGGGTTGGCTAGGTGGGGATGAAGGAGTTGAAGTGCTCCTTAGGTCTTGGTGATTTGAGTATGAGGGGGAAACATATCTAGCCCTAAGTTGCTCCTTCATGTCCTTCCAAGTGGTGATGGGAGTTTCCCTTCTAAGTACCTTTAGCCCGACAATTTGCATCCAATAAGTTTCTGCCCGTTTGGTAAGTTGCATTTTGGCAACTAATACCTTTTCATCCTCGGACATATGATACCAAGTGAAGTATTGGTCCATTGTAGCTTCCCAATCTAAATATTCTCTAGGAGAGGTTCCATCAAAGGTGGGAAGTGGGAAAGGGACCATCCTATCGTCCGTCCTTGGGGCGGGCCTATTTTCTCCAAGTTGGTTGAGTCGGCCCGATATGTTATCAAGCCGCTCATTGGCATAGGTCAAGGCTTTCATGAAGTAGTTGACATGGCCAGGGAAGTTATGGGTGTTAGTGGTAGGCATCTCTTGGTGGCTTGGACTTATGGAGTGGGCCGATTGGTAAGGTCGATATGAGGTGGCCATACTAGGGGACAAGAGTGATGCACTTGAAGACTCTAAATGCATACACATGCCCTAGGACCAACTTGATAGAGACAAGTTGTGAACTTGCTCTGATACCACTTGATGTGACACCGACCTATGGACCTATTTTGCAAGCATTCAAGTTTGAGCAGCGGACTCACACTAACGAGCTCACCCGTATGGCGCACACTAGTACCCGATGGCGACTAGGCGATGTTGGAGAGGGTCCGAGGCGGGACCTTTAGGCTCCAATGGTTGGCTAGCTTGGGAAGAACCCCAAATGGGCCTAGGATGCCCAAATCATGGGCGACCAACACACCAAGGGTGTGGGTTAAGTGGATCCTCTCACAACTCGCCCGCGGTGGTCACTCAATTTGGGTAGTAATTTAAAATCGGACACTCTCTTACCGCCGATGGAGTAACTATAGAAATACTAAGCTAAGCAAGTCCATTACAGCAATGAGAGATGTTCAGGAGCTCACCTAGCCGGCGTGAAGACGCCGACTCCGGCCGGAGACGGGGGCGAGCGGGGAGGCGAGGGTATGCACCCGCACGCCGCGTCGGTGTCGCTTCAACCTGAAATGGAAAGATTACAACACTACGCCTCGCGCAGGAGGGGTGATCTTGGGGTAGGGATTGGGCTTATTACATTCAAAACTACCTCCACGCAGGGAGGGGCCTTCAGCCGGCCAAGTGGGGTGGGGAATTAAGCTAAGGAACCCGACTTGTCGAATCCCGCCGGTTCTGCCAATCTGCAAATTCGCCGGACAGTGGGGCGGTGTTGATGTTGGAAAAAATTCCACAAAGCGTGTATCTTAATGAAACCTGCGCCAAAAGTTCCCCAACAGGACGGGGATGGTGTCCGAATTTTGGCAGGAGCTCTGGAACTCAGGGCTGGTCGGGCCGGCGACTGTAACAGGTCAGCAACTTCTTCCTCTGGCTGGTGCAGAACAGGTACAGAGAGTTGCAGATGGCACCGCGGATGTTCCTCAACTCCAAATGAGGTGAGCCTGGTGGTGACGTGATCGTGGTCGGAGTAGCTTCGAGCAGGAATTGACGGGGCCCCAATCGGAGGTCAGGAAAGAGCGAGGTAGCCGGATAAGTAGGGATAGGTCAAACCTGGACCGACAGGGGGCAGACGACACACCCCGACGAAGAAAATGGTAACTGGAAGCTCCAGAGGCCGAATGAAGTCCTTCTTCTTGGAGATGATAGCTAACTGGTAGTAATTTCAGCCCTCCGAAAATGGCACTCAGATCTTCAGGGAGGAAGCCGTGGTCGGACTGTGACTGAAGCTCTGGTTCCCTGCCTGAGAGCTTCTGCGAGGTAGCGGGAGAATGGCTGCTGTGGGCTGGTCGGAGCTCGGATGCCGACGAAACCACCTCGCCTTGGAAGCGCTCTGGACGACCTTTCCAGAGATGTAGGCCTTGCCACCAGGAGTATCAGGGAGAATCCGGAGACGATGCAACTTCAGGACCCCACTCTGCTGCCTGCGCCCTGCAACCTAAAACTCCAATCTTGCAAGACCAAAGGGAGTGGGAGGGAGAGTAGCACAGCTTGGGGTGATGGCTGATGGTTTGTGGATATGGGAAGGACGTGGCTAGGGCTTCTGGAGGTTCTGGAGTGGCAGGGATAGATGGAGAGGGGGGTTGGAGCAGCTAGAGGTGGAGATGGGGGGGTGGATGTGCACTAGAGAGAGGATGAGTGAGAGAGGAGGTGGGGGGCGAATTTGGCTGTAGGGAGGAAGGGAATTTCGACCTAGGGTGATTAAGGAGGTGGGGAGATGGAAGGGAACAGCCCTAGGGAGAGGGAAATTCGAATTTGGGCTTTGGGAGGGGTTAATTCAGCCTTGGGAAGGTGGTAGGGTGCTTTGGAAAGTGGAAAGGTGCCTAGGAGACGGGGTTTCCACCTAGGGGTTGGAGGGGGAATTGAATGAGTGCATGGGGAAGGGGAAGGGGCCTTAATGAGGGGTGAATGAGGAGGAGAGAGAATGAATTTCGAAATTGGGGTGGGGAGGAGAGAGAGAGGGGGTACAACCCACTTTGAGAGAGTGATAGTAAGAGAGAGAGAGAGAGGGAGATGGCAAATGCTTTTCAATATTCATCAAAAGTTGTTACATATGAGGAGTGGGGTGGCCTATTTATAGGCACATGACTTTTTTCACAAAGGACCCTAACAAAAGACACAATGACTAATAACCGAAGGGAAGGGGGGTGTCCATGGGCCTAGCCCAATGAGATGGGCCCAATAGCCTATCTAAACAACACAATGACTTAGGACATTGGTAGATAACCTACTAACCTAGGTACATGACTCAAATAAAGGGAAAATCACATGATTAAGACTCAAATAAAAATAAGAAAATTACATGACTCGACTCACAAACACTTGAAGAACATAATGGCGTATACCGACGATCAGTCCGAGCTTCAGAAAATGTGGAGGGGCAAGGGATGTCCCCATCACTCATGATGCAAGAATGGAAGCTGTTGGAGCAACTAGCCGGGTTGGATATTAATGTTGACAAGGACCGAGTTATGATTGCTCAGATTCAGCTTAAACTAGAATTTTTGGCAGAAATCAAGTCCTTGCAAGACAATGACCCAGAGTTGGTAGAAATCAAGTAGAGCTTGAGTAGCAAACCAGAATTCATGATAGCTGACGATGGTAGACTATTATTTCAGGGAAGGACTTGTGTACCGGATGTGGCCGAAGCTAAGAACAAGATCCTCGAGGAAGCTCATAGATCCCGATATACCATTCATCCTGTAGGTACGAAGATGTTTAAAGATTTGAAAAGATCTTTCTGGTGGCCAAATATGAAAAAAGAAATTGTAGAATTTGTGAATAGATGCTTGGTGTGTCAGCAAGTTAAGACTGAGCATTTCAGACCTGACCTGCAGGGAAGTTGAAACCACTGGACATACCTCAATGGAAGTGGGAGAGTATTGGCATGGATTTCATTATGGGTCTACCTAGGACTCGTAGCGGATTTGATGCAATATGGGTTATCGTTGACAGATTGACAAAGTCCGCTCATTTCTTATCCATTAAATCTAAGTGGATAGTTGATGTTCTAGCAGCTTTATATATGACGGAAGTGGTGCGACTCCATGATATTCCGGTCAGTATTGTGTCTGATAGAGATCCCAGATTCACTTCACATTTTTGGAAGGGATTCCAAGAATCTTTGGGAACCCGTCTGAATTTCAGTACTACTTTTCATCCACAAACAGACGGACAGACGGAAAGAACCAACTAGATAGTGGAAGATATGTTGAGAGCCTACATGATTGATTTTGGAGGTAGTTGGAATGATCACTTGGCCTTGATTGAATTTGCTTATAACAATAGTTATCAGTCCAGCATTCAGATGGCTCCGTTTGGAGCTCTGTATGGGAGAAGCTTTCGGTCTCCATTCTGTTGGAACGAGGTTGGTGAGAAGCAATGGCTGGGGCCAAATCTTATTTTTGAATCATCAAAGAATATTCGTATTATTAGAGACCGGTTGCAAGTAGCACAATCAAGACAGAGGAGTTATGCAGACCACAGAAGGAGGGACTTGGAATTTCAAGCTGGTGAACATGTGTTTTTGAAAGTTTCTCCTACAAGAGGAATCTGAAGATTTGGCATTCAAGGCAAGTTAAGTCCCAGATATGTCGGTCCATTCGAGATTTTGGAAAGAGTGGGGGAGGTTGCGTACCGTCTGGCACTACCACCTTAGTTATCCGGAGTATACAATGTCTTCCATGTGTCGATGTTGAGAATGTACGTGTATGACCCACCTCACGTCATTCAACATGCGGATCTTGAGTTAAAGGAAGATCTGACTTATAAAGAGAGACATGTTAAGATTCTGGATCGTAAGCAGCAGCAACTCAGAAACAGTTCTATACCAATGGTGAAAGTGCAATGGAGTCGGCGTGGAACCGAAGAAGCTACTTGGGAGTCAGAAGATACCATGCGGAAACAGTATCCCGATTTATTCTAGGTGAGTTGTTCCACTCCCCATCGTGTTAAGTGCAGTGAATTTGGTGGACTAAATTCTTTGAAGTGGAGGAGGGTGTAATACCCCGATTTATTAACAAATAAAAATTTCTATAAAATTTATAAGAAATTAATTAGAAAAATCCTTAATAAATAGAATAAGTTAAATTTTGACTATTTCATAAAAATCTAGAGAATTTATAATCTTGTAGAGGATAAAATGTTTGATAATAGTGTCTTCTGTGACAGACCCAAATAAAATCTGTAATTAGGCCAAATCAACTGATTAAGGCCCAAATCCATACTTAATCTAATTGGACCTTAAAACGCGAAATATGAGCCCAATATCCGATCATTTAGGCTGAAACCGGATCCAAATGGAAGGCTAGGATGAGAGGATCGTTTCCCCTCTTAGTTCTCCCCGAAACCCTAACCCTAGAAAGTGAATTTCGGTCTAGAAGGCGGCGGCTAACCCTATCCGTCGATTCGTGCACATCCAACTTGATTGGACTCTATCTCCTCGAATAGAAGACTCTAGACCTTGTGTGACCTATAAAAATGACCCTCAGGAACCCTATTTTCGTTTGGGTGCTGTGGCGGCCGACGAGGATCGTGGACGAGGGCGGATTCCGACAATCACTGACGGTGTGTTCTTCGCGTGTTGTCGTCCCTTCTTCTTCCTTCTTCCTCCGTTTAAGGTAGGTTATAGCAAGCCAAACCTTAAGTATTATATATGATTAGAACCAGCATCGAGTGCTCTTTCTATTGAATGCAAAAGCCCTAAAAGTTACTTAGTATCATGCGAGAATTTTAGGGTTTAGTAGAAGTATGTCATATCTAGGGTTATACTTATTCCATCCCGTTTAAGTAGGGATTTCAGGCACTAAAGATTAAATCGAGCATGCTATATTGTAAAACTTTTCGTGCTCTTTCTTTTGGGTCCAAAAGCCCTAATTATTATGCTCTGTGCTATGCATATTTAGCAATTCTTTGTAACCCTAGCCAACTCGCCGGAGGCGGGCAGGGCGAAAGGGGGGTTTGGTTGATTTTTGACTTGCACAGCCTCACGATAGACCGCCCAACGTGTTAGGCGGCACATTACAGACCGTTTATGTGTTGTGATTCGTATTATGTTTTCGGGAAGAGCGTCTTGACCTAGACCACCCTTCTGTTAGGTGGCCAGTGATTGACCGTTCGTCTCCCCCAACGGCTCATTACAGACCGCTCATCCCCAGAAGGCTTTCAAACCTGAGGGGGATAAACGGCATGTCATGCGACCGCCGAGGAGGATGAAAGGTCCCTACTAGACCGTCCATCTTTACAGAATTGATTAAATTATCTTCTTGCATGATTTATGATAGTAGATTAGTGGTTAAATGTAAGTTAGCAACATGCATAAAAACCCTGGAAAATTATAACATTAAATGATTATAAATCTTGCTGATTTATTCATCTTGACCTTGGATCATCTTTTTTTCAATGTTAATATTAATCATGACTTATTATTAAATTGAAAAGGTTATTAGGGTTGTATGACAGTCGTTCTACTCCGGTAGGATTGACTGACCATCTCACTGATTTCTGGTGTTTTATTTGCCCTATTTCCTTGTAATGTTTGGGACTCTCCGCCAGATATTCCTTCCATCGGACTAGGACCTTCATTACAGGACCTACGTAAGCCCCCGCGAGCCTGGGATTCCTACTAGGACGCCGGGCAGGATGTACCATCAAGACCTGAACCTGTGTACGTGATCGAATCGATTGAACTATCGTATTGTAAGTCACGGCTCGACTTGGACCCCTAAGAATTGCGCGGCCCGAAAGGGACCTGATGCGGGACGAAAGTGGGGGGTCTTCTTGTCATGCCACGACGCGGAATATCGAGGGTGCGACGAGTCGTAAACAAGCGTGTCGATCAGAGCATGTATAATTTTATTTCTAAAGTCAGAAATGAATGGGAAAATGATACTTTTATTCCATCAAAATGAAGTATTACAACACTAATTCATAAGCCATAAAGGTAAATTACAACTTTCAATCCCAAAGTACATCATTCTTGTAAAATCGCTAGTTGATCTACATAAACCTAGGTAAAAAGGAAAACACTCTCTCACTCTTGTCCATTCCCATCTTCAATGTCATTTCCTGCAACAATTAATCAAAACGTAGGGTGAGCTAAAAGCTCAGTAGGATTTTATATCTCTATGAACCAGGCAATCTTTAAGTATTAACAATTTAAATAATTTCCTAAATTGTATCGGGAAGTGTATAAACATGAATGGAATTTCCAAGTAATTGAGATGATATGATGAATTTCCAAGTATTGACTTTGAACAAGTAAAGAATTTCATGTAATTGGCCATTTTCACGCAAGTCAAGTAATTCATGTAATTTCCAAGTAAACAAGTAACAAGTAAACAAGTACGAATAGTGGAATGCCGTATCAAGTAAATCTATCATGCACTTCGGTGCAATGCCACACCGTTGGTCAATCAACTCCCATGGGCACAAGTACTTTCGGGCGCTCCCCCCCAGGACCAGATCTGGCCCCATTAATGTCAGGCATTGAGTCATATGGATCCGAAGATCCCAAGTACGTTTAGACATCCACTTATATGGCCAAGAATTTTCAAGAATATGCTGTTTGTAATAAGCACAGATTTGACACAATTTCAGAAGTTGCAAGAAAAGTGGATAACAATTTAAGGCATAATGTTTAACGACATTAAGTCGTGGAGTTCAAAAATGAACGGTAAGTAGGAAGAAAATTAAGTAATTAGAGTTTAATAGAATTAATTTGATTCCATGGTTTAATCTTATGTGCATTTGATTTACAAGTGTTTAGACATGTTTACAGGAAGTTTTTGTTCATTAAAAATGCATTAGTTAGCCAAAACGGTGATTTATTATAATAATCGAAATTTTATTATGAAAATAACTTTTTATGTTGAAAATAATTCTAACTTGCTGAAAATAATATTAACATGCTGAGAATGATTTTCATATGTTACCTTACTGGTAAGATGATAAAAATAAATTTTTCATGCTGGATTTAATTTTTACATGCTGAAAATTAATTATTAACATGCTAAAATTAATACTTAACATGCTAAAATATTCAGCTTACTGATAAGATGATAAGATAAGTTTACCATGCTGAATACATAAATTTTCTGAAAACAACATAATTTTTATCATGCTAAAAATCATTTTTCTCCATTTATTTGCTAATTATTTGATAGAAAAATAGAATTATCATGCTGAAAAATAGTTTTAATACACTGAAAATAAATCTAACATGCCAAAAATAATTTTAACATGCTGGAATAATTTTACTATACTAGAAGAATTTTTATCATGTTGGAAGCAATTTTCATGCATCAATTTATTAATTATTTAATAGGAAATTAAGTTTTATATGCACAAAAATAGCTTTAAATAGATTTTAACATGCTGAAAATAATTTTTATATCTCAGTATGTATAAAATAATTTTATCATATTGGAAGTCACTTTTAACATGCTGGACATAGTTTTAACATGTTGGAAACAATTTTTAGTATGTATAAACTAATGAGGTAAAAATTAGATTTTTACATGTAAAAATAATTTCATTCTACAAAAATAATTTCTTTACATGCTGTAAGAATTAAAACATTCTAATCTTACATTTTCTGACTTTTGGTGACTAAATACGTACAATTAACGTTGACTTCCAAAAGATATAGTTCCTATTATAAAGTGACTTAAGTTTAGTCCCACATTGGAAGTTACAAAAACTTGCATAGCTTTATATGTTGGAGAGCTCACCCTTGGGTCAGGACCCAAGGGGCATAGGATGTGGGCTTGAATTGTGAGTTGATACAAAATTAGTTATGTATATATATTTATTTATTTGTGCCGTGCCGTGCCGTACCGAGCCGAGGTGCGGTGGCTAAGGCAAAGGATAAGGCTAATTTTATATAAATATATACCATTCTGGAAATAATAATTTATTTATTTTTTTGTTTAAATTTTTTTGTGAACGCGCTAGCCTAAGCTAGCGCGACTTTGAAGATCGCGCTACCCTTGGGTAGCGCGTTCTGGAAATATAATTTTTTTTTTTTGACCCCAGATGGGCGGGAAGAACACTGTATGAACGCGCTATATCGGGGCAGCGCGTTCAGAACGCGCTACTGAGCTATAGCGCCTTCAAATTCTGAAAACGGAACTGAAAAACCAAGGGGTAAAATGATCATAACTTTCTCATTTCTCAATGGAATTTAACAAATAAGCTATCAATGGAAAGAGGACAGAAAAACGAACAAGATAGCATGCATTGATTTGAGTTTATCCTGAGAGACACATACCTTTAGACGGATCTAAAGAAATATCCCCAAATATAAGAAAGCCCTTTGATCTTCCAAATCCTCCTTCAAATCTCCACGAATCTTCGTAGCAGCATAAACTTAACTTCCAGGGATGGTTTGAGGGTCGAATGAGGTTCTATTTATAGCCAAAACTTGGCAAAATGGGTCAAAATTTCCTTGCCTAACAATGCCAAACTTTCCAACTAACAATGCCAAACTTTCAAACTAACAATGCCAAACTTTCCAACTAACAATGCCAAACTTCTAGAAATGGGGTTATTTTAGTCCCTTAAATATCATATTAAACACATGTTACGAATTTAGGTCAATTTAACTTTTATTGAATCCTTTAACCATTAATTCAACCCATTATGGTTTATCCAATGGGCCAATTGTGATCCTGGTCCATTACATGGACTTTTATTGGGCTCACTATGATTTATCTAAGGTGTAAAGCATTTAATCTCTATTTACTCCTAGTTACTTCAAGTAAATTCAATAAACTAGTTTATTTCATATAGTAAAAATATAATTTAATCATTTCATGAAAATTGTAATTACATAATGAAATTAAAAAAATTATTTCTCATTTTTAAATTTTGGGTTTCTACATCCTCCCCCACTTAAAAGAATTTGGTCCTCCAAATTCACATTATATATCTAAAATTCAAAAATTCGAGTTAGAAAGGTCGAATTTCTAACCTGAGATTAAATCCAGATATTTCTTCTTGATGGATTCTTCCAATTCCCAGGTTGCTTCCTCGAATCCACGCTTGCTCCATTGGACTTTCACCATTGGTATGGCCCGATTCCTCAGTTGGTGTAATTTCCGATCTAGTATTTTTATCGGTCTTTCTTCATAAGATAAGTCCTTTTGGAGTTTCAATTCTTCAAATTGAATCACATGTGAAGGATCATAGACATATTTCCTTAGCATGGATACATGGAATACGTCGTGTACACCGGCCAATTGAGGAGGTAAAGCTAGCTTGTACGCCACCTCGCCGATTCTCTCCAGAATCTCGAAAGGGCCGATAAATCTCGGACTCAGCTTTCCTTTGATGCCGAATCTTCTAATTCCACGGGTGGGTGAGATCTTTAAGAAGACATGCTCCCCCACTTGGAATTCAAGGTCTCTCCTCCGATTGTCGGCGTAGCTCTTTTGCCTTGATTGAGCAATCTTTAGCCTTCCTTGTATTAATTGGATTTTGTCGGTTGTGTCTTGTACAATGTCGGGACCAAGCAATCCCTTGTCACCGACATCGCTCCAGCATAGAGGCGATCTACAACTTCGGCCATAAAGTGCTTCGAATGGTGCCATTTGAATACTCGACTGATAGCTATTGTTATAAGCGAACTCAGTCAGCGGTAAGTGTTCATGCCAACTACCACCGAAGTCAATCATGCAGGCTCTCAACATATCTTCAATAATTTTATTCGTCCTCTCGGTTTATCCATCCGTCTGAGGGTGAAAAGCCGTACTAAACCTTAGTCTAGTACCCATAGATGATTGTAAACCCTTCCAAAAATGAGAGGTGAATCTCGGATCTCGATCCGAAATAATAGAGCTTGGAATACCGTGTAGCCTTACGATCTCCTTGATATATAAGGCGGCAAGAACATCCACGGTCCATCTAGTCTTGATAGGTAAAAAGTGAGCGGACTTGGTTAATCGGTCCACAATTACCCATATGGCATCAAAACCACCTCGGGTCTTCGGTAATCCAATAATGAAGTCCATACCGATACTATCCCATTTCCATTCCGGTATTTCGAGAGGCTTGAGCTTGCCAGCCGGTTTGAGGTGTTCGGCCTTGACTTGTTGACAAACCAAACATCGGCTTACGAACTCAGCTACCTCTCTCTTCATATTAGGCCACCAGAAAGTTCTCTTGAGGTCTTGGTACATTTTTGTACCACCGGGGTGAATAGTGTACCTAGACCGATGTGCTTCCTCCAGAATTTTACCCTTGTGATGCGGGACGGGACCACGGACACGACAAGCTCGCGATCGTCCCTTAACGAGGGAAGCGTCGGATGTGCGCGGTTGAGAAACCGCAATGAGCTAGGGTGGTCGGCTCTCTTTTGCGCCCGGATCGGGTCACGGGACGGCTTCGCTCTCTCTCGCAGCAGTGATATTATAAATTGAAGGCGAGCTAGGTATCCCTACACATGCTCTCTAGCAGCGGCATATAAAGCATATAAAGAATTAAGCTAATGCCAAGTGTAAGGGTGAAGGTGATACCTCCACGCTCTCGGCGTGGCGAAGATGGCACCCGGCCGAAGCTCGTACTCCCGGGAACTTAGTACATTATGTTTACAGCAGTACAAATAAGCCCACTCCACGTAGGGAGGTAAAGGGCGACACAAGTGGGCCCGGGAGGACCAAGTTCGGGTTGACGAGCGGGTTCGGGCAATGCTTCGGCTTCACGAGTACTCGTGCTAGTGGGGGCCCACGTATTGACCGGAGGGGTCGTGTGGGGCCTGATGACTCCTCTGTGGTGGAGACACCTGGAAAGCGTACCCCTGGGATGGCGAGCTGCTGGAACGACCGCCGGACGCCGGGCGGCCCTCGGACGACGCTCGCCGGGAACTCGGCCACGAACCTGAAAGTTCTGTTTGCAGGCGCGCGACTCGGAGAAAACTGCTGTTGCGATCAGCCCCGTCGTCGGAATGCGACGAGGTTAGCGCCGTTGGAAAGCTGACTCAGAATACTTCGACGTAGGGGTCTTCAAAAAAAATAATCAGATCTGTATTTCTGATCATGTATTTTACAAGCTTGCTGGAATCTGGCCAGAACTGCAGGGGCAGGTTCTGACTTCTCTGAAGATCGACGTTGACCGGAAAGAAGACCTCCGAATCTTGAAATAATTTCTTCAGCAAAGTTGTAGATCTCTGAGAGAGGAATCTGGGAATATTTTTGGTTTTCTGATTAGAGACGAAATGGATTTTCTGGGATTTGTTTACTAGAACTGGGTCGGATCTGGGAAACTGTGGGCAGACTGTTCTTGGGAACTTGGACGAAATTTGAAACATACTTGGAGGGTGAACCAAAAATTAATAAAATTCCTGGTGGTAGAGGGATGTGGACAGAGATCCCAGTAAATTTGGGAGACCCAACAGAAATCAAAAGGTGGTTCGAATGGGGTAAACTCAGAGCTGATGAATAGTAAACAGAACCAGGACAGATCTGGAACTTGGACTTGGATGAAAATCAAAAAATAGCTAAAGGATGAATTTTGACGTGATTTTTTTTGTGGAGATAAGGGTTCTAGAGGGGAACCAACCCTGAAATTTTGAGCTTCAGAAGACGAAGGGAGTGATAGCAGGAATTCGGAGAAGAAGGGTCTGTCCTGAGTGGACAGAACACCGAAACCGTTGGCGACGACGCGTCGGCGGCGAGACGATGGCGGCGGCGATCACCGGAGTTGCTTCAGATGCTGGAGGGGATCAAGGGGGAGGGGATTACACTCTAGAAAGGGGAGAGGGGGTGGAGGAACCAGGTAGAGAGAGGGGAGGGGTGTAAATCTCACTTGGGGGCAAATGCCAATTTTCTCTTCATTTCTTCATTCAAAATGAAAATTACAACCTTATATAGGATGCCAACCAAACTCAATCTCAACCCTTGGATCTAGGGGTTTGGATTGGATGGCTGGGATACAATGAGAATCCCACATTGAATACATTAGTTTAATCAAATTGACCACATGTGTTCAAACTTGGTGTAATTCCATTCAAACACAACCTAACTACAACTACCAAGCCTAATAAGGCCAAAAGAGCATGCGCCCCCTTTCTTGGGCCAAGCCCATTCTTGGGCCAAGAGCCACTCCATATGGCATGCTAGGCATGGGCCATTCCCACTTTGATGGCCCATGAGAGGATGGAATCCCATTTGGGCTTTAAGAGCCTTAATGACCCACTTTGAAACCAAATGGCCCAATATGAAGGAGCCATCTTAAATGGACCTTAAACATGCTACCTAGTTATGAACTCTTCCTAGAAAGAGGCCCATTGGCTTAATTAAGCCTTACAAGGATGGCCCAAAAGAAGGAAATCAAAAATTACACACTTTCAAGCTAATACAACCCATAAAACACACCTATACAAGCTAATACACACTAATACAATCCATAAGCTCATGATGTCCTCATCAATTCTCCCCGGGTGGGAGAAACTCGACCCCGTCGAGTAGGGGTATGGCTGCTCGAGTACTCTGGCGGATCCGTCACCGTGCCAAGTAGCGCGGGTATGCTCCACTCCAAGTGATCGGCACCTGCTCGTTCCACATATACTCGATATGCGCACTGCTATGGCCAAAGGTGGTCACTCCGAAGGGGCACTCTCAACGGAAGGAAACAGTTTAAAGACTCACTAGGAATCACTGCTGAGTCCCTGTAGGTGACTGATCCGGGTATAGAAGTAAACCGATCCCATACTCGTCAAGTGAATCGACTCGCTTCACACTCATTCGGGAACGACACGAGCTTGCACAAGACACATGCAGACTCACCATGCACTGACACACGAATGCAAACCATGCAAACAATCGACTCAAAATCACCACACAAACAAACCACACAAAGAAAGCACACTGACTCATGCACGACTCTAGACTAAGGTGGTAGCATCAAACCCACTAGGTGGCGACATCCTGGGCGGCAGAAGGGTCGCCCAGCTCTTCCCCCATGGCATAGTATTCATCGGCCAGTGCCTCGTCGGCCTCGTAATCGACATGCTCAAGCTCGGGAGGTGCGGATCCTCCAACACCTATGGCTAGGGTGGTGCGAGCGGGACACTCACTAGCAATGTGGCCGTACCCGTGACAGTGGAAACATTGTATTCGCGATCGACTACTCTCCCCGATAAGAGGGGCCTTACCCTTATCATCCCGTCGGGTAGGGGGTGTAGGCAACAATGGGGGAGGTGTAGGTGCCTTGGACAAGAGTGGCGGGGGTGCCGGTGCCAGAGGACGGGCTATAGGAGCTGGGGGACGGGCAAAGGGTGCCGGTGGTTGGGATGGAAATAGATCCCGGGGTGGAGGAGGGCGAGGCCGTGGAGCGAAGTGCTCCTGACGGGTGGGCTCCTGAGGTCGAGCCATGGGAGGCCGCTGATGTGGGCCTATAGAGTGACGGGGCTCGGTACTACGGAGAGGGGTGGGGCCCAACCGATGGCTAGACTCGAACTCTCCCTCAAATTGCTCCATCTCGAGAGCAACTTGATATGCCTCTTCCAACGTCTTGGCATTGCGGCGGAAAAGCTCATACTGGTAGTGTGGCCGCAAACCACGTCGAAAGCGGGACACGGGCATGGTACTCTCCTCCGTGACACCACATCGTAGAAAGTACTCATCAAACTCCGCGATGTATTCGGAGACAGACCGGTCTCCCTGGCTAAGACTTTGCCATCTATCGATGAGTCGCTGGCGGTATGTGGGAGGGAGGTACTTTTGCCGAAGTTTATTCTTCATCTCGGCCCATGTGTCAATCGGGGGTTCTAGCCGCTGAAGTAGCAGGCTCTCCACATTCTTCCAATAGGTTTGTGCCTGCCCCATGAGTTTCATGGTGGCAAATCGGACCCTTCGACGCTCCGACATATCATACCATTCAAAATAACGGTCCATGCCAAACTCCCAATCTAGGTAGACTTTCGGATCCAAAGACCCGTAAAAAGCGGGAGGATCCGCTCGCACGGTCTTAAGGACCCGATCATCATCCTCATCTCGTTGTGGCTGAAAACCACGACGGCGTTGACCATACCCCTCGTAGGCATTGTCGGACCCATAGTCCTCGAGACCAAGGTCACGGTGCGGTAGTTGGGGAGCCCGAGGAGGGGCGGGTGGAGGAACCAGTGGTGGCTGGTTTTGGGCCGCGGGAGCGGCCTGGACTTGGGCCATGGGAGCGGGTTGGACTTGGGCCCCTGCGGGAGGAGGTGCGGGTGGACCTTGGGCTGCCCCAGGAGGGTCCCCGTGTGACATCCTATCTAACCGCCCAACGAGGTCTTGGACCGACCTATCGGAGTTCTCCATGCGTCCCTCCATGGCCCTAAGGCGACCATCCATATTCTCGGAGAAGGTCCGAAAGTTAGCATCGGATTGGTCCAACCTAGCCATAATGGCCATCATCGCCTCTTGTAGGGAGTGGAAGTCTCCCGAGGTATCCCGTGGGTTGGCCATAGGTGGGGGTGGGGGTGAGTACTGAGTACCCCGACGAGTGGGCATGCAAACACACCGACTAGAGGACACCGACTAAAGCAAAACACTCTAATGCAAAATGATGCGCCTAGACTTAACCAAAACTCGGTACGCGGCGGAGATAATTGACCCGAAGGTCACTCGCACAAGTGTGTGGCCTTCCCGATAGGCGTAACCTAACGGTCGGACAACACCTTTTTATATACCGAGTAAAGGGATGTATGCGACCCAAAAACGACTCTTTTTGTTGTTTTAAAAATATGATGATCTTAAACACGACTTAGACCGACTAATGACTAGACGTAAATGACACTCTTTTTTTTTTTACTTTTTGACACCCTAGACTCAAACTCGCTCTGATACCAAATTGATGCGGGACGGGACCACGGACACGACAAGCTCGCGATCGTCCCTTAACGAGGGAAGCGTCGGATGTGCGCGGTTGAGAAACCGGCAATGAGCTAGGGTGGTCGGCTCTCTTTTGCGCCGGGATCGGGTCACGGGACGGCTTCGCTCTCTCTCGCAGCAGTGATATTATAAATTGAAGGCGAGCTAGGTATCCCTACACATGCTCTCTAGCAGCGGCATATGAAGCATATAAAGAATTAAGCTAATGCCAAGTGTAAGGGTGAAGGTGATACCTCCACGCTCTCGGCGTGGCGAAGATGGCACCCGGCCGAAGCTCGTACTCCCGGGAACTTAGTACATTATGTTTACAGCAGTACAAATAAGCCCACTCCACGCAGGGAGGTAAAGGGCGACACAAGTGGGCCCGGGAGGACCAAGTTCGGGTTGACGAGCGGGTTCGGGCAATGCTTCGGCTTCACGAGTACTCGTGCTAGTGGGGGCCCACGTATTGACCGGAGGGGTCGTGTGGGGCCTGATGACTCCTCTGTGGTGGAGACACCTGGAAAGCGTACCCCTGGGATGGCGAGCTGCTGGAACGACCGCCGGACGCCGGGCGGCCCTCGGACGACGCTCGCCGGGAACTCGGCCACGAACCTGAAAGTTCTGTTTGCAGGCGCGCGACTCGGAGAAAACTGCTGTTGCGATCAGCCCCGTCGTCAGAATGCGACGAGGTTAGCGCCGTTGGAAAGCTGACTCAGAATACTTCGACGTAGGGGTCTTCAAAAAAAATAATCAGATCTGTATTTCTGATCATGTATTTTACAAGCTTGCTGGAATCTGGCCAGAACTGCAGGGGCAGGTTCTGACTTCTCTGAAGATCGACGTTGACCGGAAAGAAGACCTCCGAATCTTGAAATAATTTCTTCAGCAAAGTTGTAGATCTCTGAGAGAGGAATCCGGGCATATTTTTGGTTTTCTGATTAGAGACGAAATGGATTTTCTGGGATTTTTTTACTAGAACTGGGTCGGATCTGGGAAACTGTGGGCAGACTGTTCTTGGGAACTTGGACGAAATTTGAAAAATACTTGGAGGGTGAACCAAAAATTAATAAAATTCCTGGTGGTAGAGGGATGTGGACAGAGATCCCATTAAATTTGGGAGACCCAACAGAAATCAAAAGGTGGTTCGAATGGGGTAAACTCAGAGCTGATGAATAGTAAACAGAACCAGGACAGATCTGGAACTTGGACTTGGATGAAAATCAAAAAATAGCTCAAGGATGAATTTTGACGTGATTTTTTTTGTGGAGATAAGGGTTCTAGAGGGAAACCAACCCTGAAATTTTGAGCTTCAGAAGACGAAGGGAGTGATAGCAGGAATTCGGAGAAGAAGGGTCTGTCCTGAGTGGACAGAACACCGAAACCGTTGGCGACGACGCGTCGGCGGCGAGACGATGGCGGCGGCGATCACCGGAGTTGCTTCAGATGCTGGAGGGGATCAAGGGGGAGGGGATTACACTCTAGAAAGGGGAGAGGGGGTGGAGGAACCAGGTAGAGAGAGGGGAGGGGTGTAAATCTCACTTGGGGGCAAATGCCAATTTTCTCTTCATTTCTTCATTCAAAATGAAAATTACAACCTTATATAGGATGCCAACCAAACTCAATCTCAACCCTTGGATCTAGGGGTTTGGATTGGATGGCTGGGATACAATGAGAATCCCACATTGAATACATTAGTTTAATCAAATTGACCACATGTGTTCAAACTTGGTGTAATTCCATTCAAACACAACCTAACTACAACTACCAAGCCTAATAAGGCCAAAAGAGCATGCGCCCCCTTTCTTGGGCCAAGCCCATTCTTGGGCCAAGAGCCACTCCATATGGCATGCTAGGCATGGGCCATTCCCACTTTGATGGCCCATGAGAGGATGGAATCCCATTTGGGCTTTAAGAGCCTTAATGACCCACTTTGAAACCAAATGGCCCAATATGAAGGAGCCATCTTAAATGGACCTTAAACATGCTACCTAGTTATGGACTCTTCCTAGAAAGAGGCCCATTGGCTTAATTAAGCCTTACAAGGATGGCCCAAAAGAAGGAAATCAAAAATTACACACTTTCAAGCTAATACAACCCATAAAACACACCTATACAAGCTAATACACACTAATACAATCCATAAGCTCATGATGTCCTCATCACCTTGATAGTAGAACAATTGGGTATACAAGTTCTTCCTTTGAATAATAGCCTTCCATCATTAGCCAGAAGGAAATCCGGTCGTTGATCTAATTTGTCTTTAATTTCCACGATCAACGGATCATCAACTTGCATTTCCTTGATTTCCGAGAGTAACTCGGGTTGGAGTCGAATATTTGCAATAAAGACTCTGCCTTCCTTCTCCTCCATATTGAGGTTTAAGTTGGCCATTTCTTCAAGTAGATGCCATTCTTTAACCATCATGCTTGATAATAAAGCCATTGGTTTTCGGCTAAGTGCATCAGCTATGGCATTGCCTTTTCCGGGGTGATATTGTATAGAGAAGTCAAAATCCTTTAAATATTCCAACCACCGTCTTTGTCTCATATTGAGCTCCTTTTGAGAGAATAAATATTTGAGACTCTTGTGATCAGAATACACCATAAAGGCTTCGCCATAGAGATAATGTCGCCAGATCTTTAAAGCAAAGACCACAGCTGCCAGTTCTAGGTCATGTACGGGATAATTTTCCTCGTGTTTCTTCAATTGCCGTGAGGAATAAGCTATGACCTTTCCATGTTGCATTAATACACAACCTGGCCCAATCCCAGATGCATCAGCATACACTTCGAATCCTCCTCCTTCCGTCGGTAATGTGAGAATAGGGGCAGTCGTCAGATAATCCTTTAAAGTTTGAAAGCTTTTCTCGCATTCCTCAGACCATATAAAAGGATTCTCCTTCTTTGTCAATCTTGTTAAAGATACTGCGATCTTTGAGAAATCCTTGATAAATCTTCGGTAATATCCAGCCAATCCCAAGAAGCTTCGAATTTCAGTCACACTAGTAGGTCTATCCCAGTTCTTTACGGCCTCGACCTTTGAAGGATCGACGGCGATACCGTTCTGGGAAATTATGTGACCGAGAAAAGAAACTTCCTCCAACCAAAAATCACACTTGCTTAATTTGGCATAAAGCTTATGATCTCTTAATAATTGAAGGGCCTTCTTGAGATGTTCCTCATGTTCTTCCTTTGACTTGGAGTAGATCAAAATGTCATCAATGAAGACAACCACAAATTGATCGAGGTATGGCCTGAATACGCTGTTCATCATTTGCATAAATGCGGCAGGCGCATTTGTTAAGCCAAAAGGCATAACAGTGAACTCGTAATGTCCATACCTACTCCGGAATGCAGTCTTGTGAATATCACTCTCCTTGATCTTCAATTGATGATAACCAGATCGAAGATCGATCTTTGAGAAATATTGAGCTCCAGAAATCTGGTCGAATAATTCATCAATCCTCGGTAAGGGATATTTGTTCTTGATGGTGAGTTGATTTAATTGCCGATAATCAACACATAACCTCATCGAACCATCCTTCTTCTTGACGAATAAAACCGGGGCTCCCCAAGGTGAAGTACTTGGTCGGATAAACCCCTTATCCAGTAATTCCAATAATTGATCCTTTAATTCTTTCATTTCCATGGCAGACATCCGATATGGAGCTTTAGAAACTGGTGCCGCTCCCGGAATTAAATCAATAGAGAAAACCACTTCTCTCTCAGGTGGAATACCATGCAACTCGTCCGGAAATACATCATGAACGATAGGAATGTCCTTTAGAATGGGTTCCGTGTGCTCGGTCATAGTGACAGAAACTAAGAAACCGACACAACCCTTCCTTATCAATTTCTCAACTTTGAGGGCCGAAATTAGAGATATGTGTCTAGAATACTTGATGCCAGAAAATAGAAGATCGGGGTAACCCATTAAAGTTACCATACCCAATTTGCAGTTGACACTAGCTCCATGTGTAGATAGCCAGTCGGCACCCAAAATAACATCATATCCTTCCATCTCCATGCATACCAAATCAGCGGGTAAGTTATAACCGCTAATTAGAATTTCACTATCAGGATAGAAGTGTTTAATCTCCGTTCCCGTTCCAATAGGGGTAGTGATAGTGAGTGTAGAATCTAACGGAACAGGCTTCATAGATAAAAGACCAGCAAATCTTCTAGATATAAATGAATGCGTAGCTCCGGTGTCAAATAAGACAGAGGCAGGCTTGGAGTATATGAAAAGAGTACCTTCCACGATGCCTCCTTCCTCGGTAGGTTCCTTACCCATAAGGGCTTGAAGTCTTCCTGGCTTCTTAGCAATAATAGGAAGCTTTGCCGGTGATGGAGCTTGCTCGTTGAGAAGAGGGCAATTCGGGATCCTATGCTCCCGACTCCCGCATCGAAGACATGCACCGAGCTTTCTCCAACATTCCTCAGCTTTATGTCCGGGCTTCTCACAGTATTTGCATAATTCTTTTGATGTTGCCGATATAGGGACAATTTGCTTGTCGAATGTCCTCGGCTTCTTGTCCCCATGAAAATTACGTCCACCTTTGTTGAAATTTCGCCCATCCTTGATGAAGTTACCCCGTCATTGGGCCTTTTCTTCCCGAAGGAAGGTTTGAAACTTCCAGACCCAGTGACTTGCTCTCTCTTGGCTTCTCTTCCTCGGATGCGATCCGATAACTCCGTTGCATCTTCTAGGAGTTGTGCTCTCCGTACCACATCAGAATAAATTTGGATATCCATCGGGGCCAGTTGAGTAATATATTGAGGCTCAAGGCCGTTAAGAAATCTCCGTGCCTTCATTTTGTCAGTACCCACGAGATGTGGAGCGTACCGAGATAACCTCGAAAATTGAGCTTCATATTCCGCAACTGATAAACCCCTTTGCTTCAAAGCGGCAAACTCGGCGGCCTTCTTTTCTTGTACTCGGTCGGAGAAGTATTTACTATTGAAGTGTTCCACGAACTCTTCCCATAGAATTTGGTCGTGCAGTAAGGTAGCTTCGACCGATTCCCACCAAGCACGTGCATCTCTTTCCAGTTGGAAAGTAGCGAGTAGGACCTTTTCCTCATCGGCACATTGCATGACTCGGAATATCCTCTCGATCTCCTTAATCCAGTGTTCGGCCTCGTCCGGATCCGTTGATCCAGCGAACTTGGGAGGATTCATGCTTCAGAAATTCCTATGTAAATCTCCGGCTCCTCGGTTTGCTCCTCCCTGAGCAACCTGCTGGAGGGCTTGGGTTAAGCCTTGAACAGTGCGCTGCATCTCGCGCCATTGAGCTCTCTCGGCGGCCATTTGCAAGAATTAGCTTGAAACCATAATTCAAAGGTTTATTATTTCTGTTTTGGTATTTATTTCCTGATAATTCTCTTTTTCTTAAAACTTAACCCGTGTTTCTACCAAATCTTAGCGAGAAAGTTCGAGCTCTATCAAATTTCTAGATATTGATCTAGAACCTATGTTTGAGGGAAAACTATGTTTAAGAATGAACCTATAATTGTGAAACCTAGGATTTTATGTAACCTAGGCTCTGATACCACAAAGACTGTCACGTCCCGACGCGGAATATCAACGGTGCGACGAGTCGTAAACAAGCGTGTCGATCAGAGCATGTACAATTTTATTTCTAAAGTCAGAAATGAATGGGAAAATGATACTTTTATTCCATCAAAATGAAGTATTACAACACTAATTCATAAGCCATAAAGGTAAATTACAACTTTCAATCCCAAAGTACATCATTCTTGTAAAATCGCTAGTTGATCTACATAAACCTAGGTAAAAAGGAAAACACTCTCTCACTCTTGTCCATTCCCATGTTCAATGTCATTTCCTGCAACAATTAATCAAAACGTAGGGTGAGCTAAAAGCTCAGTAGGATTTTATATCTCTATGAACCAGGCAATCTTTAAGTATTAACAATTTAAATAATTTCCTAAATTGTATCGGGAAGTGTATAAACATGAATGGAATTTGCAAGTAATTGAGATGATATGATGAATTTCCAAGTATTGACTTTGAACAAGTAAAGAATTTCATGTAATTGGCCATTTTCACGCAAGTCAAGTAATTCATGTAATTTCCAAGTAAACAAGTAACAAGTAAACAAGTACGAATAGTGGAATGCCGTATCAAGTAAATCTATCATGCACTTCGGTGCAATGCCACACCGTTGGTCAATCAACTCCCATGGGCACAAGTACTTTCGGGCGCTCCCCCCTAGGACCAGACCGGGCCCCATTAATGCCAGGCATTGAGTCATATGGATCCGAAGATCCCAAGTACGTTTAGACATCCACTTATATGGCCAAGAATTTTCAAGAATATGTTGTTTGTAATAAGCACAGATTTGACACAATTTCAGAAGTTGCAAGAAAAGTGGATAACAATTTAAGGCATAATGTTTAACGACATTAAGTCGTGGAGTTCAAAAATGAACGGTAAGTAGGAAGAAAATCAAGTAATTAGAGTTTAATAGAATTAATTTGATTCCATGGTTTAATCTTATGTGCATTTGATTTACAAGTGTTTAGACATGTTTACAGGAAGTTTTTGTTCATTAAAAATGCATTAGTTAGCCAAAACGGTGATTTATTCTAATAATCGGAATTTTATTATGAAAATAACTTTTTATGTTGAAAATAATTCTAACTTGCTGAAAATAATATTAACATGCTGAGAATGATTTTCATATGTTACCTTACTGGTAAGATGATAAAAATAAATTTTTCATGCTGGATTTAATTTTTACATGCTGAAAATTAATTATTAACATGCTAAAATTAATACTTAACATGCTAAAATAATCAACTTACTGATAAGATGATAAGATAAGTTTACCATGCTGAATATAGAATTTTTCGGAAAACAACATAATTTTTATCATGCTAAAAATCATTTTTCTCCATTTATTTGCTAATTATTTGATAGAAAAATAGAATTATCATGCTGAAAAATAGTTTTAATACACTGAAAATAAATATAACATGCCAAAAATAATTTTAACATGTTGGAATAATTTTACTATACTAGAAGAATTTTTATCATGCTGGAAGTAATTTTCATGCATCAATTTATTAATTATTTAATAGGAAATTAAGTTTTATATGCACAAAAATAGCTTTAAATAGATTTTAACATGCTGAAAATAATTTTTATATCTCAGTATGTATAAAATAATTTTATCATATTGGAAGTCACTTTTAACATGCTGGACATAGTTTTAACATGTTGGAAATAATTTTTAGTATGTATAAACTAATGTGGTAAAAATTAGATTTTTACATGTAAAAATAATTTCATTCTACAAAAATAATTTCTTTACATGCTGTAAGAATTAAAACATTCTAATCTTACATTTTCTGACTTTTGGTGACTAAATACGTACAATTAACGTTGACTTCCAAAAGATATAGTTCCTATTGTAAAGTGACTTAAGTTTAGTCCCACATTGGAAGTTACAAAAAATTGCATAGTTTTATATGTTGGAGAGCTCACCCTTGGGTCAGGACCCAAGGGGCATAGGATGTGGGCTTGAATTGTGAGTTGATACAAAATTAGTTATGTATATATATTTATTTGTGCCGTGCCGTGCCGTGCCGAGGTGCGGTGGCTAAGGCTAAGGCTAATTTTATATAAATATATACCATTCTGGAAATAATAATTTATTTATTTTTTTGTTTAAATTTTTTTGTGAACGCGCTAGCCTAAGCTAGCGTGACTTTGAAGATCGCGCTACCCTTGGGTAGCGTGGTCTGGAAATATAATTTTTTTTTTGTTTGACCCCAGAGGGGCGGGAAGAACACTGTATTGTTGAGTTCGGTGCAAGCATTCAGAGGGGGGGTGAATGAATATAGCCAAAAAAAAATCTTCACCCAATTAACATATTAGGCTCACTAACAATATTAAATGCTTACTCGACAGATTTATCCAATCTAAAAGACTAATTAGCCGATGTGGAATTTAACAACCAGTTAGTGAGCACTCTAACAAGACAAGTTAAACGGACTATAGCTCAATTTGAAATTTGTTTGTCTTAACAGATTAAGACACTCTAAGAGAGCTAAACAATAATTCTGCTCAAACAGAAGGCCAACACTTAGTGCGCCCCTAATCAAACATCTACCGGAAGCAAACCACAAGTATATCAAACCACTGCACAATGGTTTTTTAGGTGGTTCGGTCCAGCAGACCTACATCCACCCCTCACTCCCAACCGGAGTGAGGCTTCCACTAGTAACACTAGCACAGCAGACTCAGTCTGCAACAAAATGCTGCCAAACAGCTTGACCAGGGGAACAACCTCCCCTCTTCCTCCCAACTGGAGGGAACCACTAGTGACACCAGTCACTAGCAAACCAGAGACGCAAGTCTCTCTTCCTCCAGACCGGAGGGAACACCTAGTCTTGCAACCCACAAGACTAGAACTGGAGGACCAATCCTCCCTTCCTCCAAACCGGAGGGGAACCTAGAGACCCAAGTCTCTCTTCCTCTGAACTCCAGAGGGAAACACAAGTGACATTAAGTCACATGCAAACCAGAGGTCTAGGACCTCTCTTCCTCCCAACCGGAGGGACCCCTGGACTTGAATCCTACAAGCCCAGAACCGGAGGACGAGCCTCCCTTCCTCTAACCAGAGGGAACCCACAAGTAGCACCCAGCTACTTGCAACTGGAGATAGTAATCTCCCTTCTCCTGAACCACCAGGAGGGACCCCGACCTCTCTACAGAGAATCGGAAAAATAGCAAGTAAATAGATCAAAAGAAAAATGAAACCAGCAACAGAAAGCTGAAAAGATAAAAACAAATGTGGCTCTCGCAGGAGCTGGCTGGCCTGGATTTGATCCACGGTCCAGCAGGAACAGATCTTCTGTTGAAGCTTCTATCACTCTAGCTCTCTCTTCTTCTCTATTCTTCTTCCTCTTCTTCTCTTCACACGAGCACTATCTCTCTCTCTTCTTCTCCTTCTGCTCTTCTTCTTTCTCTTTTCTTTTTCTCTTGATCGTGGCTCTCTATGTGGACATTCTTCTCACCAACTCGATCGCCTTCATCTGTGGACGAAGGTCTCATATATATAGCAGCAGCAGCAGCAGCAGCATCAGCCACGACGTGTGACCTCCACATTTCCAGCCCTAATTATTCGGACCACGTGGCAGTCTCTCTGATGGGAATCGACGCCGAGCATGTACTTTTTATTTTGTATTTATGTCCTTTTAGTTGGTGTTAATATCCTTGGGAAAGTATGTACGCAAATGTAAGGCTTTATAAGCCAAAGAGTCATTCCCATGGATTGTGTGGGTTTTTGTGCAAATGTGTAGTAGGTCCAGCTAGGGGGCCCCCTCCCCTTCCCCATTGGTCCACCTCATCCATGTGGGGCTGGTCAACCATCCTAGGTGGCCATCTAGAAGGTTTGAATGCTAATTGACCACATGGGAGACAAAGGGGTTAAAATTTCAAAGGTAGGCCACCTACCTTACCTACCTAGTCAAAGGAGTGCCCATTCATATGTAATTTATTTATTTTGAGTTTTGACCACATGGGGGATGAAAATGACATATTTCTCACGAAATTATCAGCCCCCTCACCCCTTGATATTTTCTATATAAGCCTATGTATAGTGTCATTAGAGATTAATGAAAAAATGAAGAAGAAATTAGCATTTTGCCTCCTTGAAACTTGTGCCCCTCTCCCCTCTCTCCCTGGTGTTCTTCCACCTCCAGCCCCTTTCTAGAGTGTAATCCCTTCCCCCTTGATCCCCTCCAGCATCTGAAGCAACTCCGGTGATCGCCGCCGCCGCCGTCTCGCCGCCGACGCGTCTTCACCAACGAATTCGGTTTTCTGTCCACTCTGGATAGACCTCTCTTCTCCGAATTGTCTCTCTCTCTTCCCTCATCTTCTGAAGCTCCAATTTTCAGGGTTGGTTCCCCTCTTGAACCCTTACCTCCACAAGAAATTTCAGGCAAAAATTCGTCCTTTAGATATTTTTAGAATTTCGTCCAAGTTCAAATTTCAGTTCTGTTCAGGTTCTGTCTACTGTTCATCAGTTCTGAGTCTACCTTGTTCGACCCATGTTTTGAATTTTGTTGGGGCTCTAAAACTTACTGAGACTTCTGTCCACATATGTCTATCACCATGAATTTTCCTAATTTTTGATAAGGTCTCTAGGTATTTTTCAAATTTCGTACCAGTTCCTGTGAGCAATTTTTCCACAGTGTCCCAGATCCGACCCAGGTCCACTCAAAAAATCCCAAAAAATCCATTTCTTGTCCAATCAAGAAACCAAAAATAGTCCCGGTTTCCTCTCTCAGAGATCTTAAACTTTTCTGAAGAGATTATCACCAGATTCGGTGGTCTTCTCCCCGGTCAACGGTGATTTTCAGAGAAGTCAGAACCTGCCCCTGCAGTTCTGGCCTGTTTACAGCAAGGGTGTAAATTCAATAAGTCAGATATACGTATCTGATTATTTTTTCTGAAGGCCCCTACGTCGAAGTATTTGGAGTCCTCTTTCCAACGGCGCCGAGCTCGTTGCATTCCGACGACGGGGTTGATCACAGCAGCCGATCTCGCCGGACAGCGCGCGAGAAGACAGCAAGCGCAGACTTGTGGCCGGTTTTCCCGCGAGCGTCGTCCGAGGACCGCCCGGCGTCCGGTGGTCGTTCCAGCAACTCGCCATCCTAGGGGAGCGCTTCCCAAGTGTACCCACACCAGAGGAGGCATCAGGTCCCACACGACCCCTCCGATCCACACGTGGGCCCCACTAGCACTAGTACGCGCGAAGCCGAAGCCGAGCCCGGAAACCGCCCGTCAACCCGGAATTGGTCCTCCCGGGGCCCCCTTGTGTCGCCCGTTATCTCCCTGCGTGGAGTGGGCTTACTTGTATTGCTGTAATCTTAATGTATTAAGTTCCCGGGAGTACGAGTTTCGGCCGGGTGCCATCTTCGCCACGCCGAGCGCGTGGAGGTATCGTATTCGCTCCTTGCTTGGCATTCCGCTTATTTCTATATATGCTTGTTTATGCCGCTGCTAGAGAGCATGTGTAGGGTTACCTAGCTCGCTTTTAATTTATCATATCACTGCTGCGAGTGAGAGAGTGACCGTCCCGTGACCCGATCCGGGTACAATTGAGAGCCGACCACCCTAGCTCACTGCCGGTTGTTCAACCGCGCACATCCGACGCTTCCCTCGCTAAGGGACGACCGCTAGCTTATCGTGTCCATGGTCCCGTCCCGCATCAATTTGGTATCAGAGCGAGTTTGAGTCTAGGGTGTCAAAAAGCAAAAAAAAAAAGAGTGTCATTTACGTCTAGTCATTAGTCGGTCTAAGTCGTGTTTAGGATCATCATATTTTTAAAACAACAAAAAAGAGTCATTTTTGGGTCGCATACATCCCTTTACTCGGTATATAAAAAGGTGTTGTCCGACCGTTAGGTTACGCCTATCGGGAAGGCCGCACACTTGTGCGAGTGACCTTCGGGTCGATTGTCTCCGCCGCGTACCGAGTTTTGGTTAAGTCTAGGTGCATCATTTTGCATTAGTGTGTTTTGCTTTAGTCGGTGTCTTCTAGTCGGTGTGTTTGCATGCCCACTCGTCGGGGTACTCAGTACTCACCCCCACCCCCACCTATGGCCAACCCACGGGATACCTCGGGAGACTTCCACTCCCTACAAGAGGCGATGATGGCCATTATGGCTAGGTTGGACCAATCCGATGCTAACTTTCGGACCTTCTCCGAGAATATGGATGGTCGCCTTAGGGCCATGGAGGGACGCATGGAGAACTCCGATAGGTCGGTCCAAGACCTCGTTGGGCGGTTAGATAGGATGTCACACGGGGACCCTCCTGGGGCAGCCCAAGGTCCACCCGCACCTCCTCCCGCGGGGGCCCAAGTCCAACCCGCTCCCATGGCCCAAGTCCAGGCCGCTCCCGCGGCCCAAAACCAGCCACCACTGGTTCCTCCACCCGCCCCTCCTCGGGTTCCCCAACTATCACACCGTGACCTTGGTCTCGAGGACTATGGGTCCGACAATGCCTACGAGGGGTATGGTCAACGCCGCCGTGGTTTTCAGCCACAACGAGATGAGGATGATGATCGGGTCCTTAAGACCGTGCGAGCGGATCCTCCCGCTTTTTACGGGTCTTTGGATCCAAAAGTCTACCTAGATTGGGAGTTTGGCATGGACCGTTATTTTGAATGGTATGATATGTCGGAGCGTCGAAGGGTCCGATTTGCCACCATGAAACTCATGGGGCAGGCACAAACCTATTGGAAGAATGTGGAGAGCCTGCTACTTCAGCGGCTAGAACCCCCGATTGACACATGGGCCGAGATGAAGAATAAACTTCGGCAAAAGTACCTCCCTCCCACATACCGCCAGCGACTCATCGATAGATGGCAAAGTCTTAGCCAGGGAGACCGGTCTGTCTCCGAATACATCGCGGAGTTTGATGAGTACTTTCTACGATGTGGTGTCACGGAGGAGAGTACCATGCCCGTGTCCCGCTTTCGACGTGGTTTGCGGCCACACTACCAGTATGAGCTTTTCCGCCGCAATGCCAAGACGTTGGAAGAGGCATATCAGGTTGCTCTCGAGATGGAGCAATTTGAGGGAGAGTTCGAGTCTAGCCATCGGTTGGGCCCCACCCCTCTCCGTAGTACCGAGCCCCGTCACTCTATAGGCCCACATCAGCGGCCTCCCATAGCTCGACCTCAGGAGCCCACCCGTCAGGAGCACTTTGCTCCACGGCCTCGCCCTCCTCCACCCCGGGATCTATTTCCATCCCAACCACCGGCACCCTTTGCCCGTCCCCCAGCTCCTATAGCCCGTCCTCTGGCACCGGCACCCCCGACACTCTTGTCCAAGGCACATACACCTCCCCCATTGTTGCCTACACCCCCTACCCGGCGGGATGATAAGGGTAAGGCCCCTCTTATCGGGGAGAGTAGTCGATCGCGAATACAATGTTTCCACTGTCACGGGTATGGCCACATTGCTAGTGAGTGTCCCGCTCGCACCACCCTAGCCTTAGGTGTTGGCGGATCCGCACCTCCCGAGCTTGAGCATGTCGATTACGAGGCCGATGAGGCACTGGCCGATGAATACTATGCCATGGGGGAAGAGCTGGGCGACCCTTCGGCCGCCCAGGATGTCGCCACCTAGTGGGTTTGATGCTACCACCTTAGCCTAGAGTCATGCATGAGTCAGTGTGCTTTCTTTGTGTGGTTTGTTTGTGTGGTGATTTTGAGTCGATTGTTTGTGTGATTTTCATTCATGTGTCAGTGCATGGTGAGTCTGCATGTGTCTTATGCAAGCTCGTGTCGTTCTCTTATGAGTGTGAAGCGAGTGGACTCACTTGATGAGTATAGGATCGGTTCCACATCTATACCCGGATCAGTCACTTATAGGGACTCAGCGGTGATTCCTAGTGAGTCTTCGAGCTGTTTTCTTCCCTTTTGAGAGTGCCCCTTCGGAGTGACCACCTTTAGCCCATAGCAGTTCGCATATCGAGTATATATGGAATGAGCAGGTGACGATCGCTTGGAGTGGAGCGTACCCGCGTTACTTGGCACGGTGACGGATCCGCCGGAGTATTCGAGCATCCTTACCCCTACTCGACGGGGTCGAGTTCCTCCCACCCGGGGAGAGTTGATGGGAATCGACGCCGAGCATGTACTTTTTATTTTGTATTTATGTCCTTTTAGTTGGTGTTAATATCCTTGGGAAAGTATGTACGCAAATGTAAGGCTTTATAAGCCAAAGAGTCATTCCCATGGATTGTGTGGGTTTTTGTGCAAATGTGTAGTAGGTCCAGCTAGGGGGCCCCCTCCCCTTCCCCATTGGTCCACCTCATCCATGTGGGGCTGGTCAACCATCCTAGGTGGCCATCTAGAAGGTTTGAATGCTAATTGACCACATGGGAGACAAAGGGGTTAAAATTTCAAAGGTAGGCCACCTACCTTACCTACCTAGTCAAAGGAGTGCCCATTCATATGTAATTTATTTATTTTGAGTTTTGACCACATGGGGGATGAAAATGACATATTTCTCACGAAATTATCAGCCCCCTCACCCCTTGATATTTTCTATATAAGCCTATGTATAGTGTCATTAGAGATTAATGAAAAAATGAAGAAGAAATTAGCATTTTGCCTCCTTGAAGCTTGTGCCCCTCTCCCCTCTCTCCCTGGTGTTCTTCCACCTCCAGCCCCTTTCTAGAGTGTAATCCCTTCCCCCTTGATCCCCTCCAGCATCTGAAGCAACTCCGGTGATCGCCGCCGCCGCCGTCTCGCCGCCGACGCGTCTTCACCAACGAATTCGATTTTCTGTCCACTCTGGACAGACCTCTCTTCTCCGAATTGTCTCTCTCTCTTCCCTCATCTTCTGAAGCTCCAATTTTCAGGGTTGGTTCCCCTCTTGAACCCTTACCTCCACAAGAAATTTCAGGCAAAAATTCGTCCTTTAGATATTTTTAGAATTTCGTCCAAGTTCAAATTTCAGTTCTGTTCAGGTTCTGTCTACTGTTCATCAGTTCTGAGTCTACCTTGTTCGACCCATGTTTTGAATTTTGTTGGGGCTCTAAAAATTACTGAGACTTCTGTCCACATATGTCTATCACCATGAATTTTCCTAATTTTTGATAAGGTATCTAGGTATTTTTCAAATTTCGTACCAGTTCCTGTGAGCAATTTTTCCACAGTGTCCCAGATCCGACCCAGGTCCACTCAAAAAATCCCAAAAAATCCATTTCTTGTCCAATCAAGAAACCAAAAATAGTCCCGGTTTCCTATCTCATAGATCTTAAACTTTTCTGAAGAGATTATCACCAGATTCGGTGGTCTTCTCCCCGGTCAACGGTGATTTTCAGAGAAGTTAGAACCTGCCCCTGCAGTTCTGGCCTGTTTACAGCAAGGGTGTAAATTCAATAAGTCAGATATACGTATCTGATTATTTTTTCTGAAGGCCCCTACGTCGAAGTATTTGGAGTCCTCTTTCCAACGGCGCCGAGCTCGTTGCATTCCGACGACGGGGTTGATCACAGCAGCCGATCTCGCCGGACAGCGCGCGAGAAGACAGCAAGCGCAGACTTGTGGCCGGTTTTCCCGCGAGCGTCGTCCGAGGACCGCCCGGCGTCCGGTGGTCGTTCCAGCAACTCGCCATCCTAGGGGAGCGCTTCCCAAGTGTACCCACACCAGAGGAGGCATCAGGTCCCACACGACCCCTCCGATCCACACGTGGGCCCCACTAGCACGAGTACGCGCGAAGCCGAAGCCGAGCCCGGAAACCGCCCGTCAACCCGGAATTGGTCCTCCCGGGGCCCCCTTGTGTCGCCCGTTACCTCCCTGCGTGGAGTGGGCTTACTTGTATTGCTGTAATCTTAATGTATTAAGTTCCCGGGAGTACGAGTTTCGGCCGGGTGCCATCTTCGCCACGCCGAGCGCGTGGAGGTATCGTATTCGCTCCTTGCTTGGCATTCCGCTTATTTCTATATATGCTTGTTTATGCCGCTGCTAGAGAGCATGTGTAGGGTTACCTAGCTCGCTTTTAATTTATCATATCACTGCTGCGAGTGAGAGAGTGACCGTCCCGTGACCCGATCCGGGTACAATTGAGAGCCGACCACCCTAGCTCACTGCCGGTTGTTCAACCGCGCACATCCGACGCTTCCCTCGCTAAGGGACGACCGCTAGCTTATCGTGTCCATGGTCCCGTCCCGCATCACTCTCAGCAGGCTTCATTCCAGCCTCGGATCACGTGCTGCCAGTCACTGGGGAATATTTCTTCCTCGGACCTGCAAAGAGATGAAAAACCATTAAAACTGAGGGCCACAATAACTAGATCTGCACGAAGTATGAAGTAGCAATACTAGATGCACTGAGAACGACACGAGATACACAAGGTGAATACAGCACGAAGTAAGGAAAAAAATGACACGAGATACACTGTGACAGAACAGACACAATCAAAGAGAACGACACGAAGTGAGGTTATAAAAAAAAAGAGACACGAAAATAAAAATAACAAGAACACAAAAACTAGACCAACACGAGGTTACGAATGCAAAAACAACACGTGGACAAACACGGGCTGACAACAGAAACCGACACGAAGTGGTTGCAAACAAGCAAGACACGAGGTCTACGTAAAGCAACACGAAGTGTGGTCAAGGCGAGAAGACACGAAGTCAGAAGAGTGACACGGCTATCACGACACGTGATGAAGCAGTGACACTAAAACAAAAGGACTCGAGGAACAACAGTAAGTGACTCGAAGTTAAACAAACAGACATAAAAGATGACACGAGGTGGCACACAGAAAGCAACATGAGGTGCTGCAAAGTTCTGCACGCAGTGGAACAAAAACGACACGAAGACATGGAGACAACAGTAACCGACACGAGGTGAGGTTACTAAAGCGACAACGACACGCGGTGTGGAAAACACGACACGAAGACCTGAGAAGAAAAAAATGACACGAAGTCAAAGTTGACACGAAGTGAAAACAACATGAAGTGAAAACAACACGAGGACATGAAAATAGCACGGAGACGAAACAGTAACCGACACTCGATGAAAACAACACGGACTGACAACGACACGAACTAAACAGAACTAACACGTGTTGAAGACAAAAACAACACGAAGACGATACAAAATAGGAAAATACGAAAACAACACGAAGACCAGAGTAACGTGAAGACACAAGTGTAATGCTAATACGAGGTGACAATTAACGAGGAGAACGACACGAAGTGAAACGTAAGAAGACTTAAAGACGCAAGAAAAATGACTTGAAGACAAGGACGACAAGGATAGAACAACACGAAGTATACCTCACACAAGTGTTCCTGTCAAGCAAGGAAATCAACACGAAGCGTTGTAAGCTCAGATGACACGAAATCTTTTCGTGTTAGTGAGGGGAAACAACACGGAGTGTAGTGATCATGAATCAGCACGAAAATGAAAGGAACAGTGCAATGTATAGACTTTAAATCCAATGCAAACGGCTGTACAGACTTGAAGATGTGAACCCAATGTACAGACTAGACAATGAGCTCTGCAGCGAATTTATACTTTCAATGAAGGGCGTTCTGTAGACTTTGGCTTGGAACGAAGGTAGGATTGAGGCTGTAGACTTGGCCAGAACGTAGGGAAAAAACACCAATGTGCAGACATGAACATCCAGCAGTGTATAGACTTCGTGAACAAAGTGCAATGCTGACTAATGTATACACTTGACAAATAGAGTAATGCATGAACAAACAATTAGCCACTACGTTAACCCAATCTAGCCATATTCATGAATTAACTATTCAAGCAATCAGATATTCAAGTAGTCAATCAGTCAACTATATTAATTAGCACACCTCAGTGTGACTCATGGTGTGTCAGTCATCATCAAAACCACACAGGGGCACAACAATCTCCCCCTTTTTGATGATGGCAACACTATGAGTTACACTGACTCAGATTAGATTCTTCTCCCCCTTTGCCTTCAGCAAAAAGACATGAGTTGAAGAGTGAATTAAAACAGAAGCAATTAAATCAATTCTCCCCCTTTGTCAAACAACTCATGTAGTGATGCGTATGCAACAAATACTCCCCCTTTGTCATGGCAAAAGACCCCCCTTTGACATGAGAATGAGTCAAGGTTCTTAAAAATGAAGATCACCCTTATGACAATGAAACAGCTCTCCCCCTATCAACATGCATGATTGACTACTCTCCACTTGAAGCACAGGAATGGACTCTGGTTATCCAGTAAATCAATCTGAAATCAGCCATTACAAAGAATCTGAATTCTGGTGATAATACCACAGAATCAGAACTTATGGCAGAACAAGATGGAAGATTCCAACAGTGTGGAGAGAAATACATCTCAGGAATCAATCTGAAATCCACCACCATAAGGAATCTGAAGTTCAGAGGGCTGCAAGTGAACAAGGTAATAATGGGAGTGGCACCTCACATTTGTATGGTCAGAAAAAAAAATGCAGAAGGAATCAGTCAACTGATAAGAGAGGAGTTGACTAAACAGTTTTTGTTGATCATGCATGAATCTGATCATGAGGGTTTTGAAAGCATACATCACTTCAATAAGTCTTAAAAAAATGTAGACTCTTCTATCATAAAGAGTTATGAAATAGCAACATTATCAATCTGATTTAATTTTGATGTATACCAGCTTTGCCAAATTAAACTCAATACACATATCTGAATCCAAGTTTTAATAAAAGTGAACCAAATCGTCAGAAAACACTTAAAAATAATCATCTTTTATCTTGCAAATGTGATCTCAAAAGCACCTTTTGAAAAAAAAATACACAGGTTAGTAGTGAAATTAAACACTTTTTCAAGAACATGAGTTGACAGATTTTTTCAAGATAATTTTATTTGAAGCACATTATATTTTTCCTGTGCAATTTAAGTTGATCAACACCTTTTTACATGAGACACAACAAGTCTTAGTTGAAGTGACCCAGTTACTCAGTGTGATAACTGGCATTGCCTCTCACTTTGAGAGCAGAGTTAGCAATATGAGTGTCTTTTTACATAAGAAGACACCTTTATCAGAGGCCAGTCTCCCCAGCTACTCAACACAATTAAGCTATTGCTCTGTCAGGTTTTGTTTCACTAAAATTTTTTATCAGAGATAACTGTGGCACCTCATGACACGAGTTACTTTATTTCATTGATAAAGAACTCAGTTTCTCAGTGAGTGAGTCATTGCTCTGACTTCACAATTTTCATTTAGTCAACTTTTTCAAGTTAAAGAATAACCACACTACTCACTCTATGTATCTCTACCAAAGTAGCCTAGATTTCAAATTTTCAGATATCAGATGAAAGACTTTAAGGATTACATGACACAAGAGGTTAAAGTTTATTAAGCCTTATCAACAGATATTTTCAATCCATTTAATTACAAAGCTGAGAATACATTAATCTTATATCAGTCTGATTCAGTGATTATTCTTAAGCCCATATGATAGGAGTTTCTACCACAATCTCAGACTGAATTGCATGACATGCAGTTTAAGTTCCTCAGATCAGAACAATAAATTTAGCCGAACAACAACTCAAAAGTGGAGCCAAAATAGTCACACCAGCTAAGAGGTATATGAAGGAAGAGGTACAAGCTGGTGGAAGAGTCAATCAGCAAGAGAGAATAAGGTTTAAGCCACTAGCAGAGTCAATCACTCAATGAAACACTCCTTCTTCAACAGATTGAGGATTAGCAACCAAATTTTTGGATTCAAGAAGGTATGAACTCAAAATAGTCAATTGATGATTTGAGAGAGTGTAGAGTGTGAATATCAAATAGTGACAACAATATAATAAAGCTCCCCCTGACTATATGCATGAGAAGTATCGAAATCACATCACATGATACCAAATTTAGCATTCAGATATGATTCATGCAAATTAGACAGAAGAGAATTACTGGAAGCATGATTGTTCAATCATTTTTTTTAGAAAAACTTCAGTTTAGTACCAGCAGATCAACATGATATGCAATACACTGCTCTATATGACTTGACCCAAGATACTGGGCGGAGGGCTTGGTCCAAGGACCGCCTCAGACAAGGCAGTAGCATCCAGACATACTCTATCTGCCCTCCAGCACTATTCCATTTCATATACCATGATGGTCATGCAAATGTCATATGCAGTGCAAGGCAATCTCATTTATTTAGTGCAAACAACAGCATGAGAAGATCATCAAAACTCAACCAAACAAAACAACAATTTTAGATAATGAAATTGAAACAGATTTCAGAACTTACCTGAATTGAGTCCTGGGGTTTTCTTTTTGAGTGCCTTGGTTAACCCCTTTTCATTCTTCAGCTTCCAAGGCACACCTGCAAAATATTGATCATTTTGATCCTGCAGGGACCCAAGCAGCTTTGGGTCCTGCGTTAGCCCTGACAGGTTTTCTAAACATTTTCATAGCAACATTATCATCAAATTTCATCAGAGAACAGTCATCCATAGAATGTCCAAATTTTCCACAGTATCTACATGAACTGGCTGGTGTTTGATTCTTATGATGCATATTAGCAGCAGGGTGATGTTTATAAACATGTTCATAAGATTTTCTGTTATATGCATAAGCAGTTTGATGCTTGTTCTTAACCATCCAACATTCAGCAGCTTATGGCCTGGCTTCCCACAGTTATAGCATGAAATTTTCACAAATGATTTTGTAGGGAATTTGACAAAATGGGGTTTAACATAGTTCTTTTGAACATACCAACAGTCCTTGACTGTATGCCCATTTTTCCCACAATGGGAGCATGCAAAAGAATTTCTTCTATGAAAACTATTTTTACCCCAAGTAGATCTAAACCAGCACTCAGCAGCCTTGTGCCCAGGCTTATTACAGTTGAAGCACACAATGTGCTGACTAGAATTGTGTTTAGGTCCATATAGATCATAAAAGTGCATGGAAGACCTGCATGTGGTTTATTGTCTTCTTTCATGATAAAACATTCATTCATGAGATGACCATGCTTCCCACAATAATAACATGAGGCATCAGGCTTCCTAGCAACATGGTTCTTAGCAAAAGAATTTCTAGAATGTAAAGTTCCACTAGCATGCTCATCCTTTAACATCAATCCACAATCCTCCATTATGTGACCTCCTTTCCCACAATAATAACATGAATCCTTTTTAATGTGAGTGTGTGAGAGATCATGTGAATTGTGTGCAGTTTTCTTTACAGCACCAGGAGCCCCTTTTTCCTTTTTCTGTGAATTTTCACCCTTTTTCTGTTTAGGAGTTTGTTCCACAGTTTTGGGTTTCACAGTGGATTTTTGTGCAGTGAATTTGAAGACAGAAGGGGCAGAGGTTATGTTCTGATTGGTGGCTTTGACAAACACAGTAGATGTTTCATTCCCATTACTCCTTTTATTTGTCGGACTATAGCCCAGTCCCTTTCTCTCAAAGTTATCACTCTTTCCAAGAAGCTTATTCAGATTGTCCTTACCTTTGACAAATTTTGATAGAGAATTTTTCACGTCTTTAATCTCAAAATTCAAATCAGCAATTTTAGCTTCATATTTAGACAGATCTGTTTCACAGGAAATGACTTGTTGATGCAAGGCATCATTCAGACTCTTGAGTTTTTCTACTTCCTGTTTTAATTCCATTTCCTTGTCAGTTTTAGATAAGGACTTGTAAAGATCATCAACTTCTTGTTGAAGGGATGAGATAGTAAGCTCATATCCAGCTATTTTCTGTTCACTGCAACTGACATTTCCATTTAACATTAAGTTGATGGTTTTTAGACTCTCAATTTCTTGTTCAGCATTCATCAACCTATCAGAATTATCCACACTCACACACTTGCCTTTTTCCATTGTCATTAGCCTATTTGTCAGCTGGGTGTTTAGATGTTTCAACTCATTGATTTCCTCTTTCAGTTTACTGTTCTGCTCTAGGAGATCAGCATCAAGCACCCATTCATCTGAGAGAGACTGACATTCATAAAACATTTCTTGTTGTTTTTCAGATTGAAATTTGTCAAGATTTTTCTGAATTTCTGAATTCATTGTTCTTTCAGCCTCCAATTTCTCAGAGATCAAACCATTTTCTTTTTCAAGGTACATTGATCTATGTTCAAATTCTTTGGATTGGTTTTTGAGTTTTTCATTCTCAGATTTCAATTCTTCCAATTCAGAATTGATACACTCTAAATCTCTCACCAATCTTTCATTTTGAACAACGTCATTGTTATGACTCTGATCAACGAAGCTAAGCCTTTCCTTTAGTTCAACAATTTCACAAACAAGCTTTTGACTCTCCTTTTTGTGTAGACCAATTTGTTTCATAAGAGTTTATTTTTCAGATTTCAAATGATCTAGATCTGTAGTAATAGAGTCAAAGTCTTGTAGTTGTCTTCTAAGATTTCATTTTCAGTTTTCAGAATTTCAAGATTTTCACCTCCTAGATTTTCCAGCTTCTTTTTCAGACTTTTATATTTCTTCCCTAGTTTCTTATGGGATCTTAACAGATTAGCATAGGCATCTTCCCAATCGTCTAATGAAAAATTCTCGAAAGGGTTTACCTCCTCATTATCACGTTCTTCGGATTCATTTTGATCACTAGCATGGTTGCTCTTGTCAGCCATCAGACAGTTGTCCACATTTCCCTTCTGAGCAAGCTTCAGCTCCTCCATAATGTCCTTGGCGGACCTGCAATCATGAATACAAGACCATAAGGCTTTGTCAGTGGCTGCTCTCATCAGGTTAAAGGCCTTCTGATTTTCTCCATATTTTGACTTGTGACTTTTAGTCCATTTGGACTTTTCCTTTGGCAATCTGTGGGGACCTTGTGAAATTAACTTCCACAGATCCGGATTAATCATTTTCACATAAATGTGAAGACTGCTAATCCATGAGTTAAAGTTAGAGCCATTGAACATCGGTGGAGAACCCATTGAATAAATCGGCAACTAGATTAATGCAGCAAAGGGTAGAAACAGAAATGCACGAAGGGACAACAGGATCCTCTGCAGATCGTTGGATCTGATCAATCAGAGAATCGCTCTGATACCAATTGTTGAGTTCGGTGCAAGCATTCAGAGGGGGGGTGAATGAATATAGCCAAAAAAAAATCTTCACCCAATTAACATATTAGGCTCACTAACAATATTAAATGCTTACTCGACAGATTTATCCAATCTGAAAGACTAATTAGCCGATGCGGAATTTAACAACCAGTTAGTGAGCACTCTAACAAGACAAGTTAAACGGACTATAGCTCAATTTGAAATTCGTTTGTCTTAACAGATTAAGACACTCTAAGAGAGCTAAACAACAATTCTGCTCAAACAGAAGGCCAACACTTAGTGCGCCCCTAATCAAACATCTACGGAAGCAAACCACAAGTATATCAAACCACTGCACAATGGTTTTTTAGGTGGTTCGGTCCAGCAGACCTACATCCACCCCTCACTCCCAACCGGAGTGAGGCTTCCACTAGTAACACTAGCACAGCAGACTCAGTCTGCAACAAAATGCTGCCAAACAGCTTGACCAGGGGAACAACCTCCCCTCTTCCTCCCAACCGGAGGGAACCACTAGTGACACCAGTCACTAGCAAACCAGAGACGCAAGTCTCTCTTCCTCCAGACCGGAGGGAACACCTAGTCTTGCAACCCACAAGACTAGAACTGGAGGACCAATCCTCCCTTCCTCCAAACCGGAGGGGAACCTAGAGACCCAAGTCTCTCTTCCTCTGAACTCCAGAGGGAAACACAAGTGACACTAAGTCACATGCAAACCAGAGGTCTAGGACCTCTCTTCCTCCCAACCGGAGGGACCCCTGGACTTGAATCCTACAAGCCCAGAACCGGAGGACGAGCCTCCCTTCCTCTAACCAGAGGGAACCCACAAGTAGCACCCAGCTACTTGCAACTGGAGATAGTAATCTCTCTTCTCCTGAACCACCAGGAGGGACCCCGACCTCTCTACAGAGAATCAGAAAAACAGCAAGTAAATAGATCAAAAGAAAAATGAAACCAGCAACAGAAAGCTGAAAAGATAAAAACAAATGTGGCTCTCGCAGGAGCTGGCTGGCCTGGATTTGATCCACGGTCCAGCAGGAACAGATCTTCTGTTGAAGCTTCTATCACTCTAGCTCTCTCTTCTTCTCTATTCTTCTTCCTCTTCTTCTCTTCACACGAGCACTATCTCTCTCTCTTCTTCTCCTTCTGCTCTTCTTCTTTCTCTTTTCTTTTTCTCTTGATCGTGGCTCTCTATGTGGACATTTCTTCTCACCAACTCGATCGCCTTCATCTGTGGACGAAGGTCTCATATATATACCAGCAGCAGCAGCAGCATCAGCCACGACGTGTGACCTCCACATTTCCAGCCCTAATTATTCGGACCACGTGGCAGTCTCTCAGCAGGCTTCATTCCAGCCTCGGATCACGTGCTGCCAGTCACTGGGGAATATTTCTTCCTCGGACCTGCAAAGAGATGAAAAACCATTAAAACTGAGGGCCACAATAACTAGATCTGCACGAAGTATGAAGTAGCAATACTAGATGCACTGAGAACGACACGAGATACACAAGGTGAATACAGCACGAAGTAAGGAAAAAAATGACACGAGATACACTGTGACAGAACAGACACAATCAAAGAGAACGACACGAAGTGAGGTTATAAAACAAAAGAGACACGAAAATAAAAATAACAAGAACACAAAACTAGACCAACACGAGGTTACGAATGCAAAAACAACACGAGGACAAACACGGGCTGACAACAGAAACCGACACGAAGTGGTTGCAAACAAGCAAGACACGAGGTCTACGTAAAGCAACACGACGTGTGGTCAAGGCGAGAAGACACGAAGTCAGAAGAGTGACATGGCTATCACGACACGTGATGAAGCAGTGACACTAAAACAAAAGGACTCGAGGAACAACAGTAAGTGACTCGAAGTTAAACAAACAGACATAAAAGATGACACGAGGTGGCACACAGAAAGCAACACGAGGTGCTGCAAAGTTCTGCACGTAGTGGAACAAAAACGACACGAAGACATGGAGACAACAGTAACCGACACGAGGTGAGGTTACTAAAGCGACAACGACACGCGGTGTGGAAAACACGACACGAAGACCTGAGAAGAAAAAAACGACACGAAGTCAAAGTTGACACGAAGTGAAAACAACATGAAGTGAAAACAACACGAGGACATGAAAACAGCACGGAGACGAAACAGTAACCGACACTCGATGAAAACAACACGGACTGACAACGACACGAACTAAACAGAACTAACACGTGTTGAAGACAAAAACAACACGAAGACGATACAAAATAGGAAAATACGAAAACAACACGAAGACCAGAGTAACGTGAAGACACAAGTGTAATGCTAATACGAGGTGACAATTAACGAGGAGAACGACACGAAGTGAAACGTAAGAAGACTTAAAGACGCAAGAAAAATGACTTGAAGACAAGGACGACAAGGATAGAACAACACGAAGTATACCTCACACAAGTTTTCCTGTCAAGCAAGGAAATCAACACGAAGCGTTGTAAGCTCAGACGACACGAAATCTTTTCGTGTTAGTGAGGGGAAACAACACGGAGTGTAGTGATCATGAATCAGCACGAAAATGAAAGGAACAGTGCAATGTATAGACTTTAAATCCAATGCAAACGGCTGTACAGACTTGAAGATGTGAACCCAATGTACAGACTAGACAATGAGCTCTGCAGCGTATGTATACTTTCAATGAAGGGCGTTCTGTAGACTTTGGCTTGGAACGAAGGTAGGATTGAGGCTGTAGACTTGGCCGGAACGTAGGGAAAAAACACCAATGTGCAGACATGAACATCCAGCAGTGTATAGACTTCGTGAACAAAGTGCAATGCTGACTGATGTATACACTTGACAAATAGAGTAATGCATGAACAAACAATTAGCCACTACGTTAACCCAATCTAGCCATATTCATGAATTAACTATTCAAGCAATCAGATATTCAAGTAGTCAATCAGTCAACTATATTAATTAGCACACCTCAGTGTGACTCATGGTGTGTCAGTCATCATCAAAACCACACAGGGGCACAACATGTATGAACGCGCTATATCGGGGCAGCGCGTTCAGAACGCGCTACTGAGCTATAGCGCCTTCAAATTCTGAAAACGGAACTGAAAAACCAAGGGGTAAAATGATCATAACTTTCTCATTTCTCAATGGAATTTAACAAATGAGCTATCTATGGAAAGAGGACAAAAAAATGAACAGGATAGCATGCATTGATTTGAGTTTAGCCTGAGAGACACCTACCTTTAGACGGATCTAAAGAAATATCTCCAAATATAAGAAAGCCCTTTGATCTTCCAAATCCTCCTTCAAATCTCCACGAATCTTCGTAGCAGCATAAACTTAACTCCCAGGGATGGTTTGAGGGTCGAATGGGGTTCTATTTATAGCCAAAACTTGGCAAAATGGGTCAAAATTTCCTTGCCTAACAATGCCAAACTTTCCAACTATCAATGCCAAACTTTCCAACTAACAATGCCAAACTTCTAGAAATGGGGTTATTTTAGTCCCTTAAATATCATATTAAACACATGTTACGAATTTAGGTCAATTTAACTTTTATTGAATCCTTTAACCATTAATTCAACCCATTATGGTTTATCAAATGGGCCAATTGTGATCCTGGTCCATTACATGGACTTTTATTGGGCTCACTATGATTTATCTAAGGTGTAAAGCATTTAATCTCTATTTACTCCTAGTTACTTCAAGTAAATTCAATAAACTAGTTTATTTCATATAGTAAAAATATAATTTAATCATTTCATGAAAATTGTAATTACATAATGAAATAAAAAAAATTATTTCTCATTTTTAAATTTTGGGTTTCTACACTTCTTCTTCCTTCTGCCCATGAACGCGCTATATCCTTTACGCGCGTTCAGAAGAACGCGCTATATCGTTTACGCGCATTCTCAGACTGTAGGCCAGGATGACGGGTCTTCAATTCTGGGCCTCGTGGATGACTCTGGGGATTCAAAACACAAGGGGAAACACACAGGACGACAGAGAACACATGGGAAATGCAAAAATTGAAATCAAACCAACCTAATACTAGCTAGGATAACTTTTGGGAAGGGGGATGTGGGGTGAGCGGCAAGGGAAGGAGGGTGGACGTAGATGATGTTAGGGCCATGAGGAGGCTTGGCTAGGGCCTCTCACCCGAACCCTTCACAGGTACGGTGCAGTCGAGCTCCATCTTGACCTTAACAACATCTTTGGAGGTGGTGAGGGAAGTGGAATCGTTGGTGGAAGAAGAACGAAGCCCCGAATGGAGCCTCACACTCGACCCCGTCTCAGAGCCGATGCATCCGTGGCTTCGATCGTCCTCCGTTGAAGGGGAAATAGAGAGGGTCAGGGGAATAGAATTGGGCCTCGCACCCATAGAGGGACGGATGAAGGGGATTTCCAAAGATTGGGAAAGATAGCCATGGGCTACACTCAAGAACACTCATAGATTCATTGCTTCATTGCTTAATCAAACGAAATGGGATACATATATAGGGAAAGGGGAAGACAAAACGACGCTAACACGTCGATTTACAACCATGGAAGACAGTAGACATTGAAGACTTTGAGGAGTTTGGCGCCGGGAAGTTGGACCATCTGCAACCCGTTTCTATTTGAGATCGCGCTAGGAAGACCTAGCGCCTTCTTCAAAATCGCGCTATGGGACCATAGCGCCTTCATACAGGTCGTGCTAGGGACCTATAGCACCTTCATCCTGGGTCTGGCAGCAGGCGGGATGCTCTTCGACCTGGTAGCTCGTTTAATTCCCATCAAAACCCCTCCACTTGGAAAGGTTCATCCTCGAACCTCGTAGCTCAAGATCCCAGTCTGTGAGAACATCCTGGTTCCCTAAGCTCTGATACCAATTTGATGCGGGATAAAAGTGGGGGGTCTTCTTCTTCCTTCTGCCCATGAACGCGCTATATCCTTTTTGTGCGTTCGGAAGAACGTGCTATATCGTTTACACGTGTTCTCAGACAGCAGGCCAGGACGACGGGTCTTGAATTCTAGGCCTCGTTGATGACCTTGGGGATTCAAAACACAAGGGGAAACACACAGGACGGCGGAGCACACATGGGAAATGCTAAAATTGAAATCAAACCAACCTAATACTAGCTAGGATAACTTTTAAGAAGGTGGATGTGGGGTGAGCGGCAAGGGAAGGAGGGTGGACGTAGATGATGTTAGGGCCGTGAGGAGGCTTGGCTGGGGCCTCTCACCCGAACCCTTCGTAGGTACGGTGCAGCCGAGCTCCATCCTGACCTTAACAACATCCTTGGCGGTGGTGAGGGAAGTGGAATCGTTGGTGGAAGAAGAACGAAGCTCCGAATGGAGCCTCACACTCGACCCCGTCTCAGAGCCGATGCATCCGTGGCTTCGATCGTCCTCCGTTGAAGGGGAAATAGAGAGGGTCAGGGGAATAGAATTGGGCCTCGCACCCATAGAGGGATGGATGAAGGGGGTTTCCAAAGATTGGGAAAGATAGCCATGGGCTACACTCAAGAACACTCATAGATTCGTTGCTTAATCAAATGAAATGGGATACATATATAGGGAAAGGGGAAGACAAAATGACACTAACACGTTGATTTACAACCAAGGAAGACAACAGACATTGAAGACTTTGAGGAGTTTGGCGCCAGGAAGTTGGACCATCTGCAACCCATTTCTGTCTGAGATCGCGCTAGGGAGACCTAGCGCCTTCTTCAAGATCGCGCTATGGGACCATAGCGCCTTCATCCTGGGTCTGGGAGCAGGCGGGATGCTCTTCGACCTGGTAGCTCGTTTGATTCCCATCAGGACAGTTCATCCTATTGGGCGGCCCATAACGAACCGTACATCCCTGGCCAAGTGCCACTTATATTGGTCGTTTAACTTTGATCTATCTTCGACCAAATTATGTTTGGATCGACCCAGTAAGCCCTAGGTTGACCAGTAGAGAGTGGGCTGGACCCTGGTTCAGTTCTGTCCCACTTATGGCAGCCCGGAGGCCGTTTGGGTAGATTTCTAGTTGGTTAAGTTGAACGGACCTATTAGAACCACCCATGTTATAGTGCAGATCTTATTGGACCGTCTGTTTGTTGGACGGCCTTGTAAGGACCGTTTATCTTGTTCTTGGGCTTCCAAGCTCTACTAGTCTTGAGCGGCCCATGTTCAACCGTCCAATTACTCGAGCGGCCCTACATGGACCGTGTATCCTTGACTTCGGTGTGGCTAGTGCTAAGCCCATCTCTATCCTGAACGGTCCACTCTAGACCATGTATTTCTTGAGCGGCCCTGTTCTGAACGCTTATCATCCAGAAGTGATTTCCGTGATTTTTCATGTTGAATCCAAGGGCCTGATTGGTTCTTGATAACTTGAACTTTCCAGGCATGATGTCTACTTCAACTTACCCTTGAAACTTTGGTAAGTTCGATATCTTGAAGTATTAGCCATCTAACTTGATTAATGTCTAGGCATAACTTGGGATCTTGGATCCAACAAATCAATACCAACGCATCATAAGGGCCCGGTCTGGTCCTAGGAGGAGCGCCCGAAAAGTACTTGTGTCCTGGGGAGTTTGAACGACATGGTGAGGCATTACACCGAGTGCATGACTAGCGTAATGTCTAAGACAATAATCTCTTACTTGAATTTCTCTTGACTTTGTTAAATCTTGCTTGTTGGCCAAATTCCTGGTTATATCATGTTCTTGCCTTCCTTTAATTATTTTGTTGCATGGTTATTTCTTTTCGTCCTTTATTTACGCGCTCAAACATGCAATTTAATTGGTTAATTACTTAAACTTGCCTGTTATTACCTACTGAGTGTTCGCTCACCTAGTTTTTCCCCCTTTTCAGGTAGCTCAAGTGAGGACTCGCAATCTGATGGGAACGGGCAAGAGTGACGACTGTGGAGTGAACCTGATAGAAGCCTGTGAAACTACTTCTAGTTGTGGAGTTATTTGTGTTTAAGAGTATTTTGGAAGAGCTGTACTTTGAAGTTAGCCAATGTAATAATGTTAAGTGGATGTTGTCAAGATTATGTTAAGTGAGATCATTGTAGTTTGGGACATGGTTTGGTTATGTGATATTTAATGAATGGAGCAGTTTCTATTTATGGTGATGTGCGATCTTTTAGCTTTAACATATCATGTCTAGAAATCAACATATTATTATTATTACTTGTCTCTACTGCCAGTCCCGATATTCCGCGTCGGGGCGTGACAAGTTCAGGATAAAAGATGAAGATATTTTTAAGACGGCATTCCATAGCAGGTATGGGCATTTTGAATTTATGGTAATGTCGTTTGGACTAACTAATGCTCCTGTAGCTTTTTTGCAGCTAATGAATAGTGTGTTACGGCCCTACTTGGATCAGTGGGTCGTCGTATTTATTGATGATATCTTGATATATTTAAGGAGCAAGGAGGAGCATGAAAGGCACTTGAGTATGGCGTTACAAATGTTAAAGGATCATCAACTATATGCCAAGCTTAGTAAATGTGATTTCTGGTTACAAGAGGTATCTTTTCTCGGGCACATTATTTCTAAAGAGGGAATCGCAGTGGACCCTTCCATTGTTGAGGCTGTACGTAATTGGGAAAGACCTGCGAATGTAACTGAGATCAGAAGTTTCTTAGGCTTAGCAGGCTATTATCGAAGGTTCATTAAAGATTTCTCCAAGATTGTAGTGCCTTTGACAAGGTTAACTCGTAAGGAGAATTATTTTGAGTGGACTGATGATTGTGAGAAGAGTTTTAAGACTTTGAAGGGGTGTTTGACCACTTCCCCAGTTTTGGCCTTGCCCTTAGGTGAACGAGGTTTTGAAGTTTACACCGATGCTTCAAGAATCGGTTTGGGTTGCATATTGATGCAGTGAGGGAGAGTGATAGCCAATTCCTCCAGACAATTGAGAAAACATGAGGAGAATTACCCTGTTCATGATCTGGAGTTAGCAGCTGTTGTTTTTTCTCTTAAGATATGGAGGCATTATCTTTATGGAGAAACTTTCACCGTGTACTTAGACCATAAGAGCTTAAAATATCTATTTTCTCAAAAGGAATTGAATATGAGACAGAGAAGGTGGCTAGAGTGCTTAAAGGATTTCGACTTCTCCATTGAATATCATCCCGAAAAAGGGAATGTTGTAGTAGACGCTTTGAGCAGGAAGCCGACAACTAGATTAGCTAGTTTGAAGCTTCAAGAGTGGAAGTTGTTAGAACAGTTTGCCAGTCTAGATATTACTGAAAAGGAAGATCGAATCTTGGTGGCTCATGTCCAGCTTCGTTCAGAATTGCTAGCAGAAATTAAGCAGTTACAGGATAATGACCCAGTGCTCGTTGAAATTAAAGAACAGATGGATAGTCGACCAGATTTTATGTTAGCTGTTGATGGGAGATTGTTGTTTCGAGGGAGAACATGTGTCCCTGATTCCACGGAGATAAAGAAGAAGATTCTTGAAGAAGCGACCGATCTAAGTATACTATACATCCAAGAGCTACAAAGATGTATAGAGATTTGAAGAGAACTTTTTGGTGGCCGAACATGAAAAGAGAAGTGGCCGATTTTGTGAGCATGTGTTTAGTATGTCAACAAGTAAAAACAGAGCATTTCAGACCTGTTGGGAAATTAAAGCCTATTGAAATACCACAATGGAAGTGGGAAAGTGTCGGTATAGATTTTATTATGGGTTTACTCCAAACACGAGGAGGCCTTGATGGAATTTGGGTGATCATTAACCAACTAACAAAGTCCGCACACTTTTTACCTATTAAGTCAAAGTGGACTGTGGATGTTTTGGCTACCCTGTATGTGAAGGAAATAATAAGATTACATGGAGTGCCTGTATCCATCATATCTGACAGAGACCCCAGATTTACATCTCACTTTTGGAAAGGACTACAAGCATCATTAGGAACCCGTTTGAACTTCAGTACAGCTTTTCACCCTCAGATTGAAGGGCAGACTGAGAGAGCGAACCAGATTGTTGAAGATATGTTGAGAGCCTACGTAATTGATTTTGGAGGCAGTTGGCATGAACACTAACCTTTGATTGAGTTTGCATACATTAATAGTTACCAATCCAGCATTGAGATGGCACCGTTTGAAGCTTTGTATGGCAGGAGTTGTAGATCTCCTCTTTGTTGGGAAGAAGTTGGTGAAAAGCAATGGCTCAGGCCAGATCTTATCTCAGAATCATCCAAGAACATTCAAGTTATCAGAGACCATTTGAAGGTCGCCCAGTCCAGACAAAAGAGCTATGCAGATAATAGAAGAAGGGAGTTAGAATTTCAGATTGGGGAACACGTATTTCTGAAAGTTTCACCATCAAGAGGAATTAGAAGATTTAGAATTCGAGGCAAGTTAAGCCCAAGGTTCGGTGGCCCATTTGAAGTTTTAGAGAGGGTCGGCGAAGTTGCCTATAGATTGGCCTTACCACCACAGTTAGCAGGCATTCACAATGTGTTTCATGTATCCATGCTTCAGAAGTATGTGTATGACCCTTCGCACATTATCTAGTATGCTGATTTGGAATTGAAGAAAGACTTATCTTATGAATAAAAGCCTATCAAGATATTGGACTTCAAGCAACAGCAACTCAGGAATCGATCTATAACGATGGTCAAGGTCCAGTGGAGTCGGCGTGGAGCAAAGGAAGCAACATGGGAGTCTGGCGATGCAATCAGGAAGTTATATCCCGAATTGTTATAAGGTTGGTTGTTATCAGATTCGGTGAATTTGTGGACCACATTCCTTAAAGAGGGGGAGGGTGTAGCATCCTGCATTTTTATTATAATAATTCCATATAAGTTAATTATTTATTGGCTCAACTTCTAACGAAATTATTAAAAATCTAGAAAAATATGTATCTAGTGTAAAATTGAATTTTTAATAACCTTGTCTTTAGGTAAAAGCCCAAAATAAAATTCGTGAAGACCCAATTTCATGTTTTAGCAATTTTTCGTGGGTTTAGAAGACCTAGTTTAACCATCACAATTTGCGTCCAATTTAAGCCCATTTGCGCTCCAATTCGAGCCAAACCCTAGCCCATTGATAGGTCCTTGTTTCTCTTCGAAACCCTAAGTCTACATGTTTCTACTGGCGGCGGCGGCGGTGGATTAGAACCCCATCCGAGAGTTTTGCCGAGGTTTCTTCATTGGACTCTTCAACCAAATTCGATCGCTAGGAGTCCCTATAAGTCCTATTTATTTAGTGCTTTCGATGCTCTAGAACCCTATTTGCACCAGTGGCGGGTGGCGTAGCTGATCGTGACCGGACGGGAGAGAATTTGGGCGTTCTAGGGGCAGTACCTAGGGTTCCGGCGACCCATCCTTTCGTCTTTCTTCCTTCAAGCTAAGGTAGGTGTCTCTCAGGCCAAACAAAAATCTAATGATACCATCTTGTTCGTCTTCCTGAGCTCTTTCTTTTGATACCTAATTGCCTAATTTTCATACACCATGCTGTTCTAATTTCATGTTTTACTCCAAGGTATACAAAAAAGGGTAACTTCCACGTTAACTAGTCTAATGTTGAAATTAATCATTTTAGGTCTTAATCAAAGCATGCTGTCTTGTACGATTTTTAATGCTCTTTCGAACAGTGATATTGTCCCTAAATTTTGTTCACTCTATCGTGAGAAATCGAAGTTTTATCGTGGCATGTCGAGGTTCACCGTTAGCGGGACTCAGATTGATCTGACGGCCCTTTCAGTGACCGTTACAACTCTGACGGTCGCACGATAAATCGTCACCATGGTGTAACGGCCCCACGATAGACCGTCATGTGCCCTGTATTTTTAAAATTTATAAGATTTATATCTAATTCTTTCTGTTGTGTAACGCCCCTACAATAGACCGTTACATGCTTGTAACGCCCCTTATATGGACCGTCACGTTCTTCTAGCAAGGTGTTTTAAACTATAATTCATGCGTTTTGAACCAGGAACTTGCTATGTTTTAGTATGACATCTTGATCCGTAACAACGTAGAATGTGATGATAATCTAGTATCATGATCATAAACATTAAATTTTTATTCTCTACATGAAAGTTGTTAGATAATCCTAAGAAGAATGATCATATGGAATTTGATAAAACCCTTAATACTTGTATAAATTCTGATCCATGCTAGATGTATATTAGTCTTGGCATTTTTGTTTTACAGTCATTCCACTCCGGTGGGATTGACTGACTGCACTATCTTGGTTTTCCGTGTTTGTTTAACCCTCAATTCTTGTAATAGATGGGACTCTCCGCCAGATATTCCTTCCGTCGGACTAGGACCACTATTATGACACCTCCATAAGACCCCGTGAGCCTGGGATTCCCACCAGGACGCCGGGCAGGTTGTACCCCAAAGACCTGAACCCATGAACGTGGTTTGAATCGTGTATTTGGCCAGCCCAAACTGGACTGATCTATGAACTGTAACGGCCCGTGGTTGGACCGTCACGTCACCGTAACTGACTAAGGTTAGACCTTCACGTTCCTGTAGCGGCCCAGTTATCGACCGCCACAGGTAAGATATTTTATACGTTTTTCTTGTTTTATTATGGTGTAGTAGTCATCAAGGTTGGCCTTGAACTGTGAAATTGTGCGTGATCCTTGTTTGTATCCTTGTCTTTCTACGTAATGTTCATTCCAACGATGTTGGAATTTCTCTCAATCTTAGAAGTAAGTTCGTGAGCTTAAACCTTGGAACTCTTGGCCATTTAATGTGATGAATGTCTAGACTAGGATCTATGATCCAACCCTTTAATGCCAACGCATCATAAAGGGCCCGGTCTGGTCCTGGGAGGAGCGCCTGAAAGTACTTGTGCCTCGGGGACTTTGTAATGACAATGTGTTTGCACCGAAGTGCATGACTAGCGTGATTGGTCTGAAACATTCCACTTTTACTCATTTACTAGAAATTCCAGCGTGACATGCGTGCTTGTTATGGCCAAATTCCATATATCATTTTCGTGCAATTTTCGTGAATAGTTCTTGCTATACTTGCTATACTCTTTACTTGAAAGTTCATATTATTTTTCTATCTATCTTTTGTCATTATGTATCATTACTTTCGTTGCAACGTTATTCCTAATTGAATGGTTAATTACTTTAATTATGCCTGATGATAGAGATATAAAATCCTACTGAGCTTTGCTCACCTCTACTTTTCAATCCTTTTCAGGTAGTTCGGATGAGGACGTGCACTCCGATGGGGATGGGAACGAGTGATTCCAGGAGCGAGCCTTTTAGAATGATGTTCCAGTCAAGATTTGATTAGTTGTTGAGTTCTTATCTAGAGTTGATGTATTTTCCATTAATAAGTTAGAATTCCACAAGGAGTCGGGTGTAATTAAATACTTTCTCGTATTATTATCAATAAAGATTGGTTAATTGTTTTTCATTATTATTAGCTTGGTGGTTTTGTAATATCTCGATTTTTCAAGAAATTAATTAGAAATTCCTTAATAAATAGAATAAGCTAAATTTTGACTATTTTATAAAAATCTAAAAAATTTATATTCTTGTAGAGGATAACACGTTTAACAAACTTGTCTTCTGTGACCAACCCAAATAAAATTTATAAGCAGGTCGAATTAGTAGATTAAGCCCAAATTAAACACTTAGTTAACCATACCTTGTAACGCGAAATTCTAGCCCAATACTCCATCAAATGAGCCCAAACCAGTGGCAAATGAAAGGTCAGGATGAGAGGATCATTTCCTCTCTCTTAATCTCCCAAAACCATAACCCTAGGAGTTGCAATCGACAGAGATTGGATCGCGTCAACAATTACGGCGGCGTTCACATTAACCCAACTTGCGTGGATGAATACTCTGCGCATAGAACCCTCTAGAAGGCGTGTGACCTATAAAAATGAAGCTCCTTAACCCTAGAATCGTTTAGAACCAGTGGCGGCTACAGAAGAGCTGGATCGAGGGAGATCTCCAGCGATTAAGGGTTGCGTGTACCAGCGACTTGGGTTTTCTTTCTCCTTCCTTCTTTATCCGATTCAGGTAGGTGATAGCAAGCCAAACCTTACAAATAATATATGGTTGGAAGCATCATCGTGTCAGCTTTTTATTGATGTAGAAAGCCCTAAATTTCATTAAGTGTTCTGCGAGAATTATTGATTTTAGTAGAAGCATGTCAGAACTAGGGTTATAACCGTTCCTTTACGATTAAGTAGTAATTTCGGGCTATAAACATAAAATTGATTCATGCATCTTTTAGAATTTTTCGTGCTCTTTCTTTTGGTAGTAAAAGCCCCAAATTTAATGCTTATTATCAGGCGAATTCCATGTTTTAGTCTAACCTTAGAAACCTCGCCGGAGTCGGGCAAGGCGAAAGGGGCAGCGACCTGTCTGGACTTGTGCGGACACACGATAGATCGCACATCCAAGACAGGCGGCCTGTTATTGACCATTTAAATGTTTCTATCTCTGATCGTTTCTCTGGAACGTGCGGCCGAATCCTAACCGCATGTCTGTCCTACGGCCAGTTCCAGACCGCACATCCCTCACAGTGGCACCCTAGAGACCGTCCATCTCCTGCAGGCCTTCGGACCTGAGGGGGCATGCGTGGCCTGTCTGTGACCGTATATGGAGATGTAAGGTCCAGAACCGACCGCACATATATAACATGTTGGCCTAGAGAGATGGCGGACAAGAAGGGGGGTTGAATTGTCCCCTTGCCGAGATGGCGGATTTTAAAAACTTTCTTAACTAAACACAATGGAGTTAAAATAAACTGCGTTGATTAACTAATACTCAAGTGAGATTAAAGATATTCTCTCAAGCTTTCCGATCTCACTCGAATAGTTAAAGCAACTATCAAGAGGATTATGCTCAACACGGATAACGGAGGTAGCAATGTGTGATAGTGTAGTAAATTAAAAACCTATATAGTGTACCTGTGAAGGGAAATAGAAGAAATGACAATCACACAGGCAATCACATACGACACAAGGATTTTAAGGTGGTTCGGGACCACGACGGGCTCCCTACGTCCACTGTCACGCGCCGACGCGGAATATCGAGGGCGCGACGAGTCGTAAACAATTGTGTCGATCAGAGCATGTACAATTTATTTCTAAAGTCAGAAATGAATGGGAAAATAATACTTTTATTCCATCAAAATGAAGTTTACATCACTAATTCATAAGCCATAAAGGAAATTACAAACTTCCAATCCCAAAGTACATAATTCTTGTAAAAACACTAATGATCTACATAAACCTAGGTAAAAAGAAAAAATCACTCTCTCACTCTTGTCCATTCCCTTGTTCATTTTCATTTCCTGCAACAATTAACCAAAACGTAGGGTGAGATAAAAGCTCAGTAGGATTTTATATCTCTATGAACCAGGTAATCTTTAAGTATTAACAATTTAAATAATTTTCTAACTTGTATCGGGAAGTGTATAAACATGAATAGAATTTCCAAGTAATTGAGATAATATGATATCAAGATGAATTTCCAAGTAATAACTTTGAACAAGTAAAGAATTTCATGTAATTGGCCATTTTCACGCAAGTCACGTAATTCATGTAATTTTCAAGTAAACAAGTAACAAGTAAACAAGTACGAATAGTGGAATGCCGTATCAAGTAAATCTATCATGCACTTCGGTGCAATGCCACACCGTTGGTCAATCAACTCCCATGGGCACAAGTACTTTCGGGCGCTCCCCCTAGGACCAGACCGGGCCCCATTAATGCCAGACATTGAGTCATATGGATCCAAAGATCCCAAGTACGTTTAGACATCCACGTTAATGTATATGGCCAATGATTTTCAAGAAAATTCTGTTTGTAATAAGCACAGATTTGACAAAATTTCAGAAGTTTGCAAGAAAAGTAGATAACAATTTAAGGCATCATGTTTAACGACATTAAGTCGTGGAGTTCAAAAATGAACGGTAAGTAGGAATAAAATTTAAGATAGTAATTTTATTAGAATTATTTTTAAATATCTTAGCTTAATCTTAGAATCATAAAACATCAATTTTTAGTAAAGAACGACTTTTAGTAAAGAACATATATACTTATGAATTGACATCATGAGTTTAGATATTAGCTTTTAGTCATACATTAATATGTCATATGATAAGAAAAATAGATGTAACATGCTGAAAGTAGTTTTTATACATCAATATGACCGAAATAACTTTCTTCATTCTGAATTAATTTTTAAACATCATTATGATCGAGGATAGAATAGTTATGGGGTAAAAAGACATTTACTATCTGTGAACGCGCTATATCTCAGGGTCGCGTTCAAACAGTATATATAAATACAGTATATATATTCAAAATATGATATTTTGATCATTGAAAATATTTTGGAAAATTTTCAAGAACGCGCTATAGGAATATAGCGCGATCTTCATGAAGGCGCTATAGGAGACTGGCGCGTTCAATATTAGAGGTATATGTTGAAAATTTTTGAAAACTAATTGAAAAGGGTTAGGTTCTGTATAAACCATAATAGATATAAACTCTAACTCGCTGAAAATAGCCTTAACATGCTGAAAATAATTTTTTTATATCTCAGTATGTATAAAGTAATTTTATCATGTTGGAAGTCATTTTTAACATGCTGAAAATATTTTTCATGCATTGATTTACTAATATGGTTAAAAATAGATTTTTACATGCAAAAATAATTTTATTCTACAAAATAGTTTTTAACATGCTATAATAATCAAAAACATGCTAATATTACCTTTTCTTATTTTTGATGACTATATACATACAATTAATATGGATTTCCAAGTGATATAGTTCATATTGGATAGTGGCTTAAGTTTAGTCCCATATTGGAAGTTACAAAAAACTTGCATGGCTTTATATGTTGGAGAGCTCACCCTTGGGTCAGGACCCAAGGGGCATAGGATGTGGGCTTGAGTTGTGAGTTGATACAAAACCAGTAGTATATATATTTATTTATTTGAGCCGAGCCGAGCCGAGTCGAGGTGTGGTTGGTTTTGGTTTTGGTTTTCACGTTCATAATGTTGTGCCCCTTAGGGAGAATGGCACAAGCATGTACTATGTTGATTTGATGATAGCAATGCTATTTTGTTTTGATGATAGCAAAGACAGTGAGTGCATTTGTTATTGTGTTTTGATGATAGCAACATGAATGCATATGACTGTGACTGATATATCATCTGGAGAATACATGTGTATGACTGATATATTGTTTGTGTTAGACTTCTGTTATGTGCATAGTCTATACATTCACTGTAGCTTGCTCAGCTGAAGTATGTATATCCATCATCTCATGAAGTGTGTACATTGCATCATATCATTAAAGTCTGCACATTGGCTAAGTGTATACATCGTGTCCGTCTCAGTCAGCGTCTCATTGGTGAAGTCTGTACACTCACCAACTGAACTTCAAAGTCCATACATTGGCATTCAGACTAGCAAGTCTATACAGCGTCCGTTGTCTAGAGTCTCTTGAAGTCTGTACATCGGACTGCTTGCAAAGTCTGTACAATGGACTGTGCTTCACAAAGTCTATACATTTGTCAGTGCTAAGTATATACAGTGAGCGTCTCATGACGTCTGTACACCACTGTAGCTGCACCGTCTCACCCACCGTCTCATTCAGCATCTTAGGCTTGCAAAGTCTACACATTGGTCGGTGGAAAGTCTATACATTCATTACAATGCACACATCGTCTCAACTTGCGTCTCATGCATATAGTAAGTCTATACATTGCTAAAGTAACTCACGTATATACATCATCCGTTTCATGCATTGTCTTAGGGAAGTCTGTACAGTGGGCCGTCTTCATCAGTGTCTCATGCATATAGCAAGTCTAGACATTGCACTGTAGCATGCATTTCTTTAAAGTCTATACATTGGGTTTTTACATACGGTGCTTGAAACGAAGTCTACACACTGGTTGTACTTCATAGTCTGTACTATGTCTCCAGTTGGCTAAGTATATACACCGAGGACGTTGAAAGCTTTCAAGTGTATACATTCTCACAATGTTCATACTTGCTTCATGTTCCAAGTCTATACAGCCTTTTGCTTCGCCAAAGTCTGTACAGCCATTAGTGATCTCCCAAGTATGTATATCCAACTGTTCATCCTTAAAGTCTGTACATTGGCTTCAAGACTTTCAAGTCTATACACTGACGGCTGAACTGAGAACTCTATACATCGTCTGTCTGCATTAGAGTCTCATGGAGTCCATACATTGCACAGCGTTCATAAGTCTATACATCGTGCTGTTTCACGCTAAGTATATACATTGCTTCAACTTTGCTTTCACAATGCCAAGTCTGTACATTGCCTTGTTATGCATATGAACGTGAAGTCTATACATTGCTTCATAAACATGAAGTCTATAAATTGCACTCACGTTTCACAAGTATATACATTGCATGCTCTTTTAATAAAGTCCATACACTGAGCAAGTTTATACATTGTCTGTCTGTCGATTGAAAAGTCTATACAGAGTTCTTCACTTAACCTGACAATCCGATACTCTGTCTGACAGGGATTCTTACCAAGATTGATGACCTGGCTCGTGATCCCAGGAGGACGAGGTGTGCAGATGCTGACACGTGGATGGAATTGCCTCGGATCTGGCGAATTCACATGGGCGGGAAAACGTGGACGCCACGCGCCCTTATCCACCTGTTGCTGCCAGTATATATAGTAGTCTTCATCCTCTGTTGAACGTGATCGATTGACTGAAGAGTGGCAAGTCTATACATCCAGTCCAAAGGTAGCAGAGTGCTATCGATCTACAGAAGAGAAAAAAAGCAAAGAAGAAAAGAAAGAGAGAAAGGAGAGTTGAGTTGAGATTTCGAGAGAAATGTTGTAAGTCAGTCTCCTGGTTCAGAAACCAGAGCTGACTCTGCTCATACTTGAGCTACATTTGTCGTGTTTTCTTCATTTCTTTTGTTTCTGATTTTCTTGTGTTCGATACTATTGTTCTTCAAGCTGTATGTCAGCGGATGTAGTGGAGGTTTCCACTGGACAGATAAAGCTGTAATCCTCAGCTAGTGAGACTTGGTCTCGGACGGGTTAAGCTGTATTTCCCCAGCGGTTTGCAGAGGTGTATCCTCTGGACAGCAAGCTGTGTTGCTCAGCGGGCAGTGGAGGATTCCACTGGACAGCAAGCTGTGTTGCTCAGCGGTTTGTAGGCCAAGCTGTATTGTCCAGCGGACGCAAGCTGTGTTGCGCAGCAGTAAGCCATACTCGGTTGAGTGTGGGGTGGACGTAGGTCATTGACCGAACCACCTAAAATCTTGTGTGCATTGTGTTTGTGAGTTTGCTCGTACGTGACTGAATCTCTTGATTATCTTCACAGATCGCTTGTGTTTTTGCTAAGTTTAGACACTCGAGTTAGTGTTTTAGTAGATCTGCCTTTATTCCGCATTTGAACCTCCAACTGGTTTTAAATTAGGCTGTAGATCTATTCACCCCCCCTCTAGATCCACACTTCGTGGAGATAGACTGCGTCCATCTAACTTCAACACTTGGTATCAGAGCCTAACTCTTCTACAGGGACTCATCGCCCGAAGAGGAAAGGTAAGATGGATGCTCGAGGGATGATTGCTGAAGGTCACTCAACTACAAAGCCCCCGTACTTCGATGGATCCAACTACGCATACTGGAAGAACCGTATGCAGGTCTTTTTGAGGGCTAAGGATTACGAGCTTTGGAAGGTAGTCAGCAAGGGACCTTATGAGCTGTCCCCGAATGAGGAAGTCTGGACCAAGGAGGAAATCAGAAGGTCCACGCTCAACTGGAGTGCAATCAACACAGTCCAATGTTCTCTGCATCCCACTGAATTTTCTCGAGTATCAGCCTACAATTCAGCTAAGGAGATGTGGGATGCACCGGAAGCAATTCATGAAGGGACTTCTCAGGTTAGAGAGACGAAGGCCAATTTGCTTGTGTCTGAATATGAAGCCTTCAAGATGAAACCCAACGAGACCATCAAGGAGATGTATGCTAGATTGACAACTATTACTAATGGCCTCAGAGGATTCGGGAAGAAGTATTCTGAGTATGATTTAGTCAGGAAGATCTTGCGATCCTTGACTTCAATTTGGCACACCAAGGCCATCGTCATGGAAGAGTCAAGAGATCTGCACAATACAAGGGTAGATGAGCTAATTGGATCTCTAATGGCATATGAGATGAATCTACCGAAGGTAGATGAAGCTGAAGAGAAGAGGAAACCGATCGCACTAAAGGCTGGTGCTAGCAAATCCAGCAAATCAAACCGATCCAGCTCTAGCAGATCATCATCCGAGGAGAGCTTGAATGAACAAGACATAACTCATAATGAGATGGCTATGATGACTAGAGAATTCAGGTGGTTTCTCAAGAGAGAAGGAGGACAATTCAACCGAAGGAACCATAGTGGCGGCCGGCAGGACACAAGGTATAAATCTAAACCCGCAAATCAATATGGAACTTACGTGTGTTACCAATGCAGGAACTCTGGCCATCTGAAAGCTGACTGTCCGGAGAACCAGAAGCACAAGGACAAATCAAATAGAAAGAACACGAAAGGAAGAGCCATGATCAACACATGGAGCGATGAGGATGAAGGTTGTCTCAGCAATACTTCGGACAGTGAAGTTGAAGCTGAAAAACCCATCTATCTCATGGCAACTAGCTCTGAAGACAGAGAGGAAGATTCAGATGAGGTAACTTCTCCATTTAATAATTTTACTATTGTTGAGTGGGTAGATGCCTATCATAAACTAGCTGATCAAGCAGATGATATTAGAAGGGAAAATAGGCATCTAAAAAGAAAAATCAATTCCATGCAAAATGATACCTCATTGTCTGACAAAATTGCATGTCTTGAAGCTGAGAATAATAAACTCAAACTCACATGTTCTGAATCAGAGGAAATCAAGAATGAGTTAAAAACTTCTAGGGAAGAGAATGTGAGGTTAGAAAAGGAAATTGATGAATGGAAACTGAAAATTCAAAAATATGAAAGTGAGATGAAGCTGGTGAATGAGAAATATGAAGCTGTCCAAATTGTGAATACTGAACTTAAGAAATCTGTTGAAGATATTCAAAAGGACAATGAGGACAACCTTAAGACCATTGAGAAAATGACCCAAGGTACAGAGAATCTAAATGCTTTGTTAGGGTCAATGGTTAATTTCAGAAAAGAGGGCCTAGGATTTAATTCTAGTGCAACAAAAACATTTGGGATGAAAACAAATTCATTTGTTGCTCAAAAAGAAAAGGGACCTCTAATTAGCATGAACTCAACCATTTCAGTGAACAAAACTACTAATCTGAAAAAGCCCAGTGCTGAGGAGAAGGGCAAACAAAAGGTTAATGAGCCTAGTAGAGCCAGCACATCCAAGCAAAATCTCAAGGCTCAATCACAGGTTAGGGGTCAACCTAAACAGTCCTATAAACCCCATGTCAAGGCCACCAAGTCTCCACCATCACCATCACCTCTGAAGAAGACCCAATACACACCCATGAATAGGTCAGCAGGGTCCAAAGTACAGGGGAGACAGAATGCTGCCAGGAGTCAACCCAATTATTTCTATCAACCCAGAGCTCAGACTTACTACAATGCACAGCCAACCTACTTCAATAGGTCAAGTTGGACTAGAACTCCTGGAAGGTTTACAGGTCTTGCATATCAGGCTACAAAATATCATAGACCTTACACTAGAAATTGGGTTAGTGGGTATGGCAACTGGTCACCTATAAATATGCATTATTTCAGTCAGCCCAGGAACTACTATGGCCAAAACTTCGTGAACACACCCTAGCCAAGGCACTGGCAAAGAAACAACACAGTCAATAATTATGCTGGTGTAAATAAGAAGAAAAATAATAAAAAGAAAAGGAACAACAATAGAAAGAAATCTGTAGGATCCACTGAACAAAATTCTTTCAAACAAATGTGGATACCAAAAAGTCTGCTATCTTGCTTTACTTCTATTCCATCTTCTCTGGAGCCCAATCAGACTTGGGTTCCAAACTCATCTACCTGATTGTGTGTGTAAGTATGTCTGGCAGCCAAGGACAAATCTGTGGTACTTGGATAGTGGCTGCTTCAGGCATATGACAGGAGATAAGGCCATAAATTCAAAAGCTAAAAGAGATTGGAGGCCTTGTCAACAATCTGATGGAACACTAAGGGAAAAAAATAAATTAGTCAGGTAAAGCAGGTAAGTGACTTATCTTCAGAATTGAATTGAGAAAGTAATGTCGATTTGATTGGTTAATTCCTGACTTTCTCTTCTTGTCTAGCTGATCAGTCTGCATTCCAGACTCAGCTACTGAATTTAAATTCTGCATAAAAGCTGATGATTCTCTTCTCTTTGCATACTATTGCACTGTGTACACTGAATGCTAGAAACTGAATTATCTTGAAGAATTGATTGCTTCCGAATGATGCTCTCTGAATGAATAAACTCTCTGATGGTTTTGTGAATGCTGGATGTTGCAATAGACTCATGATCATGCATGACATTCATATCTTCGTGATCATCATTGCATATCATTTAGTCATGAATGTGTCTAAAATCACATGCATATAAAACTGCTTTGAACTGCATTTTTCTGCATAACCGTGGTATACTAAATAGTGAGCTACTAAAGGGCAGGGAAATATGTCTGGAGGTTATTACCATGTGTGAGATGGTCCTTGAGACCAGGTTCTCGGCCTAGTACCATGGGTTATATTGATTGATAGGGCAGTCTGAATGAGCATGAATTTCAAAATCCTTTGTTCAGTTTTCAGAGAAAACATTGCATGTATTCAAGGGGAGTTTGTTGAGTCTTTGCATGCCTTTGCATATCATTCATTCATGACCTATGCATAAGCTCTCTCTCATTTAATTCTTACCATTCATTAGCAAAATTGCATGCATATAGACATGGGAAGTATTGTTAGAAATTCAGAGTGGTCATCAATTCTATTGAATTATTTCATCCTTGACTCTAAATGATTGAGTCTGACATATGGTAATATGTTAGTCAATTCTGATTTCTAAGCAATAGAAAATAGACTTCTTCTCTTATAAGAATTATAAATTGCTTAAAGACTGACTTAATGGTTTAAATTTTATAATCATTGAAGTTTAAAGATTGCAATCAGTAAATAAGAAAGTTGAAAATTGATAAAACTCTCAACCCCTTTCTTATTTCATGTCAGACAAAGCTAATCATATCTGAAATCTGAAAACTCATCTGAAATCATGTTAGAGAAGCTAAGTATGTGTATTGTTCTTAAAACAACTCATTCTGAAACATATAAAGGATAGCTAAGAAAGATATTGAAAAATATTGAAAATCATTAAAAATTAACATTGGCAGAGCAATGACTGGTAAATCACTGAGAAACTGAGTGATCCATCAAAGAAGTGGACAACACTCATGTCATGAAGTGTATCAGCTATCTCTGTCTAAAATGATTAAAACAGTAGGCTGGTTTCACTGAGTACCTGAGGGTAACTGGCGTCTGATAAACGTGTACCCTCACACAAAAAGGTGTAAATCAGTTCTGTTGAATTTGATCATAGGCAGAATTGTCCATTTTGTTGAGTATCTAGGGGTATTGGCGTCTGATAAACGTATACCCTTACGCAGAAAGACTTATGGTACCTGAATGCCCTAAATGAACTAATATTGATAATGTTGTTCCTTCAAAAGAAAATTCATAGATGTCAATTTATTTATTTTCAATACATGACCTAGCATCTTTTAACAATTTTTAATGAGTATACGAAAGTATGATATTTTGAAACTAAATCTTTCATGCAAATGTGATTCTGGTTTATTGTTTTATCATGCACAGCCAACTTATCCATTGATTGTAGTGCATGAACTCAAAATTTATAACCTTTAAACCAGACTTCTATCTGAAAGTAGTTTCTAAATTCATATGACTGAAGACTCTGTGCTTTAGAATGCTTATTCCTGAACTACTTGTTCAGAATGCCAGTCAGATGATTTCTTGATCTTTCCCTTTGTATATCTGATTTCTTGAACACAATATCCCATTTCACAGGGGGAGAATTCATTCAGGGGGAGTCCAATCTTCAGGGAGAGTTTCTTGTTCTAAGGGTATTTGCATTCATATTGCCATGTTGTACTCATGTTCATACTGCCTTTCTCTTTTTGATTATGTCAAAGGGGGAGAAAATTTTAATGCCTCACTGTCACTTTGTTGCCATCATCAAAAAGGAGGAGAATGTTGTGCCCCTTAGGGAGAATGGCACAAGCATGTACTATGTTGATTTGATGATAGCAATGCTATTTTGTTTTGATGATAGCAAAGACAGTGAGTGCATTTGTTATTATGTTTTGATGATAGCAACATGAATGCATATGACTGTGACTGATATATCATCTGGAGAATGCATGTGTATGACTGATATATTGTTTGTGTTAGACTTCTGTTATGTGCATAGTCTATACATTCACTGTAGCTTGCTCAGCTGAAGTATGTATATCCATCATCTCATGAAGTGTGTACATTGCATCATATCATTAAAGTCTGCACATTGGCTAAGTGTATACATCGTGTCCGTCTTAGTCAGCGTCTCATTGGTGAAGTCTGTACACTCACCAACTAAACTTCAAAGTCCATACATTGGCATTCAGACTAGCAAGTCTATACAGCGTCCGTTGTCTAGAGTCTCTTGAAGTCTGTACATCGGACTGCTTGCAAAGTCTGTACAATGGACTGTGCTTCACAAAGTCTATACATTTTTCGGTGCTAAGTATATACAGTGAGCGTCTCATGACGTCTGTACACCACTGTAGCTGCACCGTCTCACCCACCGTCTCATTCAGCGTCTTAGGCTTGCAAAGTCTACACATTGGTCGGTGGAAAGTCTATACATTCGTTACAATGCACACATCGTCTCAACTTGCGTCTCATGCATATAGTAAGTCTATACATTGCTAAAGTAACTCAAGTCTATACATCATCCGTTTCATGCATTGTCTTAGGGAAGTCTGTACAGTGGACCGTCTTCATCAGCGTCTCATGCATATAGCAAGTCTAGACATTGCACTATAGCATGCATTTCTTTAAAGTCTATACATTGGGTTTTTACCTACGGTGCTTGAAACGAAGTCTACACACTGGTTGTACTTCATAGTCTGTACTGTGTCTGTAGTTGCCTAAGTCTATACACCGAGGACATTGAAAGCTTTCAAGTGTATACATTCTCACAATGTTCATACTTGCTTCATGTTCCAAGTCTATACAGCCTTTTGCTTTGCCAAAGTCTGTACAGCCATCAGTGATCTCCCAAGTATGTACATCCAACTGTTCATCCTTAAAGTCTGTACATTGGCTTCAAGACTTTGAAGTCTATACACTGACGGCTGAACTGAGAACTCTATACATCGTCTGTCTGCATTAGAGTCTCATGGAGTCCATACATTGCACATCGTTCATAAGTCTATACATCGTGCTGTTTCATGCTAAGTATATACATTGCTTCAACTCTGCTTTCACAACGCCAAGTCTGTACATTGCCTTGTTATGCATATGAACGTGAAGTCTATACATTGCTTCATAAACATGAAGTCTATACATTGCACTCACGTTTCACAAGTATATACATTGCATGCTCTTTTAATAAAGTCCATACACTGAGCAAGAATATACATTATCTGTCTGTCGATTGAAAAGTCTATACAGAGTTCTTCACTTAACCTGACAATCTGATACTCTGTCTGACAGGGATTCTTACCAAGATTGATGACCTGGCTCGTGATCCCAGGAGGACGAGGTGTGCAGATGCTGACACGTGGATGGAATTGCCTCGGATCTGGCGAATTCACTTGGGCGGGAAAACGTGGAAGCCACGCGCCCTTATCCACCTGTTGCTGCCAGTATATATAGTAGTCTTCATCCTCTGTTGAACGTGATCGATCGACTGAAGAGTGGCAAGTCTATACATCCAGTCCAAAGGCAGCAGAGTGCTATCGATCTACAGAAGAGAAAAAAAGCAAAGAAGAAAAGAAAGAGAGAAAGGAGAGTTGAGTTGAGATTTTGAGAGAAAGGTTGTAAGTCAGTCTCCTGGTTCAGAAACCAAAGCTGACTCTGCTCATACTTGAGCTACATTTGTCGTGTTTTCTTCATTTCTTTTGTTTCTGATTTTCTTGTGTTCGATACTATTGTTCTTCAAGTTGTATGTCAGCGGATGCAGTGGAGGTTTCCACTGGACAGGTAAAGCTGTAATCCTCAGCTGGCGAGACTTGGTCTCGGACAGGTTAAGCTGTATTTCCCCAGCGGTTTGCAGAGGTGTATCATCTGGACAGCAAGCTGTGTTGCTCAGCGGGCAGTGGAGGATTCCACTGGACAGCAAGCTGTGTTGCTCAGCGGTTTGTAGGCCAAGCTGTATTGCCCAGCGGACGCAAGCTGGGTTGCGTAGCAGTAAGCCATACTCGGTTGAGTGTGGGGTGGACGTAGGTCATTGACCGAACCACCTAAAATCTTGTGTGCATTGTGTTTGTGAGTTTGCTCGTACGTGACTGAATCTCTTGATTATCTTCACAGATCGCTTGTGTTTTTGCTAAGTTTAGACACTCGAGTTAGTGTTTTAGTAGATCTGCCTTTATTCCGCATTTAAACCTCCAACTGGTTTTAAATTAGGCTGTAGATCTATTCACCCCCCCCCTCTAGATCCACACTTCGTGGAGATAGACTGCGTCCATCTAACTTCAACACATAATAGATATTTTTTTTATACCAAAATAATTAAAAAAAAATCTTTTTTTTTCTTTGAACACGCTATCCTTGGCCAGCGCGACCTAAAGAACGTGCTAGCCAGTGCTAGCACGATCGTAAAAAAATAATTAAAATAATTTTGTTAACGCGCTAGCTTAAGCCAGCGCGACCTTGAAGATCGTGCTACCCTTGGGTAGCGCGTTCTGAAAATCTTTTTTTAAAATATGTTTGACCCCAGAGGGCGGGAAAAACACTGTATGAATGCGCTATGTCGGGCCAGCGCGTTCAGAACGCGCTACTGAGGTATAGCACGTTCTGGACCTGATGAAAAAATGAGAATACCCCTCCAATCAAATGACCATAACTTGCTCATTTCATAACGGAATTTAATAAATGAGCTATCAATGGAAAGAGGACAGGAAAACGAATAAGATGGCATGATTTAATTAGAGTTTAGCTTGAGAGACACCTACCTTTAGATGGATCTAGATAAATATCCCCAAATATACAAAAACCCTTTGATCTTTCAAATCTTCCTTCAAATCTCTACCAATCTTCGCAGCAGCATATGCTTAACCTTCAGGGATGGTTTGAGGGTCGAATGGGGTTCTATTTATAGCCAAAACTTGGCCAAATGTGTCAAGAATCCTTGCCTAACACTGCCAAACTTTCCAACTCCGAATTAGAAGAAAATTTTAATTTCTCCTCTTAACCTAGCCTCCGTTTGGTGTGAAACCAATGTAAAAATGGCTGGTCCAAGGTGGGCTGTTGGGTAAGGGTCGATTTTTGTACCAACCTTCTAGAAATTGGGTTATTATAATCCCTTAAATATAATATTAAACACATGTTACGAATTTAAGGTTATTTATCCTTTAATAAATCCTTTAATCCATTAATTCAGCCCATTATAGATTGTCCAATGGGCCAATTGTGATCCTAGTCCATTATATGGACTTTTATTGGGCTTACTAGGATTTATATAAGGTCTAAAGCATTTAATATCTATTTACTTCTAGTTAATTCAAGTAAATTTAATAATCTAGCTTATTTCATATAGTAAAAATGTAATTTGATTATTTCATAAAAATTTTAATTACACAATCAAATTGAAAAATTTATTTCTCATTTTTAAATTTTGGGTTTCTACATCCACCCCTCACCCAACCGGGTAAGGCATCACTACACACTACTCTCGTAGCAACACGGGGACGAACCCCAACCACACACACGCTGCTTCTGAAGCAATACACACACGAGGCCTTGCCTTAACACGCTACCACTGCAGCACACACACACACACACAATCGGGGAACTCACCCTGGACAATAAACCACACGGAGATGCAGCTCCATCCACACACACAAAAATATTTTGAGTTTAACTATCAGAAAAGATATGCAATAAACGCGCATAGCAGTATGTGAATAATGATCAACTATGAACCACACAAGGAGATAAGCATAAATAGGATGTAGAAATATCCCCTTGATTCTCCAATAGCCGTAAGAAAATCTTTCGTGAAGCTTATGTTGGAGAAAGTAGAATCCGCAGGATGTCGGAGCACACGATCTTCTCTCTTGAAGATCCGATGTATGTTCCTTCAAATCCCAGCTCCAGTCATACCTGCACACACAAGGAACGAATGAATCAATATGCTCTAATCTTTGTCTTAGTTAAAAGGGACATCACAACTAGATAAATAACAGATTTATAGTACTCCCTTTTGAATGTCCCACAAATCCTTTGAATCAGCAGGTATGATGCGTTGGAAATGACAAACCGGAGTGGAAGTAGCCAGACATGAAGTCCCAAATGCCCAAAACCTTGAACGGGGGAGAATAGCAGCTGCAGCTCCCAAAATTGGACACAAGCTCGCGGACGGCGACTTCTCCTGCTTCTTCTTCCTTCTCTTTGTTGAAGCAACTCCCTCCTTCACGTTCTTCTCCTTCTTCCTCAGGTCGATGTGAACCTTTGGTTGCGATGAAGACGTCCTCAGATTCATCTCTTCATTCCGCATACAACTCCCTTCATTAGTGAGCTTCGAATCTCTAGGGAAGTAGATCATATTTAGGTTGAAGGCCCTCTCCAGCTCCTTTCTCCTTTTCCTGCAAGAATAGAATGATGTTAGCCCTTGGGAGATATATTCATCATATGAGACTTTGCATCTTCATATACTCAATGAAGAAAGATGCATCATGACAAGTTAACCCATGCATATACCCTCTCAAAACCACACCCAACCAAGGGTAGAAACCCTAGGGGTAATGGGGTAAAAGGGCAAGCCAATCGGACCTAAGAAACCAGAGTTTGAAACCAAATCGGCAAACCCGATCCGGACGTAGCAGACAAGGTGTCGACCTCTAGGGTCGACACTCGTCTCAACGAGTTCTACCAAAACATATATAAAAATAAAACCGAGATACGAGTGTCATCCTATGGGGTCGACACTTCTTACGAAGTGTTCTGGCCTGTAAAAAGAACATAACATTCATGATGAAAAGTGTCGACTTACAAGGTCGACACTTTTTCACGAACATTCTATTTTCATAGAATTGAGCAACCTTACTTGAAAGTGTTGACCTACGAAGTCGACACTTTTTCCCGTGAGTTCTACCTTTAGCAAAACAACAGAACCCTGGTGAAAGTGTCGACTTCACAGGTCGATAATTTCTGCCAGCGTTCTTAACACAACGCAAGGCAGAAGCTCTGAAAATAAGTGTCGACCCCTGAGGTCGACACTTTTGCTGACAGCAGAAAAATATCAGTAATATCAATTGAAAGCACCACAATTCATAAACATGTATCATGATTGAACAATAGAGTTTATAAAACTCAGATTTAGATGACGAAGCATGATTTCTTCATAGATTGAATCCATTTACATTGATATCTAATTGAACATCCATTAATACCATTGGCCTTCAAGTTTTGAGTGAAGTCTCACAATAAACCTGTATTCTCCAGATTTAACCATTGCTTTTCATCCACTTTAAACTCAACCTACAAGTGTGTCTTTACCACCATTACCATGATTTGAATATTAATTCCATCTAGAACCTGCACATGTACAAGTTCTCATTAATCTCAATCTCAAGGTTAGCAATTTGAATTCTCAAATCAACCCATATCATGTAAACCACTCAATGCATCCTTTCAATCTCAAACAAGGCAAGTGTCCTTCTCATACACTAAACTCATTTATGATTGAATCAAAGTTAAGTGAAAGTATATATGAATTTCAGTTCAAAAACCTTTAACAGTGGCCATTCATATGACAAAGCATATAGTCACACATGCATAAGAGAAGCTTCAAGCATGGCCACACAATAGGTTCCATGACCAAACCAAGACAATCAAATTCAGCACAAGGACTTCCAAGTTCAGTTCAAGACAATTAAGTTCAGTCATAGTCAACAACCACATTCAAGGTTCTCAAAATCATCATGTCCAAGAAAACAAGGGTCAGAGTTCAGCTCAACTAAATTCATATCCAGAATAAGGAAAATTCAGTTAAGACAAATTACAGTCCATTCAAACATCAAATTCCATGGAATCAAAAGTAATGTGGGAAATTTGTTCTTGCACTTTCCAGGAGTATAAATCCATGAGAATCTTAAGGAGATGTAAGGACATCAAGGATATATATACCCATTCGAAGGGAAATGGAAAACTATTTTAGCAGACCAATGCATAGCTATTCAAGTTCAGTCCAATCAGAGATAGGGGCATTTCCAAAGCATGCTGAGAAACCACTATCACTAAACAATCATGAAAAGCAAGCGTAAAGTCATATCCACTAAAACCAATCTTCCCACATTGAAATGCAATCAATATAAGTCCAAGAACATGAAAGGGCTTTTAACCCCAATCAAGACAGTATGAACAAGATCCACATGAAAGCTCTAAATCCTCATGCACAGCATGCATGAGTCGACTTCATAAATGTATTCAAGAAGGACCTTTGAATTTTAACCTACAAAACAAGATATCATCATGTTAGCTTGTTTATCATGAAAATGCCATTAAATATAAAACACACAATATATTAAAATCATCAAAACCATTGTCAAAGACAACAAGGGGGCGCACAGAACCCAACAATCTCCCCATTTTTGATGATGACAATATATTGTGTCTATTCAAATGTCTCTCCCCCTTTGGCATTATCAAAAAAATGGGGGGCTGAAAAGCAACTAGGAAGCTTCCAAAAATGAATTAGACATGAACGCACGAACCTAGCAATTAACCTCCCATGAAGGGAAGGTATGGAGACCAAAACCAAACAGGAATTTAAAATTTTATGTGCAATTAGCATATTTGTGAAATAAGTGCAAATGCTCAATTTTTGTAAGTTTTTGTTATATGTATGACTAAATATGCACAAGTAGTGTAAGGAAACTATATGCAAAATCTGAAAACTAAGTATGCACAAAGTGTATTATGCTTGAAAAGCACATTATTCTCCCCCAATTGTCAAGAATAAAAACTAACTGACAATGGGTCATTTAACCTGTTATATACAAGTATATCCTAAAGATGCAGATTATGGACTTAAGTATGATATGGTCAAACGGATTGAGCAGTCAAGCATTCAATCATGCATAATTAAGTATAGACTTATGCAAGTCCCTTTGGGACGGGTGTAAGGATAATGCAATTGATCGTTGAACATGAAGTGCATGAACAATACTAAGAAGGTCGTGCTTACATAAATAAAGTACTACATTAACCATGAAAGATGACTGATTCATAAGCGACATTCAAACAATCAAACCCAAGGTGCATAAGTGAAGATTGAGCAATGAAGTTCAAATCAATATGGAAAATCAGATTTTCTAAAGAACACTAAAAAGAACTTCTCATCCATACACTTCCATACACAATGCTCGAATATTGGTAGCTACGTATGACCCCGATTTTTAATTACTAAAAATGATGTGACTAACCTTTTGACACGAGTCATGCCCTTTGTTTCAGGGGCAATTCCCGGTTACTCAGTTTCGTCACTTTTTATGATATGGATGAGACACTTTTCGACGCGAGTTGTACCCTTTGTCTCAGGGGCATTTCTCGGCTACTCGGTGGCAAATCACACTTATTTTCATATGGATTAGTTTCTCCTTTCAACGCGAGTTTTCTCCTTTATTTCAGGGGGGATTCCCGGCTACTCGGATCCATGTTCCACTTATACGACTTTTTGGAGGGGTAAACAGCCATTACCTCACGAGATATGTGATTTCCTTGTATAGAATCAACAGTCCTCAAAAGTGTAGAGTAGAAAATAGTAATCCTTATTAGATTGAATCATTATCTCAAAAAGGTGCATTTTGTGTGGGTGGTTGTATTCAATATAAAAGATGAATTAGTCTTATCATGGTAATGTCTCCCCCTAAATGTATGCACGGTTATAAAAATTCTCCTCCTTAATATATGCCATAAAACAAACATGTCTAAATCAATGCAATTTCATTTTACAAGGGATGAGTCGTAGAAGGAGTCAAAAAGTGGTTGTATAAAGTATATACATGCATTCAACCAGAGATTTTCCAATGACTTCAAGCAGATTGATTATCGGCACTTGGCGGAGAACGTAGGTCCGAAGACCACCTCACGCGTAGTGAAAGGTTCCGGCTGAACATAATCACACCTTCCACTAACACCATTTTATATACCGGATAACCATGGCATTCAAGCACAGAGATATGCAATGATATGTAAATGTAAGCATGTAACTAAGTCTGTGAATAGTGTATGCACAAGTGAGTTGTTATTTGCAAAAAGTAAGAGTATGAAAGACTCTATGCATAGACCGAGGCATTCAAACCTGAATTGTTATTTGTAAAATGTAAAACAGAGAGTGTGAAAGACTCTATGCATAGTGTAAAGCGTTCAAAACCAATTTTTATTTGCGAAGCAAA